>CM053589.1:22057824-22078685 GCA_028646515.1 Pseudochirops corinnae | reverse complement strand
GGCATGATGTGACATGACATAATATATCATATCATATAATGTAATATCGTAACATATAAATATAATATATAAATAAACATAAAATAAACATTATAGGAATTATAATATGATATGGCATGATGTGACATGACATAATATATCATATCATATAATGTAATATCATATCATATAAATATAATATATAAATAAACATTAAATAAACATTAAATACCTACTACGTGCCAGACACTGAGGATACAAAAAAAGGTATTCATTCCAAACAGTCTCCCCCAGAACTAACCTCAGCCTAGACTGCAGGCTTGGTACAGGGAGGAAGAGCAGTGTCCCCCAGCACCTGTGACCAGCCGGCAGTAGTTCTTCAAGGTTAGACCTAATAACGTGAGTGACATGATGACAGAGTAACAAGTATAACTCGAAGGGGAGAGAGGTCCCAAATTCTTGTGATCATCCCCCAGAATGGTCCCAGAATGCCTTAGGGATATTCTTCCCTGCTCACAACCCTGGAGAAGCACTGTATGCTTATTTCTGGTGAAATGATAGCTTGCTGGGGTCTTGTCATTTGCCCTAACTTCCTACATATCTGCAATCAGCTTTCTAGTTTCTGATTATGTACAGATACACTGTCCATGGTGCTTCCTGCACCCAGAATATCCCAACAGGCTCTTTCACCCAAATGTTTTGTTCCCGTTCTGACCAGATCTCCGAGATGCCATTTCAAGAGTGTGGGCTTTGGCTGCCCCCTAGCGAGAATATTTATCTATAACAAAGCTTGTATGTACTCAATCTTGACCTCCTTGAGCATATTTTGAACATCCAGTCTTAGAGCGGACATAGACATTAACATTTGAACAATCGAAGACCTTGAGGTCTTGATTAAGTGCCTTGCCCAGAGTCACACAGCTTTAAATACTGTTATCAAATGCAGGGACTGCGACAGTAAGGATGAAAAAATCACTAAAATGAAATCAAGCCCTGAAAACTTTGAAAAACCAATGAATGTCCCAGATAATTGCGCTTAATGATTTTTCTTTGTCAGGAAGGAAGTTTTGATGAGGGGAAGGAGGAAAATGAAAGTTTGAAATGACTGTGACGTGAAAGCAAAAGGCAACAAATGTTTGTTAAAAAATTTAAAAGTTGGAGACAAACTTCTTCTTAGTAGGAGTGTCCTATAGGAAATAGCACCTGGGTTGTGCTTTGAGGGAACACTTGCGTAAAGACACAAATGCAGGATATGAAAGGTGATGTATAGGGAACAGCTAGCAGGCCAGCTCAACGGGGACAGAGAGTACGTGATGGAGAGTACGGTAATATGAAATGACTAGAAAGGGATGTGGGAGTCAGAATGGGGAGCCTTAAATGCCAAGATTTGTAATTCATCCTAGAGGCAATAGGGAACCAGGGAAGATTTTTGAGAAAATGTGTATTACTTTCCAAATGTATTCATTTCATAACCAAGTTTTCTAAGTTAAAACAAAATAAAGCCAAATAAAATATTTCCTGTTACTTCCCAACCCTAGGGCAGGACTTTTTAACCTGTGGTCTATAGATAGATTTCAAATGTCTATGAACTTGAATAGGAAAAAAATTGGACCTTAATTTTCACTTATCTCTATAGCATTCCCTTCAATTATTTAAAATACATTATTCTGAGAAGGGGTCTATAGGTTGAACCAGTCTATCAAAGGGGTCTATGACACACAAAAGATTAAGAGCCCCTGCCCTAGGGTGGTCTAGGTAGTCCAGTCTTCAGGAAGACCTAAATTCAACTCCTTCTTCAAATACTAGTTGTTCAACCCTAAGCAATCTCTTAACTTCCCTGACTGAGCTTCCCTATCAGTAAAATGAGAGTGATCACAGCCCCTGCCTCACAAGACTTTTGTGAGGATTAAATGAGATATTAGTTATAAAACATTTTCCAAACCTTAAAGCATGATATAAATGCAAGCTATATCACCCATGGTCCAGGCAAGGGGTCCTTCCAAAAAGTTACTCTAGCCTAGAGTCACATAGGTTAAGTTCACCCTGAGGTGGACCTGACCCCAAAGGGAAAAAAGCTGAGGCTCCAACTCTCTAGATCATCATGCCCCCACAATTTTAGAAAATACCTAAAACAAGCCATAGATATAGCTCATGCCTAAACTGTTCCTTAAAAGGAGCTCATAGAATGCCTTCTGGGGAAAAGTATTCAATGTACTAAATAGAAATCGGGTATAGGACAGAAATTTATTTCCTTCAGAAGAAATGATTAAAATATAAAAGGCTCATAAGTATACATGAAGAAAAACAAAATGAGATCAGCCAAAATGGGAAGTAGAAGGAAGCTGAAGAGCCCAGTTTCTCCCTCAACTACTCCAACAATCCAAGAAGAATACTGGACTAAAAAGAAATGGAAATTGAGAGGATGCTTATCAATTGGGGAATGGTTTAAGTTGTGGTATATGATTGTGATAGAATACTATTCTGCTATAAGAAATAATAAGCAGGATACTTTGAGAAAACCTGGAAAGACTTATATGAACTGATGCTGAGTGAAATGAGCAGAACCAGGAGAACATTATACACAGTAATAGCAACATTGTATAATGATCAACCATGATAGACTTAACCCTTCTCAGCAATACAACAATTCAAGACAACTCCAAAAGACTCATGATGGAAAATGCTATGTACATCCACAGAAAGAACCATGGAGTCTGAATGCTGATTGAAGCATACTATTTTCTCTTTTTTTTTTTTAACAAGGTTTTTCCCTTTTTCTTCTTTTGCAACATGAATAATGTGGAAATATGTTTAGCATGAGTGTATATGTATATACATGTATAACATATATCAGATTGCATGCTGTCTTGGGGAGAGGGGAAAGGGAAGGAGGAAGAAAATTTTGCAACTCGAAATCATAAAAAAAGAATTCTGAAAGCTATCTTTAGATGTAATTGGAAAAAAATAGTATTTTATATAGAAATAGAAAGGAAGGAAGGAAGGAAGGAAAGTAGGTAAGAAGGAAGGAAGGAAGGAAGGAGGGAAGGAAGGAAAGAAAGAAGGAAGGAAGGAAGGAAGGAAAAAAAAATCCTGTTCAAGCAGTGGATGCAAAATCAAAAGAGAAGAGAAATTATGGTACATCATTTTTCTAGTCAAAGACCACAAATTCCACCTACAGGCAGGTGACCAGGTCAGAAACTGTGGAAGCCTGGATTGTGGACTTGGTGTCCAGGAGTGTGAGGATGCTCAGAGCTGATCAGCCTCAAGGCCCCAAACCAACAGCAAGGGTTTACCCACAGGGGCACTCAGAACTCTGAGCTAGGCCAACCCAAAGTAGATCCCTCAGTCCCAGGCACAAACCAACAGGGAGTCTCCCAGAGGAGCCAGGATCCTGGACCAAGTTCTCAGATCTCCAAACCAGGCCTGAGCCCCGAGAAGAGCTTGTGGATTCAGTCTCCTACCCAGGAAATCAGAGCATGTATAGAATCTCCAGAGGGACTGAGATCACACACTCATTCTTGAAAGCGCTCCTAGCTAAGCCAGCAATCTCTAGATCAGCAGTTCTCAACCTGTGAGTTATGGTCAATTTGTAACAATGAAAATACATCCTACACATCAGATATTTACATTATGATTCATAACAGCAGCAAAATTACAGTTATGAAGTAGCAACGAAAATAATTTTATGGTTGGGGGTTACCACAACATGAGGAACTGTATTAAAGGATTGCGGCATTAGGAAGGTTGAGAACCACTGATCTAGATAGAAGAATGACTGAAAAATAACATTAACAAAAAAATGGAAAGAGCTATTATGAGGACAGAGATGCCCATTACAAAAACTCAGGAAAGGAAAATGCCTTAAAGACACCTACAAGCAAAGCCTCAGATTAAAACAGGTTTCCCGCAGGATCGATTAGAATGGATTGTCAACAAGGGGCACAGCTGTTGTTGAGTCATATCCAACTTTTCATGACCCCATTTGGGGGTTTTTTGGTGAAGATACTGGACAGGCTTGCCATTTGCTTCTCTAGTTCATTTTGCAGATGAAGAAACTGAGGCAAACAGGATTAAGTGGCTTGCCATGGGTCACACAGTAAATGTCTGAGGCCAGATTTAAACTCAGAAGATGAATCTTCCTGACTCCAGGCACAGCATTCTATCTACCGCGCCACCTAGCTGCCTTTAGAATTACTACGTCAAAAAAAATTTTTTTAAGGGGCTCCTAGGTGGTACAGGGCATTGGCCCTTGAATCAGGAGGACCTGAGTTCAAATCTAACCTCAGACACTTAACACACCCTACTAGCTGTGTGACCTTGGGCAAGTCACTTAATCCAAATTGCCTTGCCTTCCCCTTCCAAAAAAATAGAATTACTACATCAAAATTAATTTAAATTTAATCAAAATTAAGTTGATCATAGATTTAAGGCATGAATGCCCTTAGATGTCCTCTAGGCCAGCTCCCTCATTTTTCAGATGAACAAAGGCTCGGAACTTAAATATCTTGGCCTTGATCACCCAGGCAGTCAGTACCAGAGCGGAGATTTTAACCCGGGACCTCTGACTCCAAACTGAGCTCTAGAAGGGTTTATAAAATAATTGCAATAATCTTCACAACAACCCTGTGGGATAGACGCTATGTTATCCCCATTTTACAAATGAAAAAAACAAGGGCACTCAAGGTCCTGCTTTACTCAGAGTCAAACAGTTAGTAAATGTCTGAGAAAGGATTTAACCCCATGTTTTTCTGTTTCTAGACCCAGGGCTCTATGTCATCCATACATTAATAGTGATGATGATGATGATGACAGCTAGCATTTATCTAGTGCTTTAAGGTTTGTGTAATGATTCACAAATGTTATCTCATTTTTAGGGGTCGCTAGGTGGTGCAGTGAATAGAGCACGAGCCCTGGAGTCATGAGCACCTGAGTTCAAATCCAGCCTCAGATACAGAACACTTATTAGCTGTGTGACCTTGGGCAAGTCACTTAAACCCAATTGTCCAGCATTCCCCCCCTCCTAAAAGAAAAAAAAAATCTCATTTTTATCCTCACAGCCCTCTTGGTAGGTGCTATTATTATGTTCATTTTATAAATGAAGAAAGTGAGGTTAAGTGACTTGCCCAGGGTCATATAGTTAATAATTTTCTGAGGTCAAATTTGAAATCAAGTCTTCCTGAGTGTAAGTCCAGTGCTCTACAAATTATCTGCAATGTCACTTTGATGCCACTAATTAGCCACTAAAACATTTTGCCTTGCTATGCCCATGAAACTGGAATTTTCTGGCATTAAATACACATATTTATAAAAAAAGACATATATACATATATATATATATATATATATATCACTATTTTACCCACACATATAAACTGTGACCACATAGCTGCCCACCTCACCTACTCCTGGTTTCGAATCTCTTCCCAGTTGAATGGGGATAGAAAAGACTATACCTTTTGTTTTCATTAGTACATGGCAGCTACACAAAAACTGACCATGTATTAGGGCATAAAAACCTCACAATCAAATGCAGAAAGGCAAAAATATTAAATGCATCTTTTTCAAATCATGATGCAATAAAATTACATTAATAAAGGGTCATGAAAAGATAGATTAAAAATCAATTGGAAACTCTCTTCCGAGGCCAAGAAACTAGTCTCCTTCCTCTGTTTCAGTGAGATGCATCACATATACTTTCAGGGGCTGCTGTGAAAAAGTTTCTCCAGAGACTTTCTCTGATCCTATGCTGCTTTTCTCAATTTTCCACTCTCTGAATTCTCTAATCAGTTTGAAAGACCACTAGACCAAGTGGGCAGTTTAGACAGGCAGGAGTCCTTACATGGGTTTCTGTTGTTTTCTATATTTTGAGACTCTATGATCCTTGAGAGCAAAGTTGTCTTTTTCTTTTTATCCCTAGCACCTATTATTTTGCCTTTATTAAATTCTCTTTTGTTCTCTTCTCTTCCATTGATGAAATACCTAGGGTGAGTAGGCAAGCTTTGATTTCCCAATCAGAAGTAAACAAACAATGCAGGGCCAAACCCTAGGGAAAAATCCAAAGTATAAGAACTTTGGTTTTAGATCCTCTCACCTGCCCTAGCTCAGGTGACTTCTCGCTACCTCAGGCCAGCTACTTCTGGGCAGTAGCTAGGGCTTGACTTCCTCTATTCCAATTTGATTCAATCCAATAAACATTTACTAAATGCATGCTATGGCCAAAGTGCCCTGTGATAGGGTTATAAAGACAAAAAAGTGAACAGTGAAAAAAGATGTGCTGATGGGGGAAATCAGCACTGATCATTTAATCACAGGCCAAGTGATAGCCCATGCTAAGGAGAATACCATTGAACCTGAGTAGATGAGAGTGCCATGTATTCACTATATAATGTGGTCAGCTGTACTCAAGAAGCATTTTAAAAAATTTATTCAGGGTGGCTAGGTGGTGCAGTGAGTAGAGCACTGGCCCTAGAGTCAGGAGGACCTGAGTTCAAATATGACATCAAACACCTGACACACTAGCTGTTTGACTTTGGGTGAGTTACTTAAGCCCAATTGCCCTGCAAAAAAAAAATGTATTCATTTCTTTCTTTTCCATTTTTATCACTCGCTTTTATAAGATTCTGAGTTCCAAATTTTACCCCTTCCCTCAACTTTCCCCTCCCCAAGACAGCATGCAATCGAATACAGACTCTACATGTATGATCATATTAAACATATTTCTACATTAGTCACGTTGTGAAAGAAGAATCAGAACAAAAGGGAAAAACTATGAGAAAGAAAAAACAAAAAAAAAACAACCAGAAAAAGAGGAAATAGTATGCTTTGATCTGCATTCAGATTCCATAGTTCTTTCTCTGGATGTGGATAACATTTTCTGTCATGAGTCTTTTGGAATTGCCTCAGATTATTGCATTGTTGTGAAGAACTAAGTCTAACGAAGTTGGTCATTGCTTACTGTGTGCAGTGTTCTCCTGTCAACAAGCATTCCTTAAATACCTACTGTGTGTCAGGCACTATGGTGGTGGGATACAAAGAAAAGTGAAAAATAGTCCCTGTTGTCAAGAAAATCACAAGCAGTTCAAAGAGTTTATTCTCTCTGTGTGAGGTGTGAGTGTATATACACATATCTGTAGGTATATCTATATACAGACACATACCAATGTGTGTGTGTGTGTGTGTGTGTGTGTGTGTGTGTGTGTATACAGGATAAATTGGAGAAAATCAACAGAGAAAAAGTCTCCAAGAACTAGCAATCATAAGAGAGGCAATCAGCCCCTTCTCCTCAGAATTTTCTTCATGGAATTAACTATGGAGAGAGAAAGTATTTATAGTAGAAATAACAATGGATTTGGAGTCAGAAGACTTGATTTGTATCCTGACTTTGCCACCTAAGAAATGATATGACCTTGGTCAAGTCAGTTAACTGCACTAACTTTTTATTTCCTCATCTATTAAGGGAGGAAATTAATATTTACATGAAAGAAAAATAATGTACTCTGCCTTTGGGGCACAAGCCTGACATAAACCAATTAATAAAATGATAAAATTAAATTAATTTTAATTCTAGGTATCTTTAGTGAGAGAGGGGGAAAAGGTAGAGAAATGCATCCTACCCTTGAAAATCTCTTATACAACCCATTTCCATTTACAATTTACAGTGTTCCCAAAAACAAAACTCTCCAATAACATAAAGCTTAGTTACAGAGCTTGGGTTAAAAGATCAATTAATAGTTGCGATTCATCAAAGAAAACAGTAGCCACCTTTTGGCATATCCTGGAAAATTATTTTCTTGAAATTATTCAATTCCACTCTAACCACTTTCTCTAGGGATTCTCCTTTCAGCCTGGTTAAAGGTGAACCCCAAGATATTTCCGGTAATGGAATTAATAAGACTTCTTCCTTGTGTAACAAGAATTCCCTATAGTAATAATGTACAGCAAGGGTAGCAGGATTATGCTAGTAAATATTTAACAACTGACACTCTAGGACACAAAATGTATACACAATACACTTCAATCTGCATCATTAACATTTTTTTCCATCTCTTTCTTAAGTCTAAACAATCAACAAAATAACAAATTGAGCCTTGATTTGTAGCATTCTTGTCAATGTTTCTGCTGAGAATTTAACCCTCGAGAACCAGTACAAGCTGGCTCCACACACCACTGGTAACACTATGTATAGGAGTGAATAGAGGGAAGGGATAGAAGATAGAAGTCACAGATGCCAATGAAAGGAAGGAAGAAATGGAGGAAGGAAGGAAGGAAGGAAGGAAGGAAGGAAGGAAGGAAGGAAGGAAGGAAGGAAGGAAGGAGGGAAGGGAGGGAAGAAAGGAGGGAAGGAGGGAGGGAAGGAGGGAGGGAAGGAGGGAAGGAAGGAAGGAAGGAAGGAAGGAAGGAAGGAAGGAAGGAAGGAAGGAAGGAAGGAAGGAAGGAAGAAAAAAGCATGACATGGATGTGAGCTATTATTATTATGTGGAAGGATTTTCCTGAAAAGACCAATGACTCCTAGGTCACTGAAATCGCTAGTTTTCCCAGCTCTTAATAGAATACAACAAGAGATTAAACAGGCTATGAGCAAAACTGTCCTTCCTGATTCTCAGTGCTTGGGTGACTTGGAGATGATGAAGTGTGAGGCTTTTTGATGACTCAGGGCTGAAGGGTACTTTAGGAATGACAAAGCCGTCACTTTATTGGTGACTGAACAGGAAGAGCCCATGATTCATTGAATCTTTAAAAAGGGAATGATTCTACCCCCTAGCTTTCTTCCTCCTTGAACTTCCTTATGCCATATAGCTGTCCCACGTGGGGAGGGGGCTGGGGCCACCTTTCTTTCCACTCCAACAAAAATGGCCAACTTGCAAAGCACATGGAAATTAAAACATGTCCTGCCAAGGCAAGCTAGAGCCTGGGTATTAGGCTGCTTCCTCTATGTGTATCTTGGTTTGATCCTAGTTGACTGGAACACCTGTCTCAAGATGGACAGAGCCAGGCTTAGAGTTGACCTTGGAGATCCTGGGTCCTCCAGTCAGAGTGGACTGATGGCACGGGGAGGAGTCCTCAACAAGGATTCCGGTGCTTCTGGAAGAACTCAGATTTGTAACTACTTAGTCACTGATAGAGTCATAGAGTGGGTGAAGGCAGAAAACGTTGACTTCATTTGACCATGGAAAAGAAATGGAAGAGTAACACACTTGTGGCTGGTGAGTTGGGGGTTAGAATTCTTTTGGGTCTATCCTTATGGCTTTTTATAATACAAATAATACCTGACAATTGTATGTTTTAAGACATAGTTGTCATCCATAGCATAAATCACAAATGGTAAGCATTATAGGTTCATAGGACTATAGAATTTAGGTAGTGCCAGAAAGGAGTTTTGAGACTGTCTGATTTACCACCAGCATCTCCATTTTACAGAAGAAAAAACTGTAGACTAGAAGGGTTGAGGGATTTCAACAAGATGGTTTATCTGCATTTAAACTACATAGGATTCAAACTGGGGTCCTCTGGTACTAAATCCCATGTTTCTTTCCCTATATCACAATAAAATGGGTGAATGGTAGAAAATTATGCATGGGCTATGAGGGAAAATAGGCACATTCAGGCACTTAGAATCTTTTGCAGTTATTTGGATTTTTTTTAGCAAGAGTTACAAAAATGATCAAAGCCTTTTATTTGGTAATTTGACAAATGGGAATATTTTCCAAGGAAATAATGCAAAAGCAGGGAGGAAGCCATATTTGTACAACTTTGTTTATCTTACTGTTATAGATAAAACCTGAAAATAGCCCAAATGCCTAAAGTCTAAGAAATGTTGGGCAGAGTATGATACTTTAGACTTTTAGAGCAATGTAGTATTGCTATTGAGATAGAGAGTGAGGTCTTGTGGAAAAGACTTTGGGATTTAGATAAGAAAATCTGAGATCCCAGGCATGCTAGTACTAACTCAATAACCTTGAACCTGAACATTTAACCTCTTTGGGGTGTCAATTTCCTCAGCTATAAAATTAAGATCATGGTCCATGCCTTCCAAGCTCTAAATCTATGATCCAATGATAACAACAAATATGAAAACATCTCAAAAACATGGAAAGGCCCTTGTTGTTGTTCCTTTTGTGACCCCGTTTGGTGTTTTCTTCACAGAGATACTAGAATGGTTTGCCATTTCCTTCTCCAGCTCATTTTACAGATGAGGAAACTGAGGCAAACAGGGTTAAGTGACTTGCCCAAGGTCAGTCTGAGTAGATGTATGAGGCCATTCTTGAACTCAGGTCTTACTGACTCCAGGTCCAGAACTCTATCCACTGTGCAACCTAGCTTCCCAGAAACATCCTTACAAATAACACTAAATAGAATTCAGAAGGTTGTAGAGGAGCATGAGAGAACATGTAGTTGTGCAGAAATGGTGCTGGAGGAAGAGTCACGAGTCCTGGGTTTGAATTACAGCTCTCTGACATTTACTGTCTATGCAACCACTGGCCAGTACCTTACTTTTCTGAGCCTCAGCCTCTTCCTTTATAAAAGGATATGATAATACCTTTATTTCTTATCTCATAGAGTTGTTGTGAGGAAAGGCTTTGTAAACCTTAAAATCCTATATTGAAACAAATTATTATGGCTGGACAATCATATGCCTCCAAAGAAATGAAAGAGGTTTGGGGTGGCTAGGTGGTGCAGGGAATAGATACCAGCTCTGGAGTCAGGAGGACTTGAGTTCAAATCTAGCCTCAGACACTTAACACAAACTAGCTGTGTGACCTTGGGCAAGTCACTTAACCCCAATTGCCCTGCCTTACCCCCTCCAAAAGGCAAACAAACAAACAAAAAAACCAAGAAATGAAAGAGGTTTTTGTTGATATAGTTGTTGTTTCCAGGGATAAAAACAACAGTGGCAAAAAAAATAAACCTCAAATGAAATAGTAACCCATGAAATATTAAAAGACTTTGAAGAAGGTCTCCAGCAAATTGAGTGATCTTTGAAAAAAATCTATGGGTGGACATAAATAGAAATCACCTATGATGAGAAGATGTAAACAGCAGTGAATTCCAGGGTACAGGAAATTCTCCATTTTCCATCGGCAGCTATGCTTGGTTTTGTCTGCATGGGACATCATGCCCTGTCATCAGCTACTCCTTCATTCCTGCCTTCTTGCTTTTCAGCTTCCTTTTATGTGTTGTCTTCACCCATTAAGCTCTTTAAGGACAGAGATGGTCTTTCTTATTTGTATACCCAATACTCAGTACCGTATCTGGCACATAGTAGACACAATAAATGTTTATTGGGCTGAATAGAATAGTTTTGGTGTAAAAAAAAACATTTTTTAAATGTGAAGTTGCTTAAACATATTCCTTGTGTGCAGTGGAATACCAAAGCTAAGAGAGGGGACAAAGCAGGATCACCGAGCTAGTAAGCAAGAGCTTAAAGCCACACTCCCAGTCCAGAAGTCTTTCTCTTACAATACTCCTTTCTTTAATGCTCCTCAATGATTCCTTAATCACCAGATCAGTGGTACTTTTCCAGTCCACATCCTGCTAAATCTCTCTTCAGGTGTTCTCAATCTGTGTTCTGTTAACTTATTTTTTGGTTTGTCTGGGTTTTTTTTTGCTTTTTTACTTGCCCAAGGTCACAGGGCTAGTAAGTGTTAAGTGTCTGAGGTCAAATTTGAACTCAGGTCCTCTTGACTCCAGGATTTGGCCTCCTTTCAGTGCTGCCACCTAACTGCCCGTTAACTTGTTTTTAAAAATATTTTGCTAACTGTTTTTCAATGTAATTGGCTTCCTTTGTAATTCTATGCACATTATTTTATGTTTTTAAATCCATTCTGAGAAGGGGGCCAGACTTTCAAAAAAGGACATGATGCAAAAAAGCTGAATGCTGTAAAGCATTTAACACCATTGACCACAACTGCTACTTATGCCTCCCAAATGGGGAAGAAGAGCAGCTGACTTGGGCAGGGTAGTTTTACCAACTGTCTGCATCCCTTTCAGCAGAAAAAAAGCTAGAAAGCGAGCATCGCTATTCCCTCTTCTGGTTAGTCTGGTGCGGTAGTGTTTGCTCACTCTCACTTACCTGTTGTAAATCCTCATGGGTCAGCAGAAATGCTGAGCTATGCGTATGGTACTCAAAGCTTACCCACAGAAAAAAGGTAAGTACAAGCATATTCCTTATGATAGGGCAATGGTTCTCAAAGTCTGGGTTCAGGGACTCATGGGGACAAGGGCATGCTGGGAAATATTCAACAGCCTATTCTCAAAAAACAAAAAATAAGGCACGGCATACTTGAAAGTTCAGCCAGCATTCTTAGCATTTTCCATCATGCTTAAGTCTAGATAATCAACAAAATAGTAGATTAAACCCTGCGTTTGCAGTCTTCATGGATTTCCCAAGTGTAAACACTATTATTTATGTAATAGTCATTTATGTAATATTTCTGTAAACAGCTAGTTCCAACATACTCCTGACTGGGTCCTTTCAAGGGGTCCATGAGGTCAAAACTATTTTCATAATAAACTAAGACATTTTAATTTCTAATATAATAAATATCAACAGATATAACACATATTACAAAAGTTTGAGGTGGGGTGGGGTCTCAATAATTTTTGAGAGTAGAAAGGTGGCATGAGACCAGAAAGTGTGGGAAATGCCAGGGAAATCAAAGATTTTGTCCATTTTTTCAATGGGAGTTGATCCATGGGCTTGGAGGCACTAGGACAAAGAGGGGAAAAACTGTGCTCTAGAAGCCTGGCATACAAATTCAGGATTTAGCTGCCCCAGGAAATCACAAGCCAGTAAGAGGGGCAGGCTGCAGGGCCATGACAGTGAATCAATAAAGAGTAAGCATCTACAATGTACCAAGCACTGGGGATACAAAGAAAGGCCAACAGCCCTTAAGGAGCTTACAATCTAAAGGGGGAAACGACATAAAAATAACTATGTACAGACAAGCTACATGCAGGACAAATTAGAAATGATCAACAGGGATGGCTAAGTGGTGCAGTGAATAGAGCACCGGCCCTAGATAGAATAGAGCACCTCCTAGTCAGGAGGACTTGAGTTCAAATACAGCCTCAGACATATAACACAAAAAAAATTAGCCGTGTGACCTTGGGCAAGTCACTTAACCCCAATTGCCCTACCTTACTCCCTCCAAAAAAAAAGAAATAATCAACAGAGAATAGGCACTAGAGTAAGAGGGATAGGTGAGCAAGCTCACTTTCATTTTCAAATCCAAGGTTTCTTTGAACTCTTGCTGAGTTCAAATCCAGCCTCAGACACTTTCTAGATGTGTGACCCTAGGTAAGTCACTTAACCCTGTTTGCCTCAGTTTCCTCATCTGTAAAATGATCTGGAGAAGGAAATGGCAAACCCCTCCAGGATCTTTGCCAAGAAAACCACAAATGGAGTCACCAAGCGGCAGACCCAACTGAAAAATGACGCAACAACATTTTTTTCCACTTTTGCTTCGTCTCAGGACACGATGGCTACCCTGCTGTTTTTGACTCCAGTGGAAGCGTAATAGATTCTGCTCTGGCCCCTTATTTTATCTCTGTGTGTCATTTTTTTTAGCTCTTCTAGGAATTTTTATTGGGCTAACGACCAATTCACATTTTTTTTCCTTTTGATGCTTTATTCACAGCTATTTTGACTTCATTGTTTTCTTTCGACTTTGTTTCTATTTTCCCTGCCACCATAGCAGTTTTTTATGGTCAGGTTCTTTTTTTATGTTTGTTCATTTTTCTACCCTATTTCTTGATTTGGAACTTTATGTTAATGTTAGGCTGTATTCCCAGTGTGGGGGAGTGGGGGGATGGAGCAGCACTGTCTGAAGCTTCAGGCTTTTTCACACTACTATTTTCAGAGCTAGTTTTCAGGGTTTGGAAGTTTGGGATGCTTCCAAGATGGTATGATCTTAGGAGAGGTGTGGTCCCTGCTTTCTTGGTCTGTACTCTGGTCCTTACCCAGAAGGTTTCCTGATCCCTTGGGATGATAGGGTGCTCCTCAGGGTACCTGTTCCTTTGGAAACAAAACAATACTATTCCTCAGGGTCCCTGATCCCTTGGGACCTGAAATAATACTGTCCCTCAGGTTTTCCATTCCTTCTTGACTGAAAATGCTTCTCTAATGACCCAGAAGTGGATATAGGCAATGAAACTGTCAAACAGTTGCTCCTCAGCACTTCCACTCCCTCTTGCCCAAAAGTGCTCCTCTCTACCCTTGAACTCTGACCCAGAAGTGGATATAGGCGATGGAGTTGCCAAACAGCATCTGCTCCTTCATCTGGTATAACACAGGGGTTCCCTGTCACCTTTGTGACCAGCTTCCAGGTCCCCTTCCTGCCTCTGGCTTGAAAGTTTCTGAAGCTGCTGCTGCTTCTCTCACTACCACCTAAAGCTCCACCACTGATGCTTCTTTTTTGTGGGCTCCAGGCCAGCCTCCACCCCATATCACAGCTTGTGTTGTGTTGGACTGAAAGAATATCATCTTCTGACCTTTTTTAAGCTCTGCCATTCCAGAATTTGATTTGAGTCATTATTTTAAGTTGGAGGAGAATGTCAGGGAAGCTCAGCTGAATGCTTTCTCTACTCTGTCATCTTGACTCTACCAGGCAGTCTTAATATTTTTTGTGTCTTGGATCCCTTTGGCCACTGGGTAAAGCCTATGGAGCCCTTTTTCAGAAAAATGTTTTAAAATGCATAGAACAGAACATATAGAATTACAGAAGGAAGAAATTATATTGAAATAGAATATAAGTGTATATGTATGTATATCTATATAGACATATATAGTTACACACATATTCTCACACACACATACATACACACAAATTCAGTGACTCCAGGTTAAGAACACCTGGTTTATCCTAAAAGACTATCTGGGTTTGCAAATGTAAGATAATGCTTCTTAAAAACATGACCAGTTTTTTGCTCAAAGTGGCAGAAAGAGAACACTTGGACGTGGAAAACTGATAAAAGCTGACACGTAACGAAACATAATGTTTCAGATAAAATACAGGATCTTTTAATAATTAATTTTTATTTTTCAACATTCACTTCCACAAGTTTTAAATTTTCTCCACCTCTCCTCCCCCTCTCCAAGTTGGCATGCAATCCAGTATAGGCTCTCCATATACATTCTTATTCTATATATTTTCACATTAGTCATGTTGCATAGAAGAATTAGAACAGATGAGAGGAACCATGAGAAAAAAAAGAACAAACCAAAATGAAACCAAAAAAAGAGAGCAAATAGTGTGCTTTGATTTCCATTCAGATTCCATATTTCTTTCTCTGGATATGGATAGCATTTTCCATCATGAATCTTTTGGAGTTGTTTTAGGCCCTTGAAATGCAGACTGTTCTTGAGGGCAGGACAGAGAGCTGCCCCTCAGATGAATAGATTAAGGGGACCTTTTTGAAGGCAGAGCATGGAGTAAAAATGGCTGCAGAGCATTGTGGTCCAGCTGCTTATTTACATGCGAATAATGTTGAGAGCTTGGAAGTTTATAATTGGTAAAATTACAACCTAAGTAACAGTCTGTGGGTTATGGGGAGATTTTAAAGGGCATCCAAAAGTCCTGGTACAGCTTTCAGTTTTTATCATTTAAAGCTGCACCAAGACTTTTGGGATACCCTCCAAAAGGATTTTGAGATTCAGACCGAAGAGAAATATGAAATACAGATTTCTTGAGTTTTAATTCATAAGGTAAACCTTTTCACTAACCTCTAAGGAAGCTCTGAATTAAAGTATTGGAAGGAGTCGATAAGTCAGCAGGAGAAGGAGCTAAGAAATCAAAAGAAAAGAGGCTTTGGGAGGAAGGCACAGCATGAGAGAAACAAACAAAAGAGGGGTGCTGTGCATGGGAGGAGCGACAAGAAGTCAGTGACAGAAGACACCAAAGTTTTCCAGGCTACTCTTCCAGCTGTTTTGTCGAGAGCTTGCCGATTGGACGAGAGCTGCCTTGCTGATTGCTGATTGGAGAAGGTCTGGAAATTCATTGGTTCAGAGCAGAATCCTGTTGGGGCTGTTACTCTGTAGTGCCACCTGTAGGTGAGAGAAGGGAAACTTCTCTGGAGTCTGTTCCCTGCTATTGTGCTCTCTAGTAAGAGAGGGTGATTCACGAGGCAGCCGACAAGTTTGCATGTATTTTGCTGGGAGCTGTAAGACTTGGGGCTTTATTGGGCAAAGTCAAATCCCCTCTTTGCAGATTGGTAAAACGCGGCAGTTCTCAGGCTTAAAGGAATGGCTTGTCGCTGAATGTAACCCTCAGAGGTTTGCTAAGAGTGGCTGCAAGTGAGAAGAGCTTGTCACTGCTTCATTTAGGACCAGATGCAGAGAAACAGTTTCATGTGATGTGGATTATGCTTGAAGGTGCCAAAGACATCAAAGCTTGTAGCCCAAAGTTGTGAGTTGCCCTGGGCACCCTGCTAGGTTTCTGTAAGGGTTTGCCCACTCTCCTCCGTGGATACTGTGGAAGAGTGTGACCTACATTAATGCGTGGACTGTGATGTTTTTCTTACTCCAGCTTTTGTTTTCTACAGAGTAAATATTTTCATTATTGTTGTTTATGCCTTACTTACTAAATCTTTTATGTCTAAGGGTAGATGGCGTCTTGATGACCAATTTTGCATAAATGAGAAGCACAGTAATGATGGGAATTCAGGGACTACAGTGGTGAGTAGTAGAAATGAATCCCCCCTTCGCCTGCCCCTTCTAGGCTCTTAGTGAGCATTAGTGGTGCAGTCTACTCCTCTCTGGGGACCCCACACTTATGAGTAGGAGTGCAGGTTGGCAGAAAGACATTTCAAAGATGGTCTGTGATACACATGCACACACCTGCGTATGTATGTATGTATTGTTTATGTGTGCACATATAGGTATACACACATAACATACATATATACATGTATACATATATACTTGTGGAGGACTTTCAGGGGTCCCCCGCCCGACTAATGGAATGTTCCCCTCTCCTTTACAAACTTCTATAAGGTCACGAGGCAGATAATCAGGAGGAGGTGTAGTCTTGTTTGTTGATGCCTGGGGACATGGTCCTATGAATAACTAAGGAAGATTCAGGGTAGTTAATCAGCAAGTCTTGTTTGTTTGTGCCTCCAGACGTGGTCCTAGGATTACGTCTTAATGAATAACTAGCCTTGGGCCAGGGTAAGAAGTAATGAAGACCAAAGGAGGGTCCTTGTATTTTGTCTACATTTTTTTGTGGTTACTTAAGCTCTTC
The DNA here is from genome assembly GCA_028646515.1 of Pseudochirops corinnae. Classification (NCBI taxonomy): domain Eukaryota; kingdom Metazoa; phylum Chordata; class Mammalia; order Diprotodontia; family Pseudocheiridae; genus Pseudochirops; species Pseudochirops corinnae. The sequence continues at coordinate 22,061,469 of CM053589.1, read as the reverse complement.
TGCTAGGGGCATATAAACTTTGTAAGTTCCCTATATCTTTGGCTCTGTATAAAATGGCTCTGGAATAAACAGACTATGGAATACACCTCTGTCTCTTTACTCACTGGTTGCTAGCCCACCCAACTGTGCTGGTCACAGTATATACACATATACATATATATATAAAAATATCAGGGCAGCTAGGTGGCAGAATGGATAGAGTGCTCTGCTTGAAAACAGGATTCATCTTCATGAGTTCAAATCTGGCCTCAGACACTAGCTGTGTGACCCTGGGCAACTCCCTTAGTCCTGTTTGCCTCAGTTTCCTCATCTGTAAAAATGAGCTGGAGAAGGAAATGGCAAGTCACTTCAGTATTTTTGCCAAGAAAACCCCAAATGGGTCATAAAGAATTGGACATAACAACATCCATTAATCGACATTTTTAAAGTTCCTGTTCTGTGCCAGGCAGTGTGGTAAGCCCTAGGGGTACAAAAGAGTCAAAAGACAGTGTCTGCCTTTAAGGAGCTTACAATACAATGGGGGAGAAAATTTGCAAACAAATGTATGCAAAGCAAGCTATGTATAGGATAGGAAATAATTTAAAGAGGGAAAGCACTGGAATTAAAGAGGGGTTAAGGGAGAGTTCTTTCAGAAGGTGAGATTTTAATTGGGACTTAAAGGAAACCAAGGGGTTAGAAGTCAGAGCAGAGGAATCGGGAGGATCTGGGTTCAAATTCAGCCTAAGATATTTACCAAAGGTCTAATCCTGGACAAGTCACTTGACCTCATTGCCTCCCCCCACAAAAAAAAAAAAAAGAGTTGAAGAAGACTGAAAGGGTAGGAGGGGGGTAGGTTATGGAGAGCTTTGAAAGCCAAACAGAGCATTTTGTATTTGTTCCTGGAGGCAATAGGGAACCACTGGAGTTTATTGAGTGTGCAGGTTGGGAAAGGGGGTGACATGATGAGACCTCCATTTTAGGGGAATCACTTTAGTGGCTGAACGGAGGATGAACTGGAGTGGGGAGACACTTGAGGTGAACACACCCATCAGCAGGTTATTGCAGTAATCAAGGCTATCTATCTATCTATCCATCCATCTATCTGTCTGTCTGTCTGTCTCTCAAACTCCACCATGTAATTCCATGCTGACAGCGAATAGGTGTGTAATTCTCCAATCTCCGTCTTGTACAAAGAAGGGAGAGACAGTTGTAGGGACGGATGGTTGCCACACAAAAGCAAGAGAGATACTTCTTCTTTTATAACCTGGCCATCACCATTCCTCCCCACCACCCCACACTACAGACAGACACAAACAGAAATCTGGGTTTTTTTGTTGTCTGTCTGCTTCCTTTGCTTTTTCCCTCCCTGTGGTTAGTTGTTCTTAGCTCGTGTTGGAACAGATCCCTAATGGGAGGTATTTTCAGCCACAGAACCATAAAAGAAGAAGGAGAAGGCGAGGTGACTCATGTTTCATGTCTAGTGCGACCTCTTTGAGAATGAAGAAAACAACAGCAATCGCTGATTACCAGCATCCGTTAAGCACCTACCAAACACTGTGCTGGATGCTGAGGATATAAAGATGGAAGAAGTCTCTGCCCTCCAAGAGATTACATTTGTGGGAGAAATAAGGGGTATGTGGGAATAAAAATCAACTATATAAAAAGGAAGTCAATTGCAGTTTTGGAGGGAAACTAAAAGCTGGGAGCAGAGGTTGGGGTCGCTGGGGCAAGAATCAAGAAAGATCTCACTGTATTTGGTCCAACGGACATTGAGAGGGCACTGGAGCCGTTTGATCAGGGAAATGACATGGTCAGATGTAAATTAGTGAAGCTTGGCAGGAGGTGGAGAAATAGACAGATGGACAGATAGACAGATAAATAGACAAAGTGAGTGAGTGAGCGTTTATTAAGTGCTGTTAAGTGCATACTACGAGCCAGGTACCATTCTACGCGTGGAGAATGCCCATATTCCTGCCTGCAAGGAGCTTACATTCTAATGAGAAAAACAGCACATAAAATGGAGCTGAATAATGTAGAGATGGGAGGGAAGGTGGAGAAGTCATCAAGAGCTGTCATGGGTAGAGTAAGAACTGAAGTGAGTGGGATTTGCCTGTATACTTCCTCAAATGGAGCTTCTAGGAAGGAATTGGCCGATGACGGAGGGAGTCCGTGGGGAAGAGGTGTTGCCTTGCTGTGAAGGCTGCTAGGGTAGAGGTATAGTGGTCCAGGAAATCACAGGGCTAAGCCAGGTTTGATGTGAAGAATATCACTTTGGCAGCAGTATAGAGGCTGGATTTAAAAGGAGAGGCCAATTAGGAGGCTATTGGCAATAGTAGAGAGGACAAGGGCCTGAACCAGGCCATAACCCGAAGAGCGAAAGCTACTTCATTCGCTCCCTTAGGCAGAGACTTCCCTGGGAGTGAAAGGAATGTTCCATATATGGCAGATTAAGATAAAGGAATTCTTTCTCTCCTCTTTGCAAGTAGATGCGAGCTGATAGAGACTAAGTTGGTTCAAGAAGTATCATTAAGACCTGCAAAGTCTCCTTTTTTGCTATCTTAGAGTCTTTTTGCTTTGAGTTGAGAACACAGCCCACAGATGATTTTCCCATTCCCATCCTTTGTATGCTATTGAAACATTCTCTGTTCTAACTTCCTGAGATAAAAAGTAAGATTAGTAGGTCCTGATTGAGTTTAAGGTGAACAGGGACCTCATACAATTGTGTGCGGGAGCCAGTTTGAACCAGTGAAAGGGAACCTATTATTAAATTTCCAGTGTGAGCATTTACACCTTGGAAACAAATTGGTACAGAGCTAGACATATTGTTTTGCTGATTTCTAAATTTAAGAAACTGATGTAGAAATTGTTGACAATGAAAATTAAAATTAAAAATATGTTGTCAGATATGGGGGTGATACAAAAATGCTAATAAAAAATTTTAAGCATTTTATGATATATATTCATTTTCAAATTATAAAAGCCAAGAATTTTGTAACACACCTTGAGAAAATAGGAAACTATCTGGGATAAAATCAGAATTGATGATTCTAGGACTTCAGGTTTGTCCTGTAACTTTCCTGGGGAAGAGGAGGGCATCTGTGTCTTGGAAGAAAGACCTTGTTAGTGAAGGAATTAATAAAATTAGAGATACTATCGATACTCTGAACTTAGAGCTAAAGTAAGGGAACCTTCCTACCTCAAACCATACAGTAGTGGGGGTCTGGCCAATGAGAGTTCAGCCCTGGGAGTATACCTGGGGGACCCATTTGAATGTCTGGTGAGACTGCTTCTAGATATTTATGATGATATGGAACAGAGGAGCCTAGCTCTCCATTTCAGATAATATGCAGGTATCTCTGACTATTTCTGGTCTGCTTACTACAAGGTGATGAAAAGGCTTTTCATTTGACAATTGAGTAGGAATTGAGTGTTCAAAAATCATTAGCAGGCTTTAGATAGGTCTCAGTTTTTCTTTTTCTCTTCTTTTTTCTTCCTCCTTCCCTTCCTTCTCCACCTCCTTCCCCTTCTCTTTCTCCTCCTCCTCTTCCTTCTTCTTCTTTTTCTTCTTCTTCTCCTCTTCCTCCTCCTCCTCTTTCTCCTCCTCCTCTTCTTCCTCCTCCTCCTCTTCTTCCTCCTCCTTCTCTTTTCCTTCCTTCCTCCTCCTCC
>CM053589.1:22039875-22057724 GCA_028646515.1 Pseudochirops corinnae | reverse complement strand
TCCTCCTCCTCCTCCTCCTCCTCCTTCTTCTTCTCCTTCTCCTCCTCCTTCTCCTCCTCCTCCTCCTTCTCCTCCTCCTCCTCCTCTTCTCCTCCTTCTCCTTTTCCTCCTCCTCCTCCTTCTCACCCTTCTTCTTCTTTATTTTCTTCTTCTTCTTCTTCTTCTTCCTCTTCTTCTTCTTCTTCTTCTTCTCTCTCTCTCTCTCTCTCTCTCTCTCTCTCTCTCTCTCCCTCTTCCTCTCCCTCTTGCCTTTATTGTTTCTGTTCTTTCCTATTCTTGGATGGAATGTTGTAAACATAATGTACTAGCCTACAACCTTATGGACTTTGAAAAGTCAGGAGTACTGGGCCCCTACCAAACATCCACCACAGTCATCTCTTTTTCATGCTTCCAGAGCTGACCTCCCATTGGTCAGTCCCTTAGTTGCAATTCTTTCTGAAGCAACTTGGCATAATAAATACAGTGTTGGACTTGAGTCAGAAAGATCTGGGTTTGAATGCATAGAACAGATAAGTTACCTCTCTGATCCTCAGTTTCCTCATCTATAAAATGAGGATAACCTCACAGGGTTGTTCTGAGGATCAAATAAGATCCTATGAGTGAAGCACTTTGTAAACCTCGAAGAGCTTTATAAATTTAAGCCATTATTGACAGCGTATTATAGTGGTTTTAAGTCCTTCCTCTGACACATACTGGCTCTATGACCCTGGGCAAATCACTTTCCACTTCAGTGCCCCAAGGTAATTACTTCACTGAGAGTTCCCTGTACCAATGCAATCACAGGTCCTGTCCTGACCCATTCCATAAATTAAATATAAATTCCTTGAGGGCAGGAACTCTTTCAATTTGTTTTGTGCTTAACAAATGTTTGTTGGCTGATAATTGCTATTTACTTATTACCTATAAAGAGGCTTTTAATTCGAAATGCTATCCCCGGGCATTCTCAATATCTGACAATCTTTGCTTATTCTTCGCTGGTAGCTAAATAAGTATTATTTGGGTATTTGTAACATAAACAAAATTTGATGATTACAAATCCAGTAGCCTTTCTTCTAAACCACAGACCCTAGCTAGGTCCCTTCCACTCCCCTACCCAGGAAGCCAACTCTTTGTAAGAAAGAATGAAAAAGAAAGTGGGGGGTGGGGGTGGGAATGTTGGAAATGCCAACTTGGAAAAGCAAAATACAGTTGACACCAAAAATCTGGAAAACAAGAGAAGGTTATTAAGCAGAAATCCAGAGTAATTGAAAACCTCTGGCCAAAACTGGACTCTGCCCTTCTTTTGGAAGGAGTGGGAGATAAGAAAAACAAAGCAACTTTTATGCCATTAGTTTGGTGCAGAGGACTGATTGGTTCGTTCTTTTCAGTGTACACCTTTTCCATTATCATACATTATCATGCATTGTTACTAATGAGGCTCTAGTTCTAAGTGAATGTATTAGATAATATACATAATACATGAGGTTCATTAAGGAAGCACAGTAATAACCCTGGAATACTGCACCCTCACCAATATAACCTAAATCTGTCCTTATCTGGGCTTGAGAGTCCCAAGGCCGTTGTCTGCTTTCTAACTGGTCTAACCCACCTGCTGTCACCAGCTTCTTTTTATTTTACTTCAGTGTTATGGGAACCAGGAACCAGACTTCTCTCCAAGGCTACTGTCTGGTCTTCCAGACTTACTCTTCTCAGTAGCCTCCTTTCAGCAGTTTTTACAGTCCTGTGGAAACTTAACCCTTTGCTACCTCTCACAGAAAGGAGTTCAGAGAATGGAGTCTGGCAGTATATACAATATTTTACTTCCATAGTTTTCCATCTATTCTGCAGCAGCTTGAAGAGGAAATGGGTTGTATCTCAAAATTCAACAAGTTTAAGTTTTGGGAATCATAGCCCTTGAAAGAAAACTGACCGAGTTCCAGGTCTGACAAGCAGCTCCTGTCACCCCCCACCCTGCAGCTCTGTCTCCCTGAAATGGCTAAATAACTTAAGTAACAAAAGTGATGTGTAGGTGATATCAAAGTCCAAAAGGCCCTGCCCCAAGTGAGTCAGGGCCTGGCACTGGCCAGACTTAGGGATGGGAGCTAGCCAGGAAGCAGATTTTTTCCAAGGAAATCTCTAGCAGGGCGTTCCCTGGAAGCAATCCTGCATAAATCACCTACTTAGTGCCTAATTCAGAACACGGGAAAGGCCGGAAGAAGGACTAGGAGGAGACAAAGGTAGAAGGAGATCTGAGGGGTGGAGGAGAAGGCGGAGGAAAAGCGGGAGGAGGGAGAAGGAGGAAGTCTGGCTGCGGAGATGAGGTCTTTGAGCCGAAAGGGTGTAGCCCTTTTAACTGCCGGCTTCTCTCCAAAGCACAAGTAGTAGCTCGTCTCTCACTGAGAGGATGGAGCAAGAAGGTGGAGTGCTAAAGGAAGGCTTCCTTGTGAAAAGGGTGAGTGAATGTCCACCTGCAGGCTAACTTTCTCTGGCTTGTTGGTTTTTCTTCCAGGGAGGACTTTTCTCTAGCCTAGAGGGATAGAAATTGCTGTATAGGTGGAGGGCCAGACCTAGTTCCCTGCTTCCACTGCTCAGCCCCTGAGATCTCTTTTCATATCCTTTTACAGAATGTAGGGCTGTGCTCCAGTCCTGGAGTTCCACCCCCTTATTCCCACCCCCTCTAAGTCTCCCAATGCCCCTCTCTTTGGTCCTGACCTACACCTATCTTGATTAGGAAGCAGACAAGTGCCATGGGACAAAAGCATTCTTAATGAATTCAAAAAAGCATCCCAACTGGGCCCTTCCCTGAAATACTTTGGGAGGCTAAAGGTGTGGTCTGTGAAAAATCGTGTTAAGGGGGATGTAACATTTCCAGTTGTGGCCTGTGGCCAGTGGGCAAGGTGGGGGTGTGTTGGGAACAACCCAGTAGTCCAGAAGGAAAGGGACAGCTCCCTGCAAGCTGCAAATCCAGAAGAGAGAAACAGATAATAGCAGTGTTAAGACTGAAGGAAAACCAAGTGTCCACAGTAGGGAAATTTTATGTTGCTAATAACTGATATTTATAAAAGGTTTGCGAAGAGTTTCGCATATGATCTCCCTGGAGTCCCACAATAACCCCATAAGTAAATGAGGAAACTGAGGCCTGCAGAGGCCAAACTTGCCTTTGGAAAGGCACATTGAAGTGAGATTTGAAGTCAGGTTATCCGGATGTCACTAGGCAGCCTTTCATTACTACAATTCCAGCACGTAATTAATTTGATTTATTTAATTAATTTAATTTAATTACTAGTGAATTAGTTGATGATTAATAATAAAAATAATACCAACTAGTATTTACATAGCACTTTAAGATTTGCAAAATACATTCATTTTTTCATTTGGTTTTTACTGCAGTCCTGGGAGGTGCTGCTATTTCCTCCACATTTGACAGTGTAGTAGATGGAATCACCTAGAGTCAAGAAGACCTGAGTTGAAATCTGACCTCACACATTTCCTAGGTATGTGACCCTGGGCAAGCCACTTCACCCTGTTTGCCTCAGTTTCTCAATCTATAAAATGAGCTGGAGAAGAACATGGTGAACCATTTCAGCATCTTTGCCAAGACGACCCCAAATGGGATGGTGAAGAGTCAGGCATGACTGAAAACAAAAAGCTAATGACCACTTAACCTCCCTCTAATTCAGTTTTTTCATCTGTAAAATGAGAATAATAACAACACCTACCCCATGGATTGTTGTCAGGATAAATTGAGATATTTGTGATAAGTGATCTGCAAACCTGAAAGCACTGTATAAATGCTAGCTTTTATTATCAGAAGAGGAAACTGAGGCAAAGAGGTTGTGACTTGCTCAACGTCATAAACTAGTATTTGAGACAGGATTTGAACTCAGGATTGATTATTAGATATTATTGTATAAAACTAATATATCTATGCTATGTAATGTTTATTATGTGGGAAGGTATTTTTACTGTTTGCTTAAGTAGGAGGAACTAAAAGAGAGTTAGATGAAACTCGTTCTAGCACCAAAGTTCAGACAGAAATGTGGCTACATTTGCTTGACTGAATTGGAATGATAAAAATGAGTCTGTTTCTTTAGAATTTACCCAAAGCTTGACAGAAACTCAGGGAAACAGCTAATGGTTAACTTCTCTGGTTTCCCTGTGTCTTGTAGACAAAATCCGAGAGCTTTGTGATGGACTAGGAGTGCTGGATGGACTAGGGGCAGTATTCTTAGTCAGGATCAGGGGACTCTAGAAGAGCTTCTAGTAGGTGAATGACATTTACGGGGAAGACATTCTCAGTAGGTGTAGGCACAGTGGATGGATTGCTGGGACTGAGGTCAAGAAGATTCATCTTCCTGAGTTCAAATCTGGTCTCAGACACTTACTAGCTATATGATCCTGGGCAAGTCCCTTCACCCCATTTGCCTCAGTTTCCTCATCTATAAAATGAGCCAGAGAAGGAAATGGCAAACCTCTCCAGTATCTCTGCCAAGAAAACCCAAATGGGGTCACAAAGAGCCAGATACAGCTGAAATGACTGAACAACAACAAAAAAGTCTTTCATTTCAAGCTACCGTGGATGGACCTTTCCTAGAGAAAAGTTAACAATTACACCACTTGAACGCTCAAGAAGCTCTGATAGATTCCTTGTTCCTTTAAGATAAAAGATAAGTTTTTCTGCTTGAATTCTAAAATCCTTCACAATGTGGCTCTAAACCACCTTTCCAGCTTAGTGGACATTACTGTCCTCCAAACTGTGCTACTTACTGGTCCACGTGACATTCCATGGACCTTGGTCAATCAGGCGGCTCCTTCCCCACCTGCCCTTCATAGAGTCCCTGGTTTCCATCAAAACTCAGGGCCATCTTCTACAAGGAACTTCTTTGCATCTCAACCCCATTGTAGTTTTGAGGACCCTCACCCTCCTCAGAAATTCCTTTGTATCCTTGTAGAGATTTTTCTTTGTACAAGCAGTTTTCCCTCCGCCAGAATGTGAGTTCTTTGAGGACAGGAACTGTTTATTTTTTGTCTTTGCCCATCCTCAAATCTAGCACAGTGACAGGCATATAGTAGGCAATGTATATGTACCTGTTGAATGAATCTGTTAGGAAATGTTATAAGAGTTAGTTGGAAATCAAGGTGGTCCTAACCTCCGAACCTTTGAAATGGGTTTCAAAGCTCCTATGTAAAGTTCTTCTGATGGAAACTTGGTGGGAAAAAAAGGAGGGAGGTGGTCTTGGGTAATGTCATGCCTCTGCTTGAGAGTGCTGGAAGGTAGTAAAGTGGATGCTCTGGGTAGGGTGCCACTGGGCAGCAGCAGCAGCTCCTTGGCCTTGGAATCCCATGCACAAAGTAGGGGACCTGTTTGCTTGCTTCCTCCATGCACTGCTCCCCACCTCCCATCACTCTTTCCCCTCAATCTGGGAAGAGCAGCCCACTGAGGTCCTTTGGGAACGTTATGAGAAAGCTCATTGCGATTCTGGGGTAGGCATCTTCAAGAAGGGCATTTCAAAGGGTTTGCCCCCTAACCTGGGAGTTGCTGTAGCCCAAGTACAGTCACTTGTGCTAGAGATAAGGAGTAAAGCATGAAAACAGGCTGAGGCATGGAGTCAGCCCAGCCCAGAACAGAACACACTAGTAATCGCTGCTCTGGGCTATAAAGCTGGGGCCATTTTTGCAGGGATTGAATAGGTAGGGGCAGGTGGTAGATAAAATCTGAAAACAAAAGCATCTGTGTTGCTCTGAGAGAGAATTCAGAAGCTCTGAGTTCTCCTGGCTGAGTTCTGTGACACTGGGTCCATAGCTGTGGGCCTTGGTTTTCTCCTCTGCAAAATGAGATGTTTGGGCTGGTCCCTCTGGCACTAAAAATCCCACGATCCCTAAGAGATGACCCAGCCACTGCAGTTAAAGTTGTTGGCATGTTTTTATCCTTTTTCTGTTGCTTTCACTTCAATTTTCCACCTGTATTCCAGCCTCCTCCTCTTGCCAAACACATTGCTCTTGGGTGGATATCCTTTCTCTCGTCTCCTACCTCTTTTCAGTACTTCTTCACGTGTTGCCTTCCTCCATTAGAATATAAGTTTGAGGGAGGGCAGAGACTGTCTCTCTTGTTCATATTTGTATCTTCATCTTAGCATAGTGCCTGACACATTGATAAGCCTTCAATAAATTCTCTCTTTCTCTCTCTCTCCCCTCTCTTATCTTTGTTTGTCTCTCTCTTCATCCGGCCCCCTGCCCCTGCCATGTATGTATAGTCCTTTTCACCACTAAGATTTCATGTCCTCTGGTTAAGAGAGGACATGCGCCCTATATGTCTTAGCCCTAAGGCTAGCCCTACACAACCCTGAGGTCTTTTACATCTAAGACACCCAAAGCTTTTCCTAAGGACCCCTGAAGTAAGGGAAGACAAGGGAGAGGACCTTGTGAGGGTTGGAGACACAGAAGAATCATAGAAGTCCTCAACCCTAGGCCAAGGATATAAAGGACCCCAGAAATTAGGGAGTTGGATTGTAAACCAATCCAATACTATGAACTCTTGTTAAATACTTACTAAGTATGTGGAATTGTGACAGATACTGGTGATAAAAATAATGAATGAATGAGTGAATAAAAAAAATTTTTTAAGCTCTTCAAAAGTAAGACAGTCCCAGACCCCAGGGAATTTACATTCTAATGAAAGGAAACTTGTTAACCAGATAAGAGTGTACACACACACACACACACACACACACACATACACACACACACACACACAGTTGGGGAGGTATGGAGTCCTGATAAGTAATGGTGTTGGGAATGTCTCCTGTAGAAGGCGGAAATCCTGAATGAAACTAGGGATTTTAAAAAGGGGAAGGTGAGGCAGGAGGACATTCTAGGCATGGAGAACAGCCCGTCTGAAGGCACAGAAAGGAGATAGAATGCCAGGGTCAGAAAAGAGAAAGTAATGCCCCTTAATGTATGTGTATATTTAAAGAAAATTAAACTGTACATAGTTTAAAAGAAATGATTAAATCTAAGAGAAAAAAAGTAACACTGAAACTTGTTTTGGCTATATAATATTCCTTATAGAGATTTATGTGGACCACTTAGCATCATGCAGTGCTATGATTATTTACGTATTTCATGAGGGTCTAGATAAACTTTGTTGGAAGTTTTATTCGATAACAACGTTAACCTCTGTGCCTATATTCTTGGTCTTCGAAAGGTGTTATACAATACGGTTTTCTGCTCATGCTTAAAATAATATTGGCAGGGACCATATTTTCTATTTCTTTTGCATCCCTCAATAATATTTAATAGAGTGCTTAAGCTCAAAGTTTTTGCTTGAATATGTAAATGAAAGCTTATTGAATGAATGGGTGAAAGAATGAATTTGTAAGTGCCCATGCAGGCTTTGACTCCAACAGGAGCAAGCCTTTGCCAAGCTGGGGCCTAAGCAAAAGGTTACACTCAGCTCTGGGAAACAAGTCCAGACCTTGCTTTCTTCTGTACCTTGTGGTTTGGCTGGGAACCAAGCTCATTCTTTTTTTGGCCTCTGAAAGGACGCTCCCCCCTTACATTGGGCTATTTAAGGTCAAGAGCTCCCCCTTTACAACCAATTTTCTTGTTTAGTGCAAGTCTGAATACTTTGGATACAAGACGGCTGTCATGACCACTCCGCTACAGAGGCTTACTATGCCTTCTTCTGCTGGCCCTGTTCACAAAAAGGAAGACTGGTCAGAGCATAGGACTTACACATATTGCTAGGTTTGTCTTTTTAAGAAGCCCAGAATTGAAAAACATTGAAGATCTTTGTTTGAGGAGGTTCAGAGCACTGACGACTGCTGGTATCAGGAATGTCTTCCTATAGAATGAAGGCAATTCCAGGCATGGAGGATGTTCAAAGGCATAGAGAGAGAAGTAGGCAAAAACCTCAAGATCAAGGACGTGGAACCAAGGTTGAAATCATAGGAACACAGGACGTAGAGCTGGAAGGGACCTTGGAAGTTATTTAGTTCCAAACCTTTATTTGACAGATGAGGAAACTGAGTTCTTGTCACATGCACAACAGAAAGAGTGATCCAGCAAACTGATGTGTTCACTTATTTCTGATTGGAAGAGGAGTTTAGTGCTACAACACAATCCTTTTTATTTAGGGAACGGCAGGGGAACATGCCCATGCCAGTTACTACTCGGCCATGGGGCACACTTGCCTGGACTCAGCTTGGCTGATATCTTGAGGGAGGTGGATGGGTGTCTTTCCAAGCTGGTGCATTGCATGGTTTTTAACCTGGAATTTCCCTTTGCCTACAGGGCCACATTGTCCACAACTGGAAGGTGAGATGGTTTGTATTGAGGCAGAACACACTGCTGTATTATAAGCTTGAGGGGGGCAGGAGAGGGGCCTCTCCTAAAGGCCAGATCCTCCTGGATGGCTGTACCATCACATGCCCTTGCCTGGAGTATGAAAACAGACCGGTATGTGAAAAAAGTTCTTACGTTTTTAATTTAAGAGAAAAGAAAGACATTGGGATGAAAGTCCCTTCCTTTTAGCTCTTTCTCCTTCTCTACTCATACCCAGACTCCTACCACCATTGCCCACTTTGGTTTGTTTTTATGATGGTCAACCTGATGTGTTGCTGTGACCTCTAGGATGTTTTCACCACTTTATTATTACTTTTAGTAGTTAAAATGATGACAGTAATTTACATTTATATGACACTTTGTTTCCAGAATTCTTTCTTAACAAAAGCTCTTCGAGGTAGGTAGCACAGTTACCATTTGCCCATTTTACAGATGAGGAAACTTAGGTGGTGAGAAGCAATACTCATGATCATGGCAGAATTAAAATCCGAAATTAAAATCTAAGATTCTGGATTGCAACCGTAGCACTATAGCCACTATACCACATTGTCTTTTACCACTTTGGTGATTGACTCTTGACTTGCGCTAAGATTTATCCCTCTTGAAATTAGAGGCAAGTCTACCCTATCCTTATAAAGCCAATGAATCAATCGATATTTATTCATGATATAATGGAATATGCTAAGTACTAGGGCTACAAAATATAAAACATACTCTCTCCCTTTATAGAAGGAAGGAAGGAAGGAAGCATTTATAAGTGCCTACTTAATAAATGCCAATAATAAGTTAAATCATGCTTAATAAATAGATAGCCAGTATTCCTAAGTACTTTACAAATCCATTATCCTCACAATAACCCTGGGAAGCACTATTATTGTCCCCCTTTTACAATTGAGGAAACTGAGCCAGACAGAGGTTAGGTTAAGTGATTTGCCTAGAGTCACACATAGTGAGTAAGTGTCTGAGGCTGGATTTGAACTCAGGTCTTCCTGACTCCATGCCAAGCACTCTATCCACTGTGCCTAACTATAAAGCTGCCTTTTATATTTGTAGGTTAATATGTTGTAAGTTAATATGAAGCCAAAATGTTAAAACAGCCCAATGAAAGCATGGGATGGAATATGGGGGTAGGGGTTGGCAGTGGGGTCTGCCCTAGCGAGTAAGATTTAAGAGATTGACAAATGACAGAATAAGGATCAAGAATAGAAGGATGAGGGGTGGCTAGCTGGTGCGGTGAATAGAGCAACGGCCCTGGAGTCAGGAGGACCTGAGTTCAAATCCAGCCTCAGACACTTGACACACTTATGAGCTGTGTGATCTTGGGCAAGTCACTTAACCCCACATGCCCTCCCAAAAAAAAAGCAAAAAAAAAAAAGAATAGAAGGATGAGAACTGACTTTGGGAATATGGTCTCATTAAAGAGGTCCCTGAATACAAGAGAAGGGTGTTGAGAAGCTTGCTCTTTTGCACCCTATCCAGATACATCCTCTAAATGTGGCCAGACTGTCTTACCTGGAAGAAGCTTTTTATTGTTAGCACCCAGTGCTGAGGACCAAGAATAGGGATGAGGTCCTCATTTCACAAATTTCAAGCCAGAAGGAGCCAGAGAGGTCATCTGTTCTGACCTCCTCATTTTTCTGATAAAGGAACAGAAGTTCAGCGACTTGATCCAAGTTTCATAATTAATAGGAGACAAAGAGGATCATTTTACTATATTTTCTCCACAGCTTCTCTGAATACTGCATTTTAAGAATTATTTTTTTTTGGAGGGGGGAAGGCAAGGCAATTGGGGTTAAGTGACTTGTCCAAGGTCACACAGTAAGTGTGTCAAGTGTCTGAGGCTGGATTTGAACTTAGGTCTCCTGATTCCAGGATCAGTGCTCTATTCACTACACTACCTAGATACCCCTACATTTTAAGAATTCTTTGTAAATGACTCAAGATAAAGGAAATGACCAATTTCAAGAGATAATAAATGGAGGTCCCTTCCAGCTTTAAATACTGTGAGTAGACGGAAGTCATGCCTCTGCCTATGAGTACTGTTTAAAGCCTAAGCAAGCTTAGGAGACAGGATGACAATTTATGGGTAATGAGAATTTTAGATTTTAGAAATATTGTTGTCCTATAGGACCTGAGATGCCAAGGGACTTTGGTGTCTAGAATCAATCTCATTGTTCTCCAAGGCTTTTTGGATCCTTAGGACTCTTTGTTTCATCCTGATTGGGTCCCAGAGGGTATCCCAACCGTTCCACTGTTTTGCATATTCTTGCCAAGCTCCAATGTGATTGGCTGACTCTGTTTTTTTTTGCCACAGCTCCTCATTAAGCTAAGGACCAGAACATCCACAGATTACTTCTTGGAGGCCTGTTCCAGAGAAGAGAGGGATGCCTGGGCCTTTGAGATAACAGGTGCAATTCATGCTGGACAACCAGGAAAAGTCCAGCAGCTTCATATCATGAAAAACTCCTTCCAGCTTCCTTCTCACATCAGCCTGCAGTGAGTGGGATTCCCTCTTTCCACGTCCTGTCCTGCATTTATCACTATCTTCAGAGCTTTTAAGAGCAAGTGATTAATAATGCTTCAGTTGTGTTTAACTCTTTGTGACTCCATTTGGGGTTTTCTTGGCAAAGATATTGGAGTGGTTTCCCATTTCCTTCTCTAGCTCATTTTACAGATGAGGAAACTGAGGCAAATAGAGTGAAGTGACTTGCCCAGGGTTACACAGATAATATCTGAGATTGGATTTGAATTCAGGTCTTCCTAACTACAGACTCAGTGCTCTATCCACTATGCCACCAATCCATAGTTCCTACCACTCTTCCAGGTATCAATCTTCCCATTCCTGTTTGATATTTTTTATTTCAAATTACAAATGGTTCTTTGAGGCATCTCAGTCAAGAAGCATTTATTAACTGCCTACCATGTTCAAGGCACTGTGCTGAGTGTTGGGCACATGAAGACAAAAGACAGTCCCAAAGGACATGCAAACAACTATGTGTGAACAAGATGGAAGAGAGAGTTAGCTGGGATTTGCAGGAAGCCAGGGAGGCCAGGATTTGGAAACGTGGAGGGAGAGAATTCCAGGAATAGGGGACAGACTGTGAAAATGTCTGAAACTGGGAAATAGTATCTTGTGTGAGGAACAAGGAGGCCGGTGTCACTGGATTGCAAAGTGTATTGGGAGGAGGAAGGCATAAGAAGACTGGAAAGTTAGGAAGGGGCCAGGTTATGAAGGATTTTATATTTGATCTCAAATCGTGTTGTTCCCCGCTCCCCTCCCCACCCCCTCATTTCCCTCTACTCCACTGTATTAGGCTCAGAAATACCTCCTGGTCCTGCCAAGTCATCTTGATTTGTTGCTACTAATCCATACATTATTGGCCTACCTACTAATATAGACCACCTTCAGCCAAGTCTCTTCCCTCATATGATATGGCTGGATTGGTACGTTCTGGTAAAGGATGTCTTTCCCACGTTGAACAAGACACTCATTCCTTTCTCTTGTAGTGATATAATTGAGAAGATGCATGATAGTAGCTGTGGAATACGCCCATCGCCCAATATGGAACAGGGAAGCACCTATAAAAAGACCTTCATAGGTATGCCCAGGGAGCTAGCCACTTGTGGGCTGGCAGAGGAGGGTGGGTTGTGTTCTGCACTGGAAAATACCCAGGTAGATGGGAGTCTGGAATTTTGCTCAAGGGCTTACAGAGATAATGTGCCTGAGCCTGCTTGAGTTGAGCTTAGAATCATGTCCTGGCCCACTTGGCTGAGGTAGAATTTGTTGGCTACCCAGTTTGTTGGGTAGTGGGGTGTGCCCTCAGTGCTCTTTATCATTACACTGGGACACACTGGCGGTCTTTCAGTCTATTCTGGGGTTGTGCTGTCAGATACTCTGTTCTGATTTGGGATGTGAGACTGGCTGTTTTACAGGACCAGCTGCTGAAAGGGTTGGCAAGAGGCAGTACCTTTTGCACTAGTGATATCTGACCTGTTCTCACCTTCCCCAGGCTCTTCTCTGGTGGATTGGCTAATCTCCAGTCACTTTGCTGCTAGTCGGATTGAAGCCGTTACTCTCTCCTCCATGCTGATGGAGGAGAACTTCCTCAAGCCCATTGGAAACCGGAGCACTGAGGCCATTCGCTCTGGGGATTTAGCAGAGCAGTTTCTAGATGATTCCACGGCCCTGTACATTTTTGTAAGTGGTAGTAGGGCCTCCATTTATGGGACCTTCCTTTCCACTGCCTGCTGCTGGAGACACACTTTCATAGAGGACATTAGAAAGAATTGTGTAGTATGTGCCACACAGTTATGGGAGGGAGGGAATTATTCACTTGAACAACTTCATTATGAGTTATGATCTGTTTTTGAAGCAAAGAATTTAATTTTCTTGGAAGCCCAATTGTTGCTTCTTTCTTTATCTTCTGTAGACTGAAAGCTGTAAGAAGAAGACGAATTCAAAAGAAGAATTCGACTTTAGCACCGCTGAACTGAGTGGCACAGTGATTAAACAAGGATATTTGGCCAAGCAGGTATAGCTAAGTGGGCTTCTCACCTGGGCAGAAGGAGAATACCATGCCAGCTGATGTGGCCAGGGAGCGAGGGAACAGCAGAGAACAGAGGCAAGGATGATACCATGAGAATCTTATGGTACAGTTTGGATCACACAGATAAAAACTCTAGCAATAGGAAGCAAGTTCAAAAATATATTTGTATTTCTTCTTTTATTTGAGGGAGGAGGAGGTCTGGACATGGGATAGTAATGGTATATGGAAATTATCTCCTCCACGCATTTAGATCAAGAACTCATCTGTGACTTAGTCTTACAGTTGTCTGGGACACTGAAGCCACGCCACCAGCATGCACCAAAGCCAGGACTTGAACCCATGTCTTATATATATATCTATATCAATAGAGATATATAAATAGATAGCAATATCTATTTATTAATAAATATTATTTATAATTATATACAATTATATATTTATATATTATAGATAAATATGTGTAAATAGTAATAAATATAATATATTTTATTTTTACTTTATATTAATAAATATATCTGTCTAATCTATCTATCTGCATCAATGTGAAGAGCAACTAGGTGGTGCAGTGGATAGAGCACTGGGTCTGGAATTAGGAAGACTCATCTTCCTGAGTTCAAATCTGGCCTCAGATACTTCCTAGCTGTGTGAACCTGGGCAAGTCATTTCACCTTGTTTATCTTAGTTTTCTCATCTGTAAAATGAGCTACAGAAAGAAATGGCAAAACCACTCCAATGTTTTTGCCAAGAAAACCCCAAATGAAGAATCAGAAATGACTGAACACACAAAAATACCAATGTGAAGTTTGCTCAGAAAGCAATCTCTATTTGCCTAACTCACTTCCCTGCTTCTTCTCAACTTTTGTTTGGATTGGGGCAACACACTCTATTTTCAATGCTTACCCTTCTTGGCCCTAAATGTTCTAGAAAATGGCACTCCTTTTTCTCGTACAACTCCACTGATTGGGGATGACTTCAGGAAAGGTCCCAAAACAATGTTGTAGTATTTTAATTTGTAGGTTCTGCTTGAACCTACTTAAAGATGCAGTTGATGTGTGAAAGGATTGAGTGTAAGAGCAATTGGTTTTCTCTGTTGCAGGGACACAAGAGGAAAAACTGGAAGATGAGGCGCTTTGTTCTGAGGAGTGACCCTGCTTTCCTACACTATTATAACCCTTCCAAGGTGAGCAGTATAGCACACTTCAGCACTAGCCCTGAGGGTAAGACTTGCAAACCTACCTACCTCAAAGGGTTATTTTCAGGAAAGTCTTCATGATGAAATGTGAGCTGTGATGCTTATTCCCCCTCCCAGCCATCTCTTTCTTCCTAAATTGATTTATAATTGTTCTTCCTTTCTGTTTCAATGGACAACAGTGACACCAGTCTTGACCTTTTTCACCTGATTACTACAGCAGAACCCTCCTTGCTGAATTCTCTGATCTTGCTTTCTGTTTCTTCCCCCTCCAAAGTACACCAGCTCTTTCTTAAAGATCAGGCTCATTACGGTTCTCCTTAGGTCTGTCTTCAAGATGATCACCTGTTGGGAAAGCCTGCCTCCCCTGTGATGATACATTTCAGTCTTCTTATCTTTTCATTCAAGTCTTCCATAATCTAACCCCAATCCTAACTTTCCAGTCTTATCTTTCATTTTTCTACACAAACCCTATGACTCAGCCATGCAGATTCCCTGAAAATACTCCCTGGCCCTTTCCTGTCTTTGCTTGTGATATTCACCCCCACTTCTCTAGTTTTTCAGACGCTACTTATCATTTAAGGCCAAGATAAAGTAATATCTCTTCCATCGAGCCTTTGGAGATTTAAAGTTCATCTCTCTTCCATCCTAACTCACATTTACCCTGTTAAACTAATTTAACAACAAATGATGCAGTTCTTTGTGATATTCCGTCATTAAAACATGCCAGTTTCCATAATGTTAGAAATAAAGGTAAAAATGTTTTGGGATGGGCAGGGTGGGTCAGATGTCATTATGACAGAAATTCAGCTTTAAGGAAAGAAAATTTTTGTGTAGGATTTTTTTTGTCAGGGAAAAGGGTCAGGCCAGAAATAATTATTAGACTTTATTCACGATATTGTAGCTAATAGACATCCCAAGTCAGCAATAATGAGTGATACCAACATTAGAAAATTGATACTGACTTGAAAAGTCCAAGCTTCCTTGTCTGCAGAGTAACCCAGCAAATACCCCAGATACTCGTGCACAGGACCACGTGATTGTCAACTGTAGCTATGACTTCTGTTCCCATTATTTTGTTACAGCTTCAAGCATCCCTTACTTCTGTAATTGAAGGGAACTCTTTCCTTTTTGCATTAGTGCAATCATGATTCTCACTTGGATTTCTTTTCTGTGTCTACAGGAGGAGAACAGACCAGTTGGTGGGTTTTCTCTCCGTGGCTCCCTGGTTTCAGCTTTGGAGGATAATGGAGTTCCCACTGGTAAGAGGCAGCTTCTGCATACCACTCCAAGACAGCAGGGACCACAAACATTCATCCAGTGTCTCAGGAGCACTACACGAATTTAAAAAAGGGATTGCACGGGTTTGATAGGTGAAAAGGATAGTCCCTTTTTACCCTTTACTTCTTGGAGGTACAATAGGAAAGATTTTGTTTGCTGTCACTTTTTCAGAACTGACTGGAAAAAAAATGGCAGGTGAGGAGACTTCAGTATTTTACTACATGTTCACGTTTTATTCTGCCCCCAGAAAATGGAATTTCTGTGCCTCTGGCAGAGGGATGAAGCCCTTTTTTTTTTTTTGGCCCAGGTCCAACTATGGTAAGATTGTATAATGTTTGTGCATTCCACTAGTCAAGAAATAAAGAAAAATAATGAGGTGGACTGACTTACTGAGCAGTGAATCATTTTATTTAACTCAGACCAGTAATTTCACTGGTGATGGAACTTGCAGTATTTCAGTTCTTTCTACCAACACAGATTTGCCACTTATCTTTAATTACCCTCTTGAGAATTGTCTAGAGGTACTTAGTTTTAATTGCCACTGTGAAGGACCCTTCAATTCATATGCACCATAAAGAAAGCTAATATGCATTGTGAGGGCATTCTTTTATTTCCATTAACTTTATTTTTTTTTTTTAAAAGATGTGATTTTATTTTTTTTTTGAGGGTGGAAGGCAAGGAATGGGGGTTAAGTGACTTGCCCAAGGTCACACAGCTAACTAAGTGTCACGTGTCTGAGGTCAGATTTGAACTCGGGTACTTCTGACTTTAGGGCCAATGCTCTATTAACTGCAACACCTAGCTGCCATTTGCTGGGTTCCAACCATCTCCCTTTCCATACTTCATCTAGCATTGTTTGGTACTGCTCTAATGTATGTTAAGTATCACAGGTACAAGTGCATCTTCTCACCAGGCCAAGCGCCAATAGGCCAAGGTCTGCTGTAGTTTATTAAAACTTACTTTCTTGGGGGCAGAGTCAAGATGACGGTGTAGAAGCAGAGAAACTCCGTGGCTCCCCCCATAACCACCTCAAATACCTATAAAATATGACTCCAAACAAATTGTAGAGCTCCAGAACCCAAAAAGTGACAGAGAAACAAAGCTCCCACTGAAGGCAGCATGGCAGGCAGACATGAAGGGTTCATCCCAGCGCATTGGGAGCCAAGCCTAGCCCCGTGGTTTTAGCCCCAAGGTGGCCCAACCAGCCCAGCTAGAGCATTTGGGAGAGTGGATCACTGGCAGCTGTGGCAGTTTCCAGAATTATCAACCTGTAAATGACAAATAAAAAGTGAAAGGTCAGTGGAAGTCTGCTGAATTTGGGGGGGACAGAGGAGTGGGTCCAGTCCTCTGCATCGAGAGCCAGAAGCGGCGAAAGTGATGGCCCTGTAGCCACCTCCACGTAGCTGCTTCAGAGCTCCCAGCTTGCAGATTGCATGGGGGCCAAGGGAACATTCAGAGGCTAAGTGCTCTTGCCTTAACCTACCTGGATCAGGATCACAGTCTTGGGTAGTAGTCCTGAGGTGTGTGACCAGTGAGCCAAAGCTGGTGGGGGCTGTAGAGACGGTGGCCTCCTAATAATTCCGGCAGCTGTGAAAACCCCAGCGATTGGGACAAAGCTCTCCTCTCTGGAAGTAGAGTTCTACTGTGGCAAAGGCCTCAAAAATCAAGTTAATTGACTGGCAACATGAGCAGGCAAAGGAAGTAAATCAAACACAGCAATCCAACTTTAGATTCCTTTTTTGGGGACAAAAAGGATCAAAGCATGGAATAGGAGGAAGACAACACAGTCAGAACTCCTGCACCAAGAAAAATATAAACTGATTACATGCCATAGAGGAGCTTAAGAAGGATTTTGAAAATCAAATAAGACAAGTGGAAGAAAAATTGGGAAGAGAATTGAGAATGATGCAAGAAAATCATGAAAAGAGAGTCAACAACCTGACTGAAGAAAATAACACCTTAAAAAATAGACTAACTCAAATGGCAGAAGAGGCCCAAAAAGCCAATGAGGAGAAGAATGCCTTAAAAAGTCAAATTTGCCAGATGGAAAAAGAATCTCAAAAGCTCAGTGAAAAGAATAATTCCTTCAGAATTAGACTGGAGCAAATGGAAGCAAATGACTTTTATGAGAAATCAAGATACCATTAAACAGATGCAAACAGATGAAAAAAATAAAAGGCAATGTGAAATATCTCATTGAAAAAACCACTGACCTGGAAAGTAGATCCAGGAGAGACAATTTAAAAATTATTGGACTACCTGAAAGCCATGATCAAAAAAAGAACCTAGAAATCATCTTTCAAGAAATTCTCAAGGAAAATTGTCCTGATGTTTTAGAACCAGAGGGCAAAATAGAAATGGAAAGAATCCACTGATCACCTTTTGAAAAAGATCCCAAAAAGAAAACTCCTAGGAATGTTATAGCCAGGCTCCAGAGTTCCCAGATCAAGGAGAAAATATTACAAGCTGCCAAGAAGAAACAATTTGAATATTGTTGAAACACAATCAGG
>CM053589.1:21987691-22039375 GCA_028646515.1 Pseudochirops corinnae | reverse complement strand
ACTATTTACATGCCTACATGGAAAAACAATAATTGTAACTTAGGAAACTTTTCTCGGTATGAGGATAGTTGAAGGGAATATAAATGTGTGTGTGTGTGTGTGTGTGTGTATGTATACAGACACATATGTCTATATAGGAGGGCATATATGTGTATGAATATATATGTGTGTGTGTATATATGTGTACGTAGACAGAGGGCACAGGATCAATTGAATAGGAAGGGATGATATTTAAAAGGTGAAATTGAGAGGAAGAGGAATATAATGAGAGGAGACAGGGAGAGACAGAATGGGGTTAATTAATTAATTAGAAGAGGCTAGGGATAACTGTTACAATGGAAGGGAAGAACAGGAAGGCAAAAGGGAATGGGTCAACCTTACTCTCATTGAATTTGGCTTAGGGAGGGAATGACGCACACTCTAAATTGGGTATCTTGACATACAGGAGAGTGGGGGGAAGGGGATGAGAGGGGGAATGATAGAGGGGAGGGCACATTGGGGGGGAGGTTGTTAGAAGTACACACTTTTGTAAAGGGACAGGGACAAAGTACAGAATAAAACAAGTGGGGAGTGGGATAGGATGGAGGGAAATATAGTCAGTCTTTCACAATATGTCCATTGTGGAGATGTTCTACATAACAACACATGTACAGCTTGTATTGAAGTGCTTGTCTTCCCAGTGAGGGTGGGTGACAAAGGAGGAAGGGAAAGAATCTAGAATTTAAAGTTTTAAAATCAAATGTTTTAAAAAATGTGTGTGTATGTATATAGACACATATGTCTATATAGGAGGGCATATATGTGTATGAATATATATGTGAGTGTGTGTATATATGTGTACATAGACAGAGGGCACAGGATCAGTTGAATAGGAAGGGATGATATTTAAAAGGTGAATAAAATAATAATAATTATTATTATTTACATGCAAATTGAAAATAAGATATACAGGCACTGGGGTAGGGAGATCCATCTTGCCGTACTGGAAAGTCAGAGGGGGCAGGGGGTATACAATGGGATTGCTGTTTTGGGGTGGTGGGTAGGGGAAAGATGGGGAGAAAAGTTGTAACTCAAAATCTCATAGAAATGAATGATGTAAACTAAAAATAAACAAAAGTTAGTAAAAAAAAAAAAAAAAAAGAAATCAGATTTAAAAAAAAACAACTTTCTTACCTGGTGGGCAAGAACAAGTTTGTTGTTACATGGAGGCTCAAAAGCTGGGATTTTAAAAGCAATCCATCATTTCATTAATTGACTTTTCTTTCCAGGCGTTAAAGGCAATGTGCAAGGCAACCTCTTCAAAGTGATCACTAAGGATGATGTCCACTACTACATCCAGGCCAGCAGCAAGGCAGAGAGAGTCGAGTGGATTGAAGCTATCAAGCGATTAACATGATCAAGGTCACTAGGCTCATACCCACCTCTGAAGACATCTGCAAGACTCCCTATATAAGAGGGAGGATGAACATTGCAGTGACTTTTGATACACATTTGGTGCCACTTTGATGTAAGGGGGGAACTGAGGGCTTCCTAGCAACATTCTAGTTATAGAGTATCCTTACTACCAACATTTTCCCTTATAAACTAGGAAACCTGTGTCTCATTGATGGTCACTATTCCAGCATCTTCATTTTGGTCCAGACCAAGAGCTGCTTTTTTATGGAGGCTTAAAAACCACATTCTCCCTTGGCCTCACACCAATCTTAATAGATGCTGAGGAGGCATAAAACAGGACAATTCTTTTTCTTGATGACAAATGGAAACAGGAGACTTTTTATCTATGTGAATTTCTGAAATGTTTTATAAAAGCTCTTGCTACCGCCAGCGCAGCTGGGTGGGCTAGCGAACAGTGAGAATAAAGAGATGAGGGTGTAATCAATAGTTTATTACAGAGCCATTTCATCCAGAGCCAGTGATACAAGGAGCCCACAAAGTTTATATGTCCCCCAGCAGAAGATCTACCTGACCAGAAAAAAATGCAAACAATGTACAAGGACCCTCCTTTGATCTTGTTTACTCTTTACCCCAGCTTAAGGTTAGTTATTTATTAGGGCTTTATCATAGGATCACATCTGGAGGCACAAACAAGACTACACGTCCTTCCGATTATCTGCCCTGTAACCTTGCAGATGTTTGTATAGGAGAGTGGAACATTCCATGAGTGGGGCCGACAGACCCCAGAAAGTTCTCTACACACTTTAGACACAGGTACTTAATAAATATTTGTTGAATAAATGAGACAGCTCTCAAAGTGTTTCTCAACAAAAGCAGTGGGAGTTTAGTGGACAAGACCCTCTGGGCTGGGACTCAGTCTGGCTCTAGCACTTAAATTGATGCCCATCACTCTTGAATCTTAGACATCTACAAATTAAGAATCTCTGACCTCATAGGGTCCTGGTTAAGATCAAGTGAGTGTATATATTGAAAGAACTTTGACTCCCAGATCAGAACTAACCTCACTTACACCTAAAGGTATCCCATCCTAGGAACATGAATGAGAACAGTGGTGATGACATATACTTCAAGTTGAATACTATTTTCTCTTCTCCTAAATCTTGGGTGAAAGAAAAATCTGGTTTTGCACTGGGCATAAAACAAACCATAAGTCAAGTATGTGGTCATGGAACTACTCAGATTCTAAGAATGGCTCTCTAGTGAGATGTTGCACACCAGGAAGAGTGGTTAGTCAGTGTGGCGGGATAAGCTGCTACGATTAGATTAAAAGACAATAAATAAAAAGCTAAAGGGCACAGGGACTAAATCAAGTATAGTCTTGAAATGAATGTTTGCTGAGAATTAGTCTAAATTAGTGAGAATTCTTTGCATCCAAGTAGGGAAGAGGCTAATCTGAGTTATCGGTCACTTTCACCCTAAATAAATTAAGCTAATGAAAGAATCTGGACTTATGAAACTAAGTTCTTATAGTTACTTGAATGAATAAAATAAGGCATAATTTGCCAATAGATACATCCAAAGGGCTTGAATATAATTTGTTCTCTTTATTCTCTTTTAAATTCTATTATAGCTTATCTTGAAAACCCAAATCAGGAAACCCAAATGGTCTACTCTACTTTGTTTTCAGACCGCTCTTTAAAGCACAATTTTCTATTTGATTTTCACCAAGGTCTAAATTTCTGTGGAGTTAAGGGTTTAATTTATAGCTTCTTGAAAATAGAAAAGGTATGATGGGAAAACGTTAAAATTTTTTTTTAAATACTCACACAAATTCATTTGACACCATATGGCTTGATGACTAGGACAGTGCAGTTGTGGCCTATATTTCTTACTTTCTACATTATCACTTTTCTCTGCACCCAATGTCCAGTCAAACTGGCTCTTTTGAAGTTCTTTACACAATACTCCCTCCTCCAATCTCTGTGCCTTTGCATGGGCCGTGTAAGAGAGCACATTCTAAGCCTGGAATGCTTTCCAGCCTTACCTCTGCCTCTCAAAATGCTAATTTAAGTACCATCTCCTACAAGTGGCATTTCTTGGTCCCTGTCAGCTAGTGCCCCTCCATCCCAATATCCTCTCTTATGCTATATATAAACACATCTCTCAATAACTTTGAAGCAGCAATGGTTTCACTTTTACCTTTGTTATCCACAAAATTTGATCTTCAGGAAAATTTCATGGGACAGAAACAAAGGCTAGCAATCCTGAGGCAACAATGAATGAAAAAGAACCACCTATGCATAAGCATGAAACTATCAACCTAAAAAAAATTGGGAATGTAGTGATGTAAGAGTCTATGATACTTAGCTCCAGTGATCTGGTACATCATAGAGTTGGCTAAAATAAATAATAGTGAAAGCAGGACTTATTTTCTTCCTGCATGTTTTCATCTCTTTTTGCAAAGCAGCAACATGTTGCAACTTGAGCTGGCCTTATGGCCAGGGTTCAAGCTCTGCCTCTGACATACCGGTAATGAGATAGGCCAAGGCCAAGTTACTTTTTTTTCCAGTGCCCTGACCAAATCCCTAAAACTACTAAATTGTGTAATAGAAGCTAGTATGGAGCACTTCCTGATTAGAGAACTCCTTTCTTTAACTGATGAAAACAAAGGTCTTTACTCACAAGCTTCATGCATACAAATGTGAGGCAGGACTTGAAGTCTGATGTGTCACTTAGCTGCCTGTGTGTGGTGTCTCTCAGACACAGACACACAGGCCCCTTAATTCTTTCAACCACATACAAGAATCTAATGACTATTACGCTCTCTTTCAGTTGTTAATCTTAACTTGTTAGCACCATCTCCAAACATGTAGTTTCACAGGTGAAACCTGTAGGAGCTCTCTGAAATGCCAACTTTTTCTTGAGTTTTTAACAATTGGTTTCACACACACACATTTTGCATGTTATATATAAAGATGCCACTAAATCAATAAGTGGAACATGCTCCAAGTTTAGCATGTTTGTTTTTTCTATCATGCTGAGAAATTTGCACAGATCTATTCCTTGAAAGATGGAAAATACCAAAACATGCTAAATTCACCTAGGAGGGGACACTTAACAGGGGTCTCAATCCTACACGATAAATTCCACTGGAGTTCACAGTAGAAAATTCAGTGTCCATCCACCCCTGGCACTACATCACCACCTTGAACTTTCAAAGTCTTAAAAAAATGTCTATAGAAAACTTTCGATATTTCAATTTTCCACTCCAAGCTTTGTCTGCAGTATCCTACACGTTAGTTCTTTTATTTCTTTAAGGATTACTTGTTTTCAGAAGGAATGTAATGGTGAAAGATTTACTAAGTGACAATTTTCACCGACCAAAAGTGGAGAAGCAGCTTATTTTACTTCACTTAGATGTTAGATAGAGGGAAAAAGTGCCATTAGCTGCTCCTTTTAGAATATCCTGGGGAGCTGAAAGGGTTCTTCCTGAATGTGACTCATGAACAGACACTAACAGAACAGGACACACTTCCATTAGTTGCTGTGACCCTAGCCCATGCACGACTGAAATAAGAAGTCTGACCTTGAAAACAGCACCAGAAAAGTGCCTTTTTATTGGGCACTCAGTACATATTTAATTCAATCACAATAATGAGGTTGACTCAGATGAATCTTATGCATGTTCTTCAACAGTTACCTCCTATAACGTCTATAGCCTGATAACAGACTCAATCTATGATCAAGGAGATCATATAAATACCCACAATAACTATGTCAAGAAAGTGACAACACCATTTATCCCTGGGTTTTTGTACCTACCTTTAAAAGTAGGCAAAACGCAATAAAATTATTGTCCAAATTCTTATTATTAATTTCAATTAGCTTGACCCCAAAGAAAAAACATGAGAAATACACTACCATCCAAATTTATAATATATAAACTCTCCTTTTGGAGAGATGAATCCCTTGACCACACCTCCCTAATCTATTTTTTTTCCTGTTTAAAAAAAAACCCACCTCAATTCCACATTTTAAAATGTTGGAAAGGATGAATTCTAACATTCTTTTAAAGTTCCAATAAAAAATATTTTAAAGAAACAGCATCCTTTCACATTTCATTATTCTTAAATTATTATTTTTCTTTTGCTTTTTGGAGGGCAATTGCCCAAAATCACACAGCTAGTGTAAGATTTGAACTCGGGTCCTCCTGACTCCAGGGTCGGTTCTGTATTCACTGTGCCACCTAGCTGTCCCCTCTTAACTTATTCTTAAAAGTAAATATCAAGTGAAACAACACAGAGCCTGGATGACCACACCACTTATGATCATTGTTTTTAGGCAGTTAGTACAGTACAATTACTCAGTTGCATTCTAAGAACCATCATCCTAAGGGTCTCAAACGGCTAAACCTTTTCATGTATGGTATCTGAACGGCAACAATCTCTTATTGTGGAGTTTACTACCATTTCTGCTTTTCCTTTTTTCTTGAAAGGATGTTGCAATGTTCTCTTTTTCTAGCAGACAGAAACTCTTCTAATCCAAGGAATTAATTCTTTCTTTTCTCTTTGAGGTATGATCCACAGGCCAGTTGCTCACCTACCCATGTATTCCTAATCCTGGATTCTTAACTCGCTATTCCCATTATACTTTGATAGGAAATGCTTTCAATAGGAGTGAAGAAGGAAGAAAGTTAGTTAAATATCCCAGAAATTTATTGAATGTTCTGCTCGAGTACAATGAATGTAGAAAGATTGGGACTGTTTGCTTTTGGTGCTCCTAGTAAATCTCAAAGAGGCACTAAAGAGGAGGGGCTGCCAATCAGAAGTAGAGATGGAAAACCTCAGACCCAACTGTTGAATGATTTCAGCTTGTGAGATTTTAGTCTCTAGTGAAATTAGGCCACTCCCTTTAAAAGAGATCAATGTGTAAAGGTAGCCAGCATTTGGGAGGGCATTTCACATGCTGGTCTGTTGAAACATTTAAATACTTTGAAATACAAAATATTCAGTTTTGAAGTTTTCAATACTGGAAAACTGTCAAGTCTAGGGTGTCTAAGCCAAAAGCTGGTCTGTGTTCCTCCAGTTGGATGTCTTTTCCCAAAGTGTTAATCTTCAGCTTTGGCTTCCATTTCTTCAGCATCATCATCTCCATCCACCTCAGCATTTTCCCTCTCAAGCCTCTCCAGCTGTCTTGCAAGCTCAGTTTCATCTGTGTCCGTGACCACTTTGGGCTGTGGAAGGAGGATCAGCATATTACACAAAATTTAAAAGACAAACAGGTGATCAATTTAGTTTCTCTGATACATTTTAATGTCTGATAGCAAATTATTCAAAATGGCAACTTTCATAATAATTACCCTACAAAGTATTTGACAGTTTCAAAATAAATGATGTTATCAACAGTTACAAATGAAAGAAATTCTTTAATATTTTCCAATTAAATCAGGGGCCCTCAAACTGGGGGTCGCATGGCCCTTGCACAGGGGTCGCCTAAGGAACTGTGACACCGCTCCTCTATCCCTCTCCAGGCGGGTGCGCCCACATGCAGATATACCCACATATTAAAGGATATTTAAGTATTAAAGGGTGGCAGCATTAGGAAGGTTGAGAACCACTGAATTAAATAAAACAAAACCAAAAAACTCTGTCACTTGGCATTTTACCATACTCTTAAATATAGTAACTTTTAAGAATAACTTGTGTTTGTAAAAATAACTACTCCTGGGAACATCTAAAAATCTCACCAAACTATGGATAAAAGTTTGAGTTTCCAAATGAGATCTACAACAGCAATCATAGAATCTCAGAGCTTTTAGAGATAGAAGGGACCTTGGAGTAAATAAATCTAATCCCTTTATTTTTAAATTAATAACTTTTTTTAGTTATAAGGAAAAGGTAATTTTTACATGAAACTAATACTCCTGGGAACATCTAAAAATCTCACCAAACTATGGATAAAAGTTTGAGTTTCCAAATGAGATCTACAACAGCAATCATAGAATCTCAGAGCTTTTAGAGATAGAAGGGACCTTGGAGTAAATAAATCTAATCCCTTTATTTTTAAATTAATAACTTTTTTTAGTTATAAGGAAAAGGTAATTTTTACATGAAACCCCAAAGAAGAAAATGGAAGTTGTATGTAACAAACTCTGGAAATATTTACTCATTTTCCTAATGAAATTCTAATAAATTCTAATTCTAATAAGATCTGAGAGCACCAGAAATGAATAGTCTTTCACTGACAACTCCTCTTACTATTCCAAAATACTGATCCTGATTTTAATTTTTAAAATTTTGCTTAGTCAGGTACATGTTAATTTTATTAATAAGAACAGTCATTTCCCACCAAGAAAGTTAAAAGTATAATGGCATATAATAAATAAACCAAAGCAATATATACTTCGTTTCCCACCAGGAAAGTTAAAAGCATAATGACATATAAATGACCAAGGCACTAATTAGGAGCTTTATAAAATCATGCATAAAACCTCTCACCTCCATTTGAACATTGAAGACACCTCTCTTCTCCTCAATCTTTTCTTTGATGACAGCCATAGCCTGATTGAGGACAGACAGGCCTTCTGTTCTCTCTAGGGTTGTAGTAGTCATCACGTACCGTGGAGGTGCTATCAGGTTAATCTACAAGAGAACGGAAGATGATAATTCCACCAATTCTGAATATAATGAAAGCAAAACTTTCCTCACCAGTTAATCATTATATTAAGGTCTGGCCCTTTTATTTTAAAATATCATTTAGTTTAGGAACATCAGACCTGAGTGATCAATGTCTCCTTCCACATAGTCTTACCTCTAAACAATTGCCTTATTTTATGATTGAGGGAAAAAAACCACATTATTATGGTCAATCACAAACTCATATACATGAAGTGAAAAAGAAATTGCTTTCTTGTGAAGAGAATAAAATGACAAGACCAGACTTTGTATGTGGGCTGGGTTTCACTTACCTTGATGGGCATGTTTTCTGTGGAACAATTCAAACCAGCTCTCAGGGCTTCTTTTACAGCATCAATACCCTCATAACCATAACAAGCCACTTCAATATCTAAGAAATAGGTAAC
Source organism: Pseudochirops corinnae (assembly GCA_028646515.1). Lineage (NCBI taxonomy): Eukaryota > Metazoa > Chordata > Mammalia > Diprotodontia > Pseudocheiridae > Pseudochirops > Pseudochirops corinnae. Next base: position 22,030,899 of record CM053589.1, on the reverse strand, counting down.
AGTGAATTAATATGAGCAAAATGTCCAAAGATTTTAAGGTTTTAAAAATCTGGCATAAGATTTTCTGTACGATTCCACGTCATGACTATCGCATTTACCTCAACTATACAACAAAATGGAAGCTCCACCATTTTATCTCTCAGAGTTAAAGAGTTTACATCCCCCTTTACCCTCAATACAAATTCTTGTAATGATTAAACTACCATAAAAATAAATTTAAGAAATCACTTTGAGTTTGCTGAATTAATAACTGTAATAGGCTTCATTGGGATAATATATAAACTTTGTGAAAATTCAACTGCAGCAAAATAGTACATTCTAAGTATTCTTTTCCTAGTAAAGATAAAAATACCGGTATGTCTGCAAATACTTTTTCTTTATACATGATTATTCAGGGCAACGAGGTAGCATAGTAGATAGAGCACTGGTCCTGGAACAAGAGTTCAAATTTACCTCAGATACTTACTAGCTATGTGACCCTGGGCAAGTCACTTAACCTCTGCCATAATTTCTTCCATAATAGCAACTACCTTGCAGGGTTGTTGTGATCAACTAAAATAATAATTCCACAGAGCTTAACAGTGACTGCCACAGAGTAAACACTAAATAAATGTTAGCTATTCTATTTGCTTACGCAGCAATTTTTTATTCTTTAAATAAGATTTATTATTATAACCGCTTTCTTAATGAATGTAAATATCTTTAAAAAAAAAAAAAACAACTAATAATTACCAGCTCGAATTTTGACAGCTTGTGGTGTCAAGCGCCTATTTATGTTGTCGATCAGCACTCTTCTTTCATCTTCATTCAGGTCCAGGCCATCCAGGATTGAAGGGTCTCTGAAGTAAATTTAAAAACTGAATGTACTAATATTGATTATTATATTACATACAAATTGTTAGAAACAAAATTTCTAGGGGTCTGAGGAAGATGGGCAATTTCATTAGGATTTTCCTTCTTCTGACATTTTATCGTATCCACTATTCCTAAACAGCCTGGCATCGTTACTTGCACTTCACAAATTTGCTTCATTGAATTCACCTCGTAATTAAAGCCATCCCTAAACGTGTTCCTACTGTTACTATATCTGATATACTCTCAGCTCTTTAGAATGACATATCAAGTGCTGACAGTTTCTACAAATCATATACCCTCTTTGTAATCTTATTTCTAAGTCTACAGTATCTTTTGTACATGTCACCTTCTCTCCCTCAACAACTACCATCTTTATCACCTTTTGCCTGGACTACTGCAAGACTCATAATTATTCTCCCTGTCACAAGTTTCTTCCCTCCAAACCATCCTTTACACAGCTACCAAAGTGATTTTCCTAAAGTGCCAATATGACTACGTTATCTCCCCAACTCAACAAACTCTAGTGGATTCATAAGATCAGATTTAAACTTCCTGCTTGACCCTGAAAAGCTTTTTCCAGCCTAGTTCTTTTCTGTTTCCAGGCTTCTTCTACACTACACACATCTCTTTTTGTAGTAGTCCTTTTCCTGCTCCCTCAAGCGGCTAGAAGTGCCCACCCTGCCTTGTGTCTTGTCTATACTTATGTATATATGTTGTCTGTGTATTGATGGCAGGAACTGTTCTCTCTCAGGACAGTGCTTGGTACGTATAGTAATTGATATGGTCAAATATAAAAACAAATATCGAAGTCATCTAAATTACCTTGCAACCATTAAAAAACCACCATTATCTATTTTACTTATTTATTAATCATCTTATTGTGGATGGAAATAGAATGTAGATGCCAACACCTGTGTGGTCAGATAACCAAAAAGTCCCTAATTTTTTTGTAATTATGCTTTAAGAATTTAATCTAAGGAAGAAATTAAAAGCAATTTTTATTAATAATAATAAAATTATTATTTTATTATATATTATTATATATAATATATATTAAAATAATAATAAAATTATTATTTTATTAAGCCAAGTGGAAATATAGTGACAATCTGTGCCTGGCATAGAGCAGGTGATTAATAAATGTTGGTTGATTAATTAAAATTAAAACATTAATAATATGCCATATTGACCTAGACAAAATCTTGAAGGGTCAACATCAAAACAGAAATTGTGGGAGGAGCCAAAAGCAAATCAAAAAGATCTGTGTTATTATATTGCTGTCCTCACTGTCTCCCCCTGCCCCACCTCCTACAGGCCTCTACCCAATACAGTGAGAAATGAGAGACAGTGTGGGGCAGTGCAAAGAGCGAACAACACATTTAGAACCATGGGCTCAAATCCCACTCCTGACATTTACTAGCTACGTGACCATGAGGAAGGCACATAATCATTCTGGATCTCAGTTTCCTTACCTGTAAAATGGTGGCAATACCTATAGCTGCCTACCTCAAAGGAACACGGTAAAGTCTAAATTAGAATAAACAATAATGCAGCATGTAAATATCAGCCATATAATTTCTTACTTGAAAAATGTGGAATACAATTCTTTTCAACGTATAAAAATAAGCACACAAATAAAATGTGAAAATTCTTTGCCTTAGAAGAAAAAAGCTTCCCATTGTTTGATTTTGTCATATTTACAGAAGGAAGACGAAGGCTTTTTGTATGCTTTGTCTAAAATTCACCTTGAAAACCCACAGGTCAAAATCTAGGCATTAAGGGACCAATCAGGGTTCTAAATTTAGAGAATGCTCATAGCTAAATGCATTTAACAATCAGTTTAAGTATCTCAGGAAATCCTTCAGAAGCGGAGGAAAAATATAACCTGCTCATGCGGGGACCTCTGAGGAAGGGTTAGATCAGTCTCAATTGTGAACATCTACTTCCTGTAAGGATCAGAGCTTTGCTTACTCTAAGGGGCAAACAGACAACCGTTTCTCGATGTGACCTCCATTTAGGTTGATTTGTATGAAAATGTTACATGGAATCATTTTTTCCAATTTAAAAACCAAAGCAACTCAAAACAAAAAGTAGCTGCAGTTGAATTTTGTCTGTAATCAAAACATGATCAATTTGCAATCTCTCATCACATCTTTTGAGCAATAACCAAGATTTCTCTTTTTTTGTCCAGAGCTATTATTCCATCAAGTATTTGACAAGTGGAAAATCTTTCTGCTTATAGTGCAGCATAGAAGACAGAGGGGTTAGCCTTGAAATGAGGAAGACCTGGGGGTGGGAAGTTCAAGTTCTCACTCAATAAAATAATAATTACATAAGCAAGTCACTTGACTTCTCAGTGCTTCATGCAACTGCCTTAGATTATAAGTTATAAACTAGTTGCTGATTTGCATTGATGGAAAAAACAAGATTTTACTATATTATTAAACTATTAAATGTTACAGGTGCGTTACTATTCTGCATCCACCTTCTATGAGAGTAGAAATGCAATTTCTTAAAAAGATTCTTACGAGACTGCATGTTTAAATGCATCATAGGCACCATATCCTGGTCTCTTGTACTTGTCATCAAAGACCCAGGCAGTTCTCTGGAATAGGCTCTCCAGCTGCTCATCCTTACTGTACTCTAACACTTCAGCAACATGGCGAAGGATGCTATAAACCTAGAATCAAAAAGGTAGGTTTAAAAATTTGAAAAATACTCATCTGTATTACTATTGTTTTGTTTTTTAGACTGTTAATTTTCTGGTGATCTTGCTCCATATTCTTCACTCCCTTCCCCATTTAATTTATAAATGAAACTCAATTAAAGCTATATGTGAGAGTGAGTGAGACTGAGAGAGAGAGAAAGAGAAAAAGAGAGAGAGAGAGAGAGAGAGAGAGAGAGAGAGAGAGAGAGAGTGTGTGTGTGTGTGTGTGTGTAACCAGCCAAGACTACTTTCCCCCTCAGCTACAATTCGAAAAAAAGGAAGTAAATAAAAGTTTTTTGTTTTGTTTTTGGGAAGAGTGGAAGGTAGGCCCTGGACCTGTTATTTCATTAGTGTACATCAGTGGTGTCAAACTAAAAAAAGAATGGATCTGGGAGGCACTTTCTGCCAGGCATCTCTGGTGTTGCCCTCTCAAGAAACCTTTCCTATGAATGTAATGTAATGTTTAGGTTTTTTAATGGAGAATTCAACATTTTGCTGCGGTTCATTTGAGTATATAACAATTAGAAAGCGTTTCTATAATAAAGCTATTTACATGTACTAAAGGTTGAGATCAAAAGGAATGCTATCTGGAATATTCATTTTCTCCATAAGAAAATAAACTTGAGGGGTTGTTTGTGGAAGTGCAGAAGCAAACCTGAAATTTGTGTTATGTTCAAAATGTTTCCTAATACATCACTCACGTTGGAACAAATCTGCCTTTTTGAAACAAGTGTTATAGCAGAACTAAGGGTACTTTGCCTGGAATTCAAGGTCCATAAGAGCTCAACTCTTCACACTTTTAGGCTCACAGGATTTAGGGATGGAAAAGATATTATAAACTATTGTTCATCTTCCTTGATTTACAGATGAGGAAGCCCAATGAAGCTCAATCACCTGCCCAGGATCACAAAGGCAATATTAGGTAATAATTACCAATTTTTTTTACCATTAATTTATTGGAATTTTGACGTTATTTTAGAGAGGGCATGGGACAAGGGAGAAAATTACATCTGAAATGAGAACAAAAAAACCCAATGAGTAAGTACAAAGACAGATACTGATCCCAGGAAAATGGCAGGGGATGCAACAAACAGCACAAACGTGGGTAAAGGATCTGGGTGGGAGCTGGCAAATGATGAAGGGATGCAGGCATCGACGGAAGAGGACGAGACTTCAAGGACCCACACAGACTGCATTACAGCTCCATTTTCAGTAGGGTTTCATGAGTTGCCCTCATGAACCCAGTCACCTACATGCCATACTGAAGCCTTTCAGTTAGAACTCTACTGAGGTACACAATGAATAGTAACAACTGGTACTTACGCAGCACTGCATGGCTTATAGAGTACTCATACACTAAGTAGTAGAGCCAGGTACCAAACTCAGGTCATCTGACTCCAACAGTGCTTTTATCTACCTCAAGGCTTTTCTTGGCCCACGACAAACAAGCAGGGACACTTTCAGAAATGATTGGAAAAAAAGGCAAAACCCAGCAAAAACGACAAACCAGTTTATAGATCCCTTGCTGTCCCTCCAAGCTCAGAGAGCTGTTACCCAAGTCCTACTCCTCCTTAAAACAAAAGCAGGATGTATCTGTGACCCTTATCCCCAAAGAGCTAAGAGCAGTGAAAAGACAGCTAAAATTCCAGAACTTTCAGAAAAAGGGACTACCTAATTAGCCACAAAGCAAAATTAGCAGAAATTACATGTAGTTCAACTGGCTAAAAGCTACCTTAGAACAGTAACTTTCAACACTAACTTTTGAAAGTTATCACATTCTTCCTTACACTGGATGTAAAATGTTGGAGTAAATCGTCTCTAAGGTCTCCTTAAGTAAAGCCTCTATGACTCCAAGAGGATACTTTGATCATTTTAAAGTCAACACTAGGAATATCTATTAGATCCACTAGTCTGTCCTTAACCTGACCCATGAATATTTTCTTGAAATTAGTCTTGATTTCATATTATTTTAAACTACAAAATGCCATCAATCATCTATGTTCCCTTGAGTTATGGGAAGGTAATTTGGTTGCAATGGACAGTGATTTAAATAGTTTTCTTCTAATATTAAACTTACAGTTTTGGATTTGGTGAATTTGTCTTCACATTTGATTGCTTCTTCTGGAGAAACTCTTCTTTTTGACAAATCGATATATCCTGACATGAGGAAATTAAGAAACATTAGGCTTTCCAACAATGTTCTTGAGATCACAACTTTCACTCTCCAGATAAATATTCAGAATTTGGAGTCAGAGGACTTAGGTCAATTCCCAGCTCTTCTACTTGCTTCTTGAAAGAATTAAATAAATTTCTTAACTTAAATCTGAGTTTCCTCATCTGTAAAAAGGAGATTGTATACTCTATAATCCTATGGATCCATTGTTAATTCAATTCTCCCTCAACAGTATTTTGAAACTGAAATGTAGGACTTTACATTTGTCCCATGCATATTTCAGCTGGCTATCTAAGCAGGTACTCAATAATTAGTGATTACTTTGATGCCATTAAATAAGCCTCTATCTTTTCTTTTTAAATTTAGAAAGCTAGGTAATTTCTATTATGTCCTTTGAGGATAGAATGTAGGCTTGCACTTTTTATTCCTCCTATTATACACTTCCCACAGTTGTTTAAAGGGATCAGTTTAACATTATTAACTACTAGTGAAGACTTTCCTAAATCTTGAACATTTCCTAATAAATTAGATTCACATTGGTTATCTCTCCCTGCTTTGTGTCATCTGAAAATTTGATGAACATGTGTTCATGCAAATCTTAAAAAAATGTTGTAAAAAAATGTTGAGAAGGATGAAACAAAGATCAGAGCCCAGTGGCAAGGAAAAAAGATATCTAGGCAAGGTTAATCCATTAATTGGTAATCTTTGGGAATGCTTGTTGACTCTATAAATCTTAACTCTCTTACATTTTTCCATCTTAACTGCCTATGTTGTTACTTCTCTCCAATACATCCTTATGCATAGATCATGTCTACTTTGTCTAAAACTTTCTGGTGGTTTCCTACTGCCTACAGATTAAATATCAAATTACAAGGTCACTCTGCTATAACTCAATATATGCTACACAAAATTATGCGATAAAACCACAGAGCTTATGGAAAACATGGGTTTGGGGAATAACATTCCAAAACTTGGCAATGACACATTAAAAAAAGATAGGAACGTAATAAAAAACTGCAGCACAGTTTTATAAATGTCAATTGGTTAACAAATACTTATATAAATAATATAATGGTCCCAGGCTGCTGCTCAGCCTGCACTATATACGGTAGAAGAGAATGGGAGTGATGTCCACCAGTCTCAATTCTTCTCCATTCACAGCTCCTACTACACCAAAAGAGAGACAATAAATATGGCCCTTTACTTTAACAAAGACCTGAAGCTTGCCTGTGGAAGTGCAGAAGCAAACCTGAAATTTGTGTTATGCTCAAAATGTTCCCTAATACATCACTCACATTGGAACAAATTTGCTTTTTTGAAACAAGTGTTATAGCAGAACTAAGTGTACTTTGCCTGGAGTTCAAGGTCCATAAGCCCTCTCTCTTATTATTTCCTACCTATGCTTTATTTATAAGCCAGCCAAGTCACTCTGTCCCCAAATGTGCTCTGAGCTTTGTGCTTGTACCTTTACTCAAGTCAGAACGCCCTCTCTTCCATCAATTCCATGTCAAATTCCTATTGATCCTTTAAGGCCAATGCAAGTGCCACCTTCTCCAGAAAGCCTTCCTTGACTGAATACTTGTCAGTAATGAACTTGTTCTTAATGAACCAATATTAACTCAGTGATTACTGCTTCCCTTTCTAAGCACTCAAAAACCTGTCCATTTAATAATCTGCCATGTCATTTTGCTCATATGCATACATTAAGTAATTTGTCTTTTTTTTTTTTACTTCATTTTCTTCTGAAAATTGAGACATTTGCAGAAGTTGAGATTGTGTGACTTAGTCAACCAATGCAGAGCTACTAACTTGAAAAGTTAGAATGCAACTTAACCTGATTAGTCATCCATACTTTGTTCACAACATCCTGTGGCATCCTTACTATTTCCTTACCCATCTTGGGCTTCAATTCTGTCCTAACCAAATTTGCTCTACCCCTTTAAGTTTGAAGATTGTTGTACTTAATGGAAATAAAAGTTGAACAGTTCTACTTTCTTTGTTGTTTTTTTTTAATTCCATTTTATTGTATTACTAGGGCCATGTTCCACCACTCCTCTCCTCAAACTGGGAAAACAAGAAAAACAACCCCCCCCCAACATGTGAATTCAAGCAAAACAAATCCCAGATTGGCCACGTCCATACACACAGCGCCCCGCCCCCCCCAAACTCCAACCTGCGTTAAGTCCATGACTTTTCTACCTGGAGGTAGGCATCTGTTATCCATATGCCTTTTCCCCATGCCCCTCTAATTAGTAATATCAAATGAGGCACAACATAGAGAGACACAAGCTTGCTGAAGCTATCTGTCATCACCAGAGAGGAAGTTCAAGCAAGAGTTTCCCTTCAAGAAAGGGATTCTTGTTAGATATTCAGATACAACAGATGTTTCTGCTTGCCAGATGTGTCTACTGCATTAAGTCCCAGGGCACTGCGTATGAAAGCCATAATCACTTAGAGCTTGGCTTACCCTTTCCTACAAGAAAAAACCAAGTGGATTAAAAATGACTACAATACTTGGTTGAACAAATCCTAGAACTAGTCCAAACTCTTTCTCCATAGATACATACATACACGATACAAAAATACATTTACCTTGGACAGGCAATGAAAATGAATCATGAACTAGATCCCAAATCGAACAGGAGAAAGGAAACTGACTAGACTGTAGTATGGAAGCTGAGCATCACTTTTAATGACCCCAAGCCTTGCACTGAAACAAGATTAAACATCAACGGAGAGGAGGATGCTGGATTTTAATTGTACACAATATATTGCCAAAAACAATAATTACATACCCAAAGACATCATTAAAGAAGCAAAGAAAAGAAAGAGGCCAGTCATGTAATGAAAGGGGAAGAATAATAGATGGAGAGCCATATATATGTTCTACTAGGATCTCCCTCAGTGTCTAAAAACCTAGAGAAAAGCCCTTGGCATGCTGGATCCAGCCCTGTGGAGGACACAAATAGAGTTGGGAGCATACGAATTTGACCGCAAGTCTTATAGTGAAGAGTAGTAGTAGGTCTTAAGAATCAGAAAGAGTCCTCAAATCCCACCTCTGGCAACCAGCTGTGTGCCTATGGGAATGTCACTTTACCTTGCAGTGCCTGTTCTATCGACAATAAATAAAATGGAAATAACACTTTGTAATTTGGGTAAGGATACGTCTGTAAAGCACTCTGCAAATTTAAATTCTAAACTCAGTTATTATCAAGGAATAGAAGTATACACACGTAAAAGTAATAAAAAAAAAAAAGCTGTCCAAGCAATCAAGACAGTGGTAGTCACCTAAGAGGAATTACAAAGAAAAAGCTATATTCTTTGTCAGTTAAACTGATCCCTTTAAACAACTGTGGGAAGTGTATAATAGGAGGAATAAAAAGTGCAAGCCTACATTCTATCCTCAAAGGACATAATAGAAATTACCTAGCTTTCTAAATTTAAAAAGAAAAGATAGAGGCTTATTTAATGGCATCAAAGTAATCACTAATTATTGAGTACCTGCTTAGGTAGCCAGCATTATGGGAAGTTCCAAGGAGGAAAAAAAAGAAACATAAGACCAAGTCCCTGTTCTTAAGAAGCTTATAATGTCGAAGTTAAATATGTGAAACAGAGGGTAATATAAAATGGTCCAGAAAGAAGTAGTAAACCATATTATACAGTGGAAAGTCAACAAGCTCTCAACCCTGCACTCATTCTGTTCTCTCTTCCCAATCTCAGTTCCTTAGTTAGCCAGTTCAACTCTATACTATTTTCTAAGGTCAAATCCCTTATTCCTAATCACCACTCAAATTCCCACTGCTGGATTTAATGTACACTAACAGGAATAAGCTAGATGTAGTCAAACTGTGGTTTTATATACAATCTCCATTTTCTGACCTTCTTTGTGTACTGAAATGTTCATGTTTGTTGCTGATTTTTTTATTTCACTAGAAAAAAAAAAGATTTAGTCTCATACTTTACTGAAAAGAGAGACTGCTTCAAACTCACTCTTCTCCCCTTTTTTATCCTATAACACGGTCTCTTTTCCAAAAACTCCAGTTTCTGGCATAAACAGACAGCCTTTCTACTTAACAAGACCAAGCTCTCCCTATGTAAACCTTTGATCTCATTCCCCTTCTCAATTTGCAACTTGTACCTACAAACATGGCAAAGTCTCTCCCATCCTGGGAAAGACAACTCACTGGGTCCTAACATTCCCTCTATTACCCCAACCCTCTGCAATCTGACTTCCAATCTCATAACAGACTATTCTCTCCGAAGTCACCAATGAGCTCTTGATAGCCAAATCTAAGGATCTTGTTGAAATCTTCATCTTCCTTGCTCTCTCTGCAGTGCTTGATAGGGTTAACAGTGCTTTCCTCCTGGATCCTTTCTTTGGGTTTTTATGACACTATTCTTTCTTGCTTCTCTTTCTACCTACAGAACCATTTTTTGCTCAAGTCTCCTTTTACTGTCTCATTTCATTTATCCTGGGCCCTGTTCTCTCACCTCTATTGTCTCTTTTAAGGTGATTCGGTCATCCTCCCATGAGTTTAATTATCACTGCTATGCAGATGACTCCCAGAACTATATATGCAGCCCTTGTATCTTTATAGGGCTCCAAGCTGGACAGCACTACTCCATACCTACCAACATCTTGCCCTGGAAAGCTTGACAACTTAAACACCTTCAAAAGTGAATTCATTATCTAAGTCCTCAAACCCAGATTTCTTTTTGAATTATCCTATTTTTATCTAGAACACCACTATCCTTCTAGTTACCCAGGTTCCCAATCATTTTGCCACCTTCTACTTCACTTCCCCCCTCCCCCCACTAAACTGTACTATTGTCTACTTCAACAACATTTCTTTTACCTGTCTCCTTTCTACTCATCACAAAACACAGTGGGGCAGCTAGGTGATGCAGTGGATAAAAGACCAGCCTTAAGAGTCAGGAAGATCTGAGTTCAAATCTGGCCTCAGGTGTTTACGAGCTGTGTAAAATGAGGTGGAGATGGCAATAGCAAACCACTCCAGTATCTTTGCCAAGAAAACTCCAAATGGGGTCACCAAGCGTTGGACATGAATGAACACAGTTCAAACCCTTATCATACCTGGACTACTGCAGTAGCCACCTAATCAGTCTCCTTGTCTCAAGTTTTTCTTTTTTCCAATCTCTCCTCTACACTGATGCCAAAATGACTTTCCTAAAACAGTTGCCATTATGTCATTCTTCTACTCAAAAAACTTCAGTGGTTCCTTATTATTCTAGGACAAAACAGCATCTCTTGTCACCTTCACAAACTGGCTCCACCCTAACTTTTGGTCTGATTACACATTACTCCCCTCCACACACACAAGCCTTCTTACCGTTCCTCATCCATGGTGCTCTATCTCCACAGCCCCTGTGGTGTTTCTGCCTTTGCACAGGCTGAATGTACTCTCTCCTTACTTCTCTCGCTGAAGCCTGTTAGTCAGGCCCCCCCCAATCATTACTTATTTATTTTGTATATACTGACATGTGTACATTGTATCCTCTTGCTTAGAATATGAGCTTATCATGCTTAATGTCATTAACTACATCTTCCAAATTACCCGACCAATATTTATCAAGTACCTACCAGCTGCAAAGCAGTGGGACTACATAGGTGAAAGACCAGGATGCACTGTATGAAATGTATGCATAAGTACAGAGATGAAGTTGTGATGAACGCAAAGGAAAGATCCAGGTAGTTTTCTTGGGAAATATGAGTATAGAGAAATCATTTTTAGTTGGTTCAATTAGGGAAGACATGGTGGATTTGGTGTCAGCTATGGTGGGCCTTGTGGAAAAAAGACAGACAGGGATGAATTATACAGGCATGTGGGAATGAGTGAGAAGGCAAGCTGTGATAGTGGGTTGCTTGCCATTCTTCAATTAGAATTGCCTTAAGGTTTAGATGGAAGGGGAAGGTTATTAAAGGAGTCAAAGAAATACCTCACAAAAGATGGTTGATTAAGGCACCCTTACTAAAAAAAAAAACCACAGTATTTGACACTTTTAACCTAAAGTAGACAATTTATAAAAATATTCAAAAACCATAATTTTGACATTCAAAACAAGAACAATTTCCTCCTTAATTTTTAACTTACCTTTTTCTTTGTCCACTCTAATGACAACCACACATTCATTTCTGCCAATTCGGATGAGTTTGTTAATGGAGCGGATACGTCTTCTAGACAGCTCACTAAGAAGAATCATGCCCTCAATATTGTTGTATTCCAATAGGCTGACATAAGCTCCCATTTCAGCAATGGACCGTACATTCACCATCACCACATCTTCCACTTCAGGAAATTTGTGCTGGTAGAATCTACAACTTAGACCCGGCATTCTGCAATTTGAAAGAATCAAACTCAGTGCTCAGATGGAAGCCAACATAAAGTTTATAAGTTTAAGATGGTGAAATTTCTATATCTTGCCACAAAAAAGAAAAATGTGTTTCCTCTCATTTTCAAATTTTAACCATTTTCTGAGTATCACTATCAACAAACAGATTTTATTTCTAATTTTGCTAAAGATTTTTGTGGAGTGTAGGTGTCTCTTTACCATTAGTTTCAAAGAGATATTGTAAAAATAATTAGTGTCTATAAAACATTTAGAACTAAGGATGAAAGGTACTGCCCAGGAGTAAAGTACTATAATAATACTCCCCCTTTCAGCAATATCAAACAATGGGTAGGGCAGCATTATTGTTACATGTTCCAGTCTTTCAAGGCAGGAAAACCAGAAGCAATCTTCCTTTGGAGCAGATAAGATTAAAACTAAAAACTAAAATTAAAATTGTAGTGGGTGTTTTAAAAACAATAAAGATAACCCTCTCATCCCAACCTTAATTCCTCTGAAAAGAAGTGTTACTATGTATATTAAGAGGGGGAAAAAGGGTTGGATAACACTTCACAAGCAAGGAAATAATTTCAGACACACAGAAGGACTAGCTTAATTAAATGCCACAAAAACCAAAAAAAAGCATGCCACTTTTTCCTACAAGGTTGTCTTTTTTGCCACTTGAATTTGCTCATCTATCCTGAGCCTCCTATTACTTTTCTACACTCAATACGACAGATACAAGTCCATTTCTCCAACTGTATTTTAAATACTGTCTTGCCTTCCACTTTTCTCATGACTCCTACTTAACTGTAAACACAAACCACAGTCCAACCCCCCCCCCCCCAATATAACTAACCCAGTTATTGTAAACAGCTTTATTGAATAAGATTAAGGTACTGCAACTATAGTGTTTTCATCAGGCTTCTTCTCTTCAGTGAACTTGAGGGGATCTGCTTGAGGAAGATAAGGACCACTTGCTGTCCAAGTTCGAAAGACCTCGGGCTAAAATCACACAACCAAGTCACCCATTCCGCTCAGCGCAGTGAGAAGTCGCTTCCATCTTATTTGCAAAATATCTGGCTGTCCTTTTATTCCTGTTTCTTGTAGCTGTTCATCCTACCTTGTTCTAATGACATTTTTCCAATTCTTATGGCTTTTTTATCTTTCCATTCTGCTTCTTGCTCCTGAGAATCAGCATCAAGGATTTCTAAAAGTTTCCATTTCTGTATGCTTTCTGCTTCTCACTGCAATACCTGTAAAATAGTTAAAAACTATCTCTGGGACCACTGCCCTCCTGATCATATTTTCTGCATTATTCCCATCACTAGGATCTGCTGCGGGATGGTAGACACTGGAAGGGATGTCAAAGCCTTTGCACTACTTCAATAGTGATAGGGCATCATAACTTCTTGCCTGAACAAAAGTCTCTCCCTCTCTAACCATCCTTCACACAACTGCCAAAATAATCTCCCCAATATATATATATACACACACACACACACACACACATATATGAACCGCATCACTTCCTTGCTCAAAAATTTTAAATGGATCTCAGTTTGCCTGTTAAGGGCCTTCATAAATCAGCTCCAAACTAGTTTTCAAGCCTTATTTCTCACTAATTTTCATGTTGTGGCCAAACTAGACTACCAGGTAGATATTCCTTAAGAATTCATGGAAGCCATACCTAGAATGCACTTCCTCTTTAAATCCCTTTCTTCCCAGCTTCAAGTGTTGTCTCCCTCAAGTTTTCTTAAAGAGTATTCTGTCTGGATCATTCCTGTTCCCATTATACTGTACCTTGCACATAAATCATCTGCGTCCATGCTATATTCCCTGGAGTAGACTGGGGCACAGAAAGGTTACCTGATTTACCCAAGGTCACATAAGAGTCAGAGGTAAGACTTTCATCCTGGTCTTTCTGATTCCCAAGTCATTTACCGTGCTGCCTCTCCCCTTGCACATAGCAGTAGATGAATTTAAGCAACGGGGTGAGGATTCAAAGTTAGGTCATCTTATTCCACTTAAGGGTCTTCATCTACTACCACATGCTTCCTTCCTAAAATTCACACTTCCTTCAGGACAGAACTGAACCCGTAACCTAAGGATTCTCAACATTCTGCTTTTATAATGATCACTACCAAAAGAGCATAATGGTGGGAGAAATTTTAGTTAGCAGCTTTCTTCTGCCTAATATCTGTTCTAGAATGTCAACAACAATCCTTAAATACAAAGATTTTGCTCCCCTCATAACTGTATAGTAATATAAGAAACGCCCTACCAATTAGACTAAGACAAAAATTAGAGATATCTCAAACAGGGAACAGAATATTTTTTTTACTCCACTTATTTGACTTCAACAAAAACCTGTGTTTATACCATCAACAATTTTTTTCCAATATCGACTCACTTTGGGACTTAAAAAAACAAGTAATCACATTAATCCAGGTTTGCTTTTTTGCTGTGATTTTTCGGTTGCTTGCCAAGGTGTATTCATTGGTGTAGAGAAGTCATTCTTAAGGAGGTCAAACTTTTCCCATGTGTTTTCATATACTTCCAAACCAAAACTATCAACATGAAAATATACTTTAATCCTCAGAAAGTATGTACAAATGACTATTTTCCACTCTAGAATCTACTTGCAAACACCACAATCATCTCTACTACATCACAATCCAATGAGTGTGGGAACTCTACAATACAGAATGCAAAAAATCCATTACTTCAAAGTCCTAGGGAGTTGTTCAAAGCATAAGGTTAAGTGACTTTTGCCCAGAGGTCACAAATGTCTGAGAGTAAAGGAACCCAAGTCTTTCTGAGTCTAAGGTGAGCAGTCTATTTACTTAACCACACTATTTCTATTTATAAAATATCACGCTATTTCATTACAGATAAAAATTTGCTGCCTTACCAAATCCTATATAAATACTACTGCACATCAAACAACTTAATAAATTCTTTTGAATCAGAGAACTGCGGTGCCTTGGCATTCAAGGGCAGGCTGGTTATTTTTGGTCAATTCTGCTACTTAGTCATGGAATCTTGGGAAAGTTGCTTAGCCAGCTTCTTTCTCTGAAAAATAAGGTTAATGGTACTTTATCGGGTTAAATGAGGGTATAGCTATAAAGATGATTTATAAACTATTAGCATTATCTATACAAGTTATCCCATCATAAAATAGATTAGGAAATAAACAATTCCTAAATGGCTGAAATGAAGTTATTTCCATTTTCCAAACTTCAAAAAGTAATTCAATGAGAAAATTCAAGGGAGAAAAAATTATCTTAAGACATTCTTTTAAACTTAAAATGAAACAATATTTCTTATGACACAAAAATTCAGCAATTCAACATTTATTAAGCTCTTAATACCTACTAAGATTTAAAAAAAGAAACAGTCCATCCCTAAGGAGTTTATGTCCTATCAGAGGAGAGAGCAGAGGGAGGGGGAGGGGACTAGGGGGAAGAAGAGAAAATGTGTCCATATGAGCAAAGTACAACATATATAACTAAGGACTAGACCTATGATTTTACTGATATAAGGAAATCCTGCGCTTTAGAACTATGTTTCAGAGAGCTGCTTAGAACACCAAGTGGTTTGCTCAGAGTAACACAGTCAGTATGAGTAAGAAGTGAGACTTGAATGCAGGTTCCTGGGATCACAGGCCAATTCTCTATCCACTGTGCTACACCTGTTCAAAATAAACTGGAAGCAATTTTCAGACAGGGGAAATAATCAATGCCACATTTAGAAAGAGGAAAAATTTTAAGAGATCCCAAAGTGGAAACTGTATATAATGGTAAAATTTCATTGTGTTTAAATACAAAACTGAAAATGCTTAATTTTAGAATTCCAAAATCACAGCACAGCAAACTTTAAGTCAACCTGACCATGATTCTAACTACAGTATTAAGTGAAGACGTCGGGCAAAGTCATTTCACTTCCCGATCCTAATGAAAAAGTAACTTATTCCTTCACTACTTTGGCCTTTAGGTAAACTCTATAAATTAAGGGTGTTACAGAATTAAACAGATTGGCCGTATGGGATTTCCAGACACCGTACACCTGGTTCACAGACGTCTCGGTCGCTCATTCACGCTCTTTGAAAGCGTTTTTCTACCAGCCCCTCGACCGATCAGTGCCCGATTCTTCCACCAGCATGGAGACCGCTGCCTCCTGCGCGGGTCTGGTATGGTCTTCCAGGCGGACGGAAGAAGGGATCGGCAAGAGTGGGAGGTGGTGGCCCTGGCACACAAAGCCCGGAAGGACCCAGAAGCTTGGGTCATCATTCTGGGAGGGCTATGTGTGGAAGCGGTGGGGGTGTCATAGAGCTCTCCAGATGTTGCGGCCACACCCCCCGCGGGGCCTTCCTCGGGAGCCCACGAGGCACAGGCGGCCAAGGCCGAACCACTGGCCCCTTCCCGGGCTCACCTCATCATGAGCTCCTCTCCCTTCCCCATACCATGAGGCCAAGGCGACTGCCGGTGCGGGGCGGATGGGATGGGGCGGCTGCTTCCCGCGCGAGGAAGGGCCTGACGAGAGAGGATGGCAAGGGGTGCCCGGTCCGGGGCATCCACTCGCTTCCCTCTCCTCGCCCAAGAGGAGTGGGGAGGGAGAACTGAAAGAGAGAAAGAAGTCACCTGAAATATGTGTGTGAGGGTCCCGAACTGGGTCCCCACGCCGCTCTCTGCACCCCGGAAAAAGCCCAGAACCTGCCACCGCTTCCCCTCAGCGTGCTTTGAGACCGGGCTTTCTGCGCCTGCGCAGTCACCCTTCACCCTTTACGCAGGCGCCGACGTCGGCGAGACCTTTTTTTTTTTCTTTATTTAACCATAGAGTCTTAGTCTTCTCGGGAGGGAGGGAGCGCTGGGGAAGTGACTGAGGTCCCTTACTATTAGGAAAGCGGAAAATACATACTTTCTCGCTCCCGCTTATTTTATTCCACCAAGGAAACTGCTCAGAACGGGTGTCAAAACCCGACTCCCTTTCCTGAAAATCAATGAACTGCTCCCAAAGTCTTCCCAACAGTAAGGTGGCGCTGTGGGCAAAGTCGATGCGGAAGCAGATTTTTCTCTTCCCCCCCCTTCTTTACTCTTCCTTTTCAAGACGTGGGTTGTACCTAGTGCACTCGCCGCGGGAGGGGGAGAATTAGAGGGAAAAGGTCAAGGCAGGCGCGTGAGGTTTTTTGTTTGTTTTTTCGTTTCTGAGGTTTGAGGGCTTTGTCACTAACATCCGGGCATTTCTTCCCTTCACCTCTCCTCTTCTTCCCCCCCCCGGCAGTAGCGGACAGAACCGGAAAAGGATTAGCTGAGGGCACTTCCGCTTAGCCTACAGAGAAGGTGATCAGGTGACCTTTTCCAGCTGACTGTATGAGGAGGAGGAGGTGGCGGAGGACACAAGTGGTAGGCCTGGGGACGGAGCTGCAGCCGCCGGATAAGGACTGCCACGATGTCGGGCAAAGACCGCATCGATATCTTCCCTTCGCGAATGTGAGTGGCCCTGAATGAGCGAAGGGACTTCATTAAATTTTTAGCGTCCTCGTGTCCTCCTCTATCCCCCTCAGCCCGTGGCTTCCCCGATACCTCTGCAGCCCTTCCCTTCTCATCTCGGTGCCGAGGTTCCTTATCTCTCAGGCTGCTCCCAGGGTCCTCTCCTTAAACCTAGGACCTAGATGCTGGGATTCCCTTTATTCCGTTCCCCTTATGTGATCCTCGGAGGGAGAGGGGCGTCCCAGTCCTGGGCCTCTGACGTGCTTTGTAGGATTTGAGACTTGTCCTCAGAACCACAGACACCCCCAGTCTGTACCTCTCCCGAGCTGGCCTCTCGAGGCCTAATGAACCCAGCGGGAGGAACAGTGTATGCTGGTACTATCTGGTACCTGTGCTGGCTTACAAGGAGCTTATCATCACCTATACTTTATTTTCTGTTGCCTAAGAATACGCCCAATAACTTGGATGGGCATAAGGGCAGGGTCATTTTTTTCCTTCTCTGGTCCTTCTTACAGGAAGTCAAGAAAAGAAAAAAAGAAAGGTATAGAGTGGTGCAGTGGCAAGAGTTTGGGGTTTGGGTTCAAACCACAGTTCTTAGTAATTTTGTGGTCTTGGATAGGTCGCTTACCTCTCTGAACTTCAATAACTTATACTAACGGGTCTACTAAATGTGAGCGGCTCTTTAAGACTCTTAAGTTGAAGAGCCTCTGCTAAATTTTCTTAGTAGTTTCCTCATTATGAATTCCTATACCAATTAAAATTAGACCCAGGGGCGGCTAGGTGGCGCAGTGAACAGAGCACCGGCCCTGGAGTCAGGAGGACCTGAGTTCAAATTCGACTTCAGACACTTAACACAGAACTAGCCCCGTGACCTTGGGCAAGTCATTTAACCCCAATAGCCCTACCTTCCCCCCTCCAAAAAAAAGCAAGAAATAAAAAAATAAAACTATAGACCCAGTCCAAAAAAAATACTCAGGACTGAGGACATAAAGACAAAAATATTTAAAGGAGCTTGCATTCTCTTAGGGGAAGCAGCAGGTACACAAATAGGTACATACTAAACATGGAATAAGAGAAAACTGAGATAAAGCGTAAATGATTTCATTGGTATAGGGAACTTTGAATGATTAAATTCCCTCCACCACTGCATAAAGGCATCTTTTGTGGGACTTGGAGCCATAGAGTTGCCTGGGCTGGGTACCAGGAGGTAAAGTGACTTCCAGATTGACACAGCGTGTTAGGGCTTCATTTTACTCATTAGCTCTTTAGAGTTTGTCAAGGAAAAGTGGATAGACATAGTCTGGTACCCCTTGTCTACCTCCTCTCCCGCTTCCACCCTAAAAAAAGCACCGAGTAAAAATTTGTCCACAGACACTTATTAGCTACATGACCCTGGGAGCAAGTCTTAAGTTTGGTTTGTCTCAATTTCCTTATCTGTAAACTGGGGATAATACCTGCCTCCCAGGACTGTTGTGAGGATCGAATAAGTTAATATTTATTAAGGATTTAACACAGTTCCTGGCACATAAGTAGGTACTGTTTAAATGTTAGTTGTTATTATTATTATTAATTATTATTATTTGAACCTAGGTTGGTGTCTCGGAGGCTAGTTCTCTATCCAGTATGTCTAGCTGTCCTTCTTTGTATATATAAAAAATAAATACAGGCTACTTTGGGGGAGAATTTGGAAAAAACCTTTTCATGGCACTTGAGCTAACCTTTAAAGAATCTCAGAATTTTTAAGTGTCTGAGGTAAAGGAATGCATTCCAGGCATGGAGACATAGCCTGAACAGAGGAATGTTTTATGTGAAGAAGTGTAGTAAGGCCAGTTTGGCTGTGCCTGTCTAGGGTACATAACAGGGAATCGGGTCCGGAAACACAGGTTGGAGTTGGATTGTAAATGGCTTTAAGTTTGTATTGGACCCTAGAGCTGATAGGGGCCTACCGGAGTTTGCTATTTGTAAACTGTACTTTTGAGGCCTCCCACCTCTATGATACTGGCCTATACTTCAAAGATTCCAAGCTAGTACTTGGGGGTACGGTTGGAGCCAGGTAGACTTGAGTTTAACTTTGGACTCACTGGTTGTGTGACCCTGAGCTTTACCTCCGTTTACCTCATTTTCCTCCATTGTAGTATAATAACAGCAACTACCTCAAAGAGATGTTGTAAGGATCAAATGAGATGATAATTGTAAGGCATTTAGCATGGTGCCAGGCATGTAGTATTATATGGATGTTAGCTATTATCATTCATTATTACGGTTATTTTCTCCTGAATAGCCTACTTATGCCTTTCTTTCCATACTATCTATGGTGAATGCTGGCTTGATTTCACAGAATATTAAGAGTGGAAAGGTAGAGGCCAAATAGTCAAACTCATTTTACACATGAGAAGACTGAGAATTAGAGAAGTGACTTGCTCAAGATCACACAAGTACTAATGGAACTGAGGATTCTTCACTCTGAGACCAATTATCTTACAACTGAAATGCAATTTTCTCCTGTACTTCTTGTGAATGAGAAGACTTTTGACCAATACTTAAGTACATGTGAAAGAAAATATTAAATAGTCATTTTAGAAAGTTTTCTTAAGTTGCAAAAGTCATAGTTTTGGGCATAGTTCCAAATTGCTCTCCAAAATGGATGGATCAGTTGACAACACCAACAGTGCATTAGTGTTCCAATTTTCCCACATCTTCTCCAGCACAAAGACTTTTAAGAATGTAGGCTGCTCTCTAATAGAGAAGAATATACTCTTAGCCCCCCTCCTTAGAGGATTCTTTGTAATTACAACTACGTTGAATTATATTTGTCTGTCTTTGAGTTTCCAAACCGTCTATATTTTTAAAATTTGTGGCGTGAAAATCGACCTCTTCCGTTTTAGACTAGGAAATGCTACTTGTGTGGATGTGGAAATTACTGCATGAGGGTTATAGTTATAGGCCTACAGATGAGGAAAAGATTCAAATATAGGGAGTAATCTGTTGTCAGAACACATTAATTTTTCCAGGGGCTGGCAGCAGACATTCTGTCATATAGTCAGATGTCTTTGATTCATCTGGAAACAAAACCATCATCAGGTAAGCTGAAGGCCACAATTAAAAGTGGAAATGAATTGCTGTAAAATTGAGAGATTTCATTTTGAAAATCTGGGCAGCTCAGAATGAAGAAACAATATACACATTTGTAGCTCATTAGCAGAAATGGAAAGTAATGGGAAACTTGCTGGAATTGCAATCAGTAGAGATCTACTTCTTACATTTACTAAGTGTTATGGTCAGGCTATGTTTGTTTGAGCTTCAATTTTTCCATCTGCAAAATGGGTAATAATAACAGGTTTCTTAGGAGATTATATGTGTAAAACATCATAGATAAGTGTTGATAGCTATTCTTATTCATTGCATTGTGTTGTGAAATCATGCTGTTGGTACCTTTACTCACTCTTTCCAGAAAAATAAAAACATTTAAAGTGTGCAGGAAAATAATACCAGTTTATATACATAGCAGGTTGTGATCTAGTAGAAGCTAGTCTACTTCTTAGTTGTACTTTCAGAAAACTGTTTTGTCAAAATGTCATAGTCCTGTGATACTCTTAGTCTTATAGGAAATAGAATGGGCGAAATAAAGTATCTATCTATGATATTTAGAATTAGAATGGACTTTAGGCGCACATCCCACCTCCCCATTTTACAGATAAAAATAATAATCATAACTAGTGTTTATTAGTATGAGTTATGTGTCAGATACTGTGCTAAGGATTTTTTACAAATGTCACATTTGATCTTCACTGCAGCCCTGGGAGGTAATTATTATTATTATTCCCTTGAGGGATTAAGTGACTTTTCCTAAGACCACACACTGCCATTTATTGGTAGAGTCTAGATTTGAACCCAGAAACTCTGATTCCAAATCCCGTGTTCTTTTTGGTGTAATACCCTAACCCGATGCTCCAGTTAAGAAGAAATTCATTTCAAATTAAGGTCCTTTGCTTAGAGGCAAGTTGAATTTGAAGAGAGATAGTAAAAACTTAGGAGGTTTCCTGAATATTTTTTAGACTTTGGGCAAATTAACTTTTGCTTTTAAGAAGCTCTAACAGAAGTATATTTTGAGCAGCTTGAACTCCTATTGGTGACTGATAAAAGCAGTACCTTAACAATTAAGGATAGCTATATATTGATTTAACATGCAAGAACACATCCTATGTTTTATACTTTTAAAATGTTGCCTCTAGAGAAATTACTAGTTTATTGGAAAGCAAAAGAGTTTTCTAGTGCTAAATATCTCACTTTTTTTTTTGGGAGGGGGGAAGGCAGGGCAATTGGTGTTAAGTGACTTGCCCACGCTAGTAAGTGTATCAGTTGTCTTCAGACTGGATTTGAACTCGGGTTCTCATGACTCCAGGGCCAGTGCTCTATTCACTGGGCCACCTACCTGCCCCAGTATCTCACTTTCATCTCTCTCTTTCTGTCAATATTTGGTACCCATCAAGTTTCATCTAAAAAGAATACCCTACATCTCCTGCCTCCATTACCTCATAATTCCCCCTGCAGTCTGACTTTTATCTCTTTTGTAGTGCTGAAACTGTACTTTCTTTCTGTCCCTGCCCTCTGTAACATCTGATACTAATTTCTCCTTGAAACTCTTGTATATCTTGGTTAATAGCCTTCAATAAACTACTTTAGAGTTTAGAGAAAAAATAATGTTGCTAGACTCATCTGCGTTAAAACATTGCTTTCAATAATGACTGTCAGGCTGCATTGTGGTTTCTTGTATCAGAAGGTGAAATCATGTTTGAAATAGTTTTGACTCTGAATGTAAACAGGGTGGTTTGTGAATTTGTACACACTCAGATTGTTAGTTCCTGATCCGGCAAGAAACTGAACCAGTCCTGGTTGGCAGGACCTAGTTCTGATCTAGTACATGATGTGAAGTTGGAAATTATATTTAATTCTTTTAAAGATACATACTTAAAAAAAAAAGAAACTTAAATTATTCTCTTTATAATGTAAAGAAGTCAATTTCCTGGTGCCTCTCACCTCGTTTATAAGGTTCAAATTCTCATATTTACTCAAGAACTTAGCCTGTGGCATTTTTCTTTTAGTGATTGATTTGATTATGCCAACCACTGTTATCATTAAAGCTAATAACACAGTGGTATTTCTGTGTTTTTTTTTTTTGAAAAGCAGTAGAAGAATAAAAAACTAATATATTTTGGATTCAGAATTTATGTCACATGCAGCAGTTTAGGCTCATTGATTTACAGCTAGAAGGGATTTTAGATAGATATATATATTATACATATATATATATTTTTTTGCTTTTTGTGGGGGGGAGGGCAGGGCAATTGGGGTTAAGTGACTTGTCAAAGTTCATACAGCTAGTAAGTGTTAAGTGTGTTAAGTGTCTGAGGCCAGATTTCAACTCCTGACTCCTAGACCTGGTGCTCTATTCACTGTGCCACCTAGCGGCCCCTCCCTTACTTTTTAAATGAGGTAATCTTGTGCAGCCCTCTAACTTTACGTTTGAGGAGACTGAGGCCAGGAGAAGGGGAGTGACTTGCCCAAGGCCATACAGGTATACCTTCTCTCATGAAACAATTTGAGTCCTTAGGTTGTATAATTGACTACTAATCTTGAATGGTATTGATCTTAATGATAAAAATTTTCTTTAAATTATAGCAAAGTTAGAATAATCATTGTTATTGTTATTTTCTTTTAAATTAATACTAAGTTTTGAAGAGGAGAATGGGAAGTAAAATGCCATATAATCTTAGCTTCTTACTTAGGCAACTCCACATTTACTATATAACTATTAGCTCTTATAATAATAATAGCTCACGTTTCTTTAGGACCTTAAAAGTAAGCATATTATATAATGTTTGATATTTAGGGTCTTAAGTGAAGATCTTCAAGCCCTCTTTAGTCTGATTTTAAAAATATCCTTAGGCAATTTAAAATTTTGCACAGAAATTATTTATTGTACAAGTGACATCATTTAAACTAAGCCAGTTTTAAAAGATTCTTATTTACATTCCATTACAAATATACAGAACTAATTGCAGATGCAAACTAATTTAGTTCCTTCTCCATTATAAATATGACATGTTTACAGGCTGCATGGAATTTTTCTTAGCATCTTAATAGAAATATGGACCTGTAGAGTTAGAAAAATCAATTAAACTTGCTCATACAAGTGGTGGATAGTCTGCTTGGCAATCTTATTTAGATACCATGGCATGAAAACAGGGTAGAATGTAATTTTGCCAATTTGTGTGGAAAATGTTTGTGCCTGATCTTGTTCTCTTAGATCAGTGGTTCTCAACCTGTGGGTTATCTTCAATTTGTAACAAAGAAAATCCATCCTGCATATCAGATGTTTACATTACGATTCATAATGGTAGCAAAATTACAGTTATGAAGTAGCAACGAAAATAATTTTATGGTTGGGGGTCACCACAACTTGAGGAACTGTAGTAAAAGGTCGTGGCATCAGGAAGGTTGAGAACCACTGTCTTAGATGATATTAAAATTTTCATATAACTGTGATTATTTCTATTGAAATTAGGGCACAGACCATCATGAAGGCTCGATTAAAAGGAGCACAAACAGGCCGAAACCTCCTAAAGAAAAAATCTGATGCCTTGACTCTTCGATTTCGGCAGATCTTAAAGAAGATCATTGAGGTAGTATGGGTTTTGCTCTTGATCAGAAGTTTGTGTTTTCACAAGAGTATGAGAATTAAGTATGATTGATCATGCTTAATTCCCCTTTAGTCTTGTTGTTGTTTCTTGACTTGAATATCTCACTTTTCGTCTCCGTTAAGAGATGAGGGAAAGAAAATGAAAGGTCTGTTTTGCTTGCTAGTGATTGGAAAATGGTTTGAGAAAAGGGTGTATTGAAACATCAAATTTTGAAAACATCTGTGGAAATAATTTATCCTTGTGTACTCCATTTTCCATTAATGTAGTTAAGTTTGAAGGTTGGTTGTTCATAAAATTCATGCTTCCACCTCATCTCAGTAAAGCACTGGGGACTGTGACTAAGGAATTTAGTATATACTGTTAATTATAATTTCTGTGTCAACTGATTTAGCTTAATTGTTTTGTTTTTAACATGGAAGAGCTTAATAGGAAATACCCATGATGTAAAAATACAACAATAAAACAGTTTTTAAAAATTTCGTTTTTCTCTGATGTCTCTGATCATGTAAGCCAAACATCTGGAGCTAACATGGGAATAAATCTTTTGGCTCTGATGTTATTAGGTTAAAAACATAGAATGCATGGCATTATAGAGCACCAAGCTGGTAGCACAGCACAGTGTAAAGAGACCAGTGAGTCTTTGTCCAGTCAGACCTTTTTTAGACTCCTAACTCTGTTGCTGTGATTGCTACCAGTGTAGTAGCTGAACAAATGACCAACTCCTAGCCTTGGTCTGGATTAAGTGACTCCCAGGGTCCTTTTCCACTCTAACCTTATCAAAGGCTAAATCTTGCCTATAAGCAACTTAGTTTTGTCCATTTTTGATTTGTATTCTTGACAGACCAAAATGCTCATGGGTGAAGTGATGCGAGAAGCTGCTTTCTCACTTGCGGAAGCCAAATTCACAGCTGGCGACTTCAGGTGAGACAGTCTACAAAGGACATTAGGTAAAAAATAAGTAGTGTGTGGCATTCTAGAGCCACAGTCTACTAGTAGCCTTTGAAGTATTTTGTAAATACCCTTGTTTGTCCAGAGTCTTCCATTTGTATCTGTAAAGCCAAGCAGGAGCAACTTTTCAGAAGAATGCTACTGTGAACAGCTTTTGAAGTTCTGATTACACACTATAGTGAACACTCTATTTATTCTACAACAAATCAAAGCAAAACATTCACAGTAAATCAAAATACAGCATTCACAACAACTTGTCACAGAAAATGGCCACACAGTTTCCACCAAAGTGGCCACAAAGTTTTGAACAAAGAACAATCATTTAGTAACTCAGGCATTCACAAAATCCTTAATTCAATCACAAAGTACAACAGTCAAAGTTTTCAACCCATGGGGCATACTAGGTTACAAATCAATAACTTATTCAGTCATCAATCCCTAAGTCCAATCATGTAGTCATTCAGTCATCCTTCATCATTCACTATTCAATCATTAGAAAATACACAGACCCTTCACCCCTAGGTCACTAATAAATTTATAATTTCTCAGTCAGTACACAGTATCCAAGTAAAGTCTTCAGCTTGACTGGGGGTGGTTTCTCAGATTCCCTGCATCCCCTTCCATGGTTCCAGATCCTACTTGGATTCACCAAACTGTCACCTGGGTTCAAAGGCAGACAGCTCCTGGGTCCTTGACCAGCTCTCTGTGTAGTTCCTGCTCCACATTGGAGCTCACAGTGTTCAGTCCATCTCAAATCCTTCACAGTCTCTGTTCCCAGGAAGTCAAGGCTTAACAAAGCCACAAACGGACAAAGTCTTAAATCCTTCACAGTCATCCTTCCTCAGTCTTCTGCAGCTCCAGCTGGCCCTCGGACTCATCAGAAGTTTCAGCTGATTCCCAGAATCCAAATCATTCCATCCAGGTTTTCAAATTCATTCTCTCCGGCCTAGGAGGGGCTTTCTTCTTCACCATTCAAGATCTGTCTCAGTTACCAATTCTCATTTTTCTTCTCAATTCTCAGTCCAGCAGAAGCAGCCCAGCTTCCAGATGCTCCTGAAAGAAATTCTCTCTTTCTCCAGCGGCAGCATCTTCTGCCTCCAGATCCTTGTCCCAAGAAATTCTGTCTGCCCCTCTCTGGGTTTTTCCTTATATACAGTATTGCATTAGCTTCCTGTTTGAGCCAACCCCTTCCTGTTACATCAGCAACAGGGATTCATACCTTCTTGATTAATTATTAAGTGCTAAGTACCTGTTACCTTTGTCATTACAAAGGGATCTTCAAATTCAAATTACATTACCATTACAGTATCCTGGCTCCGCTTTTAATGGACTGGGTAACAAGGTTTATCTCTCTCTCTTTTTTTTTATTTTTTGGAGGGGGGGAAGGCAGGGCAATTGAGGTTAAGTGACTTGCCCAAGGGCACAGGCTGGTGAGTGTTAAGTGTCTGAGGCCAGGCCGGTACTCTATTCACTGTGCCACTTAGTCACCCCTAAGTTATATCTCTAGGTTTTTTAGGCCTGTTTTCTCATTTGGAGGATTTGGCCTAAAAAATGACTAAATTTCTTTTAGTGTTAACATACTATCATGCTAAATAATAAACTCCATAATTTTTGCAACTCAGTGAATAGTTCTGACAGGATAGCTACCCAGTACTGACCTTTAGAACAGCTGGTACCCTGAGAATTAAATGAATGAATAAGTGTTGAATAGAGGTATGGAATGGTGAAGGGATGAAGGTGAAGGAACTGGAAAGCTGTTATTTTATAGCAATAATAATTTATATGTTTTATAAATGGATTTGGGAATCCCACAGAGTTCTGTTGTCTTGTCTTAACAAAACTTACAGCATTTCATTTAGATAAAACTTAGGGTAGAAACTTGAGGCACTTATTAATTGGCTTCTTAATGACCAAATCCTGCAAGAAAGAAATAGTATAGTATAATTTAGATACCATTTACTACCAAAATATAGGTAACATCAGGGTATTTTCCATATAGATATGTCTCCTATGCAATTGGGAATATTTTAGCTTCAGTGACATAATTATAGATGTATAGTATTCACTTTACTTCTCAAATTATTATTTATTAGTTTTTTATTTAAAAAATAATGTTCAATATCTGAAGCCTTCCCCTGGCAAGAGGAAAGATTTGTCCTTATTCTTCTGGCTGCTGTTATTCAGTGATTAATGTTAAGCCCTGATCCATCCTCTCCTTTCTTTTGCAGTGTAATATTAAAAATTAGAAATAGTGGGATCCTTTAGGTTAATTTTTCTCATTGAAATTTAGCCAAATTAAAATAAAATTTAATCTTTTCTCCTGTGTAGTACTACTGTTATTCAGAATGTGAACAAAGCCCAAGTGAAGATCAGAGCAAAGAAAGATAATGTAGCAGGTAAGACTTATACTTTTAGAAATCTCTGGAGGCAGGTTAAAATTATTCAGTTGAACTGCTTACCAAACAGACTTTTCGCTGTGTACTCAGAACTAAATTTATTTTTTTCCTTTTAAATTTATTTATTTCATTCAATTCCACAAATTTTTGAGTTCCAAATTTTCTCCCCTCCTGTCTTTCCCCTTGCCCCCAATATGGCATGTGATCCAATATAATATGTTCTACATATACCTTCACATTAAACATATTTTCACAGTAGGTTGTAAAGAAGATTAAAAATCAATGGATTGAGCACAAGAAAGAAGAAACAAAACCAAAAAAAGAGAGAGCAAATAGTTTGCTTCAATCTGCTTTCAGGCTCCATAATTCCTTCTCCGGATGTAGATGGCCTTTTCCATTATGAGTCTTTTGGAGTTGTCTTAGAACCTTGCATTACTGAGAAGATCCAAGTCTATCAAAATTAGTCATCACAGATCCAATGTGTCCGCTAAATTCATTTCAGCCAACATTTATTAAAAAGTTACTAGGTGGAACACACAGATCTTGACAAAGGTAAAAGATAGTCCTTTGTCCACTTTTAACTGATACAACTATTCTGTTGGGAACCAGAAGAGTTGTTTTACTTTTCGAACATGAAAGTACTATGGATATTTAAGAAAGGGAAGAGATCCCAGCACTTAGTAGAAACTGGCTAATTCAAATATTCACTTCCATGATTTCTGAGGATTTGACAAAAATTAAAAAGATCATTAAAGATAATTATATCTTGTTTTTCCTAAATTCTTTTTATAAATGTTAATAAACTTGTATTTATAGGTGTCACCTTGCCAGTGTTTGAACATTATCAGGAAGGAGCTGACAGTAAGTAGTAAATTACTTATCTTTTATTGCCTGCATATTATATAATTGGGCAATTCTGATTCTCCTAAAATGAAGCTAGTTATATAGGAAATTGTAGGATGGAACTCCTTGAAGGTGACCATTCTGTAGTTATTTTTATAATGGTCTCTGCCACAGAAAGTGGTAAGGATTATTGAGCTATCTCCTGTGTTGTATATGCTGGGAGAGACCAAAGTTTAATGTTCAGTTCAACAGATAATAAGTACCTATTATGTGAAAGATGGATAAGGTCCTTTACAGAAGGCTAAGATGACATCAGCCCTCTTATACTCAGTTACATTCCTTGGGATTGAAAGGAAACCCAGCTTCTCACTAAGTACATGTTTTTTGATCTGGTCACATATGTAAGTTGCTAAATGTAAGCAACTCTGAACCTCTTGATATTTACTGTTATGTTCTTGGGATAAAAAATAAGAGAAGTATCAGTTTTTATCTTTTTGTAGTAATGCTTTTTCACTGGTTATTTCAGGTTATGAGTTGACTGGTTTGGCCAGAGGTGGGGAACAACTGGCCAAACTGAAGAGGAACTATGCCAAAGCAGTGGAGTTGCTGGTGGAACTAGCTTCACTGCAGGTCAGTATAAGTGTCAAGAAGACTAAAAAGTCCAGTTTCCAGTTGTTGAATCTTGAACCTAAGTAGAATGTAAGAGATAGTATTTAAACATCCTGAGAACCTGAATAAATACGAAACAAATCTAAAATCTGCTCATTTAAGATGAAATGACTTGTATACTGTCTTCTCCAGTGTTCGCCACTGTCAAGGTATTTCACTAGTATAATTGACAGGACTTCATATGTTAAATACAGGAGAGTGGCATCTTAAAGACTATAGAATAATGACTTTGTTCTTCTTAATATGTGTACGTATCCTTTTACCATTATTCTTAAGTTAGTTGTCTATACCTCTTCCTTTTTTAAAAAATTTATTTATATTTTTAAATTTAGAAGACTTTTACACTCTTCTAGATATTTATGTGTTTCCCCCACCTTAAACCCATTCTTGATGAAAGTAGGTTTCCAGAACTAACAGCCCTCTTACCCTTTCTAAATCCTCTGTATTGGTTCTCCTTCTTATATTTCATTTGTATAAGATAATTACTCTTTTAGCTGTTCGTGAATGTTTTTACTTTTTAAAGTCATATCATATTCAGGTCTATTTCAGTCTTTCTTATAAGCTATGTAATTACCAGTAACAGTCTTACTTAGACATAGGTTTTATATTTTCCTTACATAAAAAGTAAACATTCTGTTTATTTAGTCCCTTGTAATTGGTCATTGCTATGCTATGTACCTTATCTTTCCCTTAGCCCTCGTATGTATTGAGTTCAGGTTGTGTTTTGTTTAACAGAGTCCTGAAAGTCTAACAGTTGATCAAATATCCATTTTTTTTCCATTCAGAATTATTCTTATGGGGTATGATATTTTAGACTGGAGGCCCAGTTCTTTCACTCTTCAATATGTAGTATTCCAAGATCTGCAGTCTTTTAGGGTCGCCAGCACTAGGTCTTGTGTGATTCTAATTGTGGTACCATTATATGTAAATTTTTTTGTTGTTGCTTGTAACATTTTGTCCTTGATCTGGGGGTTTCAGAATTTATAATATTCCTGTGAGTTTTCCCTTGTAGGATCTCTTTCAGGTGGTGATCAGTGGATTTTTTTCTATTTCTACTTTCCCTTCTTGTTCTAATGCTTCAGGACAATTTTCTTTAATTATTTCTTGTATTATTGTATCAAGATTCTTTTTTTGATCAGAACTTTCAGGTAGTCCAATTATTCTTGTATTTTCTTGATCTGTTCTTTAGATCCATTGTTTTTCTTATGAAATGTTTCACATTCTCTTTTATTTTTTCATTCTTTATATTTTGTGTTTTTATTTCTTCATCTCTTATAACTTTGCTGGCTTCCCCTTGCCCAATTCTGATTTTCAAGGAGTCATTTTCTTAAGATTCTGGATCTCATTTTCTGATTGGTTGACTTTCTCGTCATAATCTTGTTTTTCTTGCATTATTCCTGTTTTTCTTTTTAATTTTTCTTCATTCTCATTCAATTTTTAAAGTCTTTTTAAAGTTCTTCAATGAATTGTTTTTGGGCATTTAAATGACCATTTGACATTACTCTTTGTGGTAGAAGAGGGTTTCTTTGCTTCAGTACTCTGAAGATGAAAACCTCTGTCTTCTCTATTCCCATAGTAGCTCTTTATGGTTGGATTCTTTCTCCTTTGCCTGTGCATCTTTTTTTGTGTGTGATAATTTGGTTTTTATAATCACCTTTGGACCTGTGGTATGGGGGGACGGTGCTGCTGGCTTCTGTTCTCTTCAGTTCTCTCCTCTGACCTTGAACTCAAACCAAGACCTCCACCCCGCTGCTTCTGCACTCCCTGGGTATATGCTGGTTCTTTCTTGCCCCCTGCAGCTCTCCGCAGCACAGCTGAGTGTAGCATTCTTTTGTCAGCAGAAGTTCCCTAGATCTTCTCCAGCACAGACACCCAATTCCCCTCACTGTTGGAGCAGGGGGAGAGAAAAGCTCCTGTGGCAGGAGGGAGCGAAGCCTCCCAACTCAGCTAACCTCAGGGCTTGCTTGTTTAGCAGCTTGCCACTTGCTGTTAATGGCTACCCCAGCCTGGATGTGTTTACTCTTCACAGGAAGGAAATCTAGCCCTGGGATTTTTCTTCAGGTCATCTTTGATTGTCCCTAGAGGACCCCTGTTCTGCCCCTACTCTTATTTGTTTTCACTGCTCTGTGTTCACCCAGAGGCGCTATTTTATCTCTTTTTGTGGAGGAAAATCTTGAGACCTTGAATTTTCTGACCTACTCCACCATCTTCCCAGAATCCTCTTTCTTCTTAAACTGCTTAATTGACTTGGTCGAAGTGATTTGATTTTAAATCAGAGTGAAAGTAGAGTAATGCCACAATTCTGTAAGGCTCTAAACATCTATTAGAAATCTGCACTTTAAAAACATCTTGAGAAGTAGGCTTACTTCCAAAAAAAGTTAATTGATTATACTGGTTAGGAGCAAAAGTTTACCTGTTTCTAATTTGTTTTCTTGTCTTACTTAGACTTCATTTGTTACACTGGATGAGGCCATTAAAATTACTAACAGACGGGTGAATGCCATTGAGCATGGTGAGTATGAGCATCTATGGAAGAAGCTGTTTCAAAAAAGCAGTATTGGAACACACTCTTCATACAGGAAAAATTCCCAGGGTCTTACGTGTTTTTTTTGTTCTTTATCATGTGCATATCAATTCCTTGTTCTCCATACCACTCTTCCCTCTTGCTCCAAAACAAAACATTGAACATTTATCGTGTTACAAGCCCCAGTTTTGTCCTTGTTAAATGTACTTAATTCTTCCTTTGCCTAGAATAAGATCCTCACAAACTGTATGAAGCCCATTCAGTCAGTTAATACTTAATAAGCACCTGTGTTCCTGGTACTCTGCTAAGTGCTGGAGATACAAAAAGAGGTGAAAGTTACTAGGCACGTGACCTTGGGCAAGTCACTTAACCCCAATTGCCCTGCCTTTCCCTTCTCTCCCCCCCCCCCCCCCCCCCGCCCGCAAAACAATAAAGTTGAAAGATAAGCAGTACAAAAAAGCAATGTGCGGAATAAATAGGGAACAATTTAAAGAGAGAAGGCATTTAGAAGGGTTAGGAAATGCTGTCTATGGAAGATGAGATTTTAATTGGTACTTGAAAGAAACCAGGGAAATGAGTAAGTAGAGAAGAGCAGGAGGAGCATTCTGGATATGGGGACAGCCAGAGAAAATGCCCGTAACCAAGAGATGGAATGTCTCGGGCATGGAGTGGACACAACAGGTCATCACATGTGTACATAACATAACGGCGTAAGACACTGGGAGTGAGGAGAGGACGTTGGTTATTTGGTTAGACCAGAGGATTTTATATTTTATCCTGGAGGTGATAGGGAACCTCTGGAGTTTATTGAGTGTGACTTGATTAGATTTGTGCTTTAGGAAAATCACTCTGACTGCTGAGTGGAGGATAGATTGGAGTGTGGGGAGATTTGAGGCAGGCAGACCCACTGCAGACTGAACGTGAGGTGATGCGGCCTCGTACCAGACTAGTGACAGTGTCAGAGGAGAAAAAGGGGTATGCAGCAGCTTGTAGATGGAGGGCAAGGAATCCAGGATGAGTCCTAGGTTGCAAGTCTAAGGGACTAGGAAGGTGATGTTGCCCTCAACAGGTTAGAAGGGGAAAAGGTTTTATGAGGAACGATAATGAATTCTATTTTGGGCATGTTGAATTAAGATATTTACTGGATGTCCAGTCTGAGATGTAAGAAAGGCAGTTGGAGATGTCATACTGGAGGTCAGCAGAGAGGTTGGGGCAGGATAGGTAGGTTTGAGATTCATTAACATAGAAAAAGCAATTAAATGCTTGGAAGCTGATGATATTACCAGATAAAGTAATACAGAGGTAGAAATATAGAAGAGAGGATGCCCAGGACAGAATCCTGTAGTATACCTACAGTTAGAGGATGTTATTTGGGTGAGGATTCAGCAAAGAAGATAGAGCAGGAGGCTTCAGATAAGTAAGAGAGAATCCAGGAGAGAGTGATGTTCTAAAACCTAGAAAGAAGAGAATAATCAAGGAGGAGAGAGTGATCAACAGTGTCACAAGGCTGCAGAGGTCAAAAAAGAATGAAGATTGGAAAAAAGCCATTGAATTGGGCAATTAAGAGATAGATCATTGGTAACTGCGGAGAGAAGCTCAGGTAGAATGATGAGGTCAGAATCCATATGACAAGAGCCAGAAGAAAGGGAGAGGAGTGAAAGTAGAAGCACTTCCCAAGAAGTTTAGCCACAGAGGACAGGAAGAGATATAGAATGATAGGGGGCATAAAGTTAGGGTTTTTTGAGGATGGAGCAGAGTCCATGGCCATGTTTATAGGCAGTAGAAAAAGATCTGATAGGGAGAAACTGAAGACAGGTAATAGAGGGGTGCTGATAGAGGGGTCAGTCTGTTGGAGATGGTAGGATAGAATAGGATCACTAATGTACATAGAGAGATTGGCCTTGGAAAAAGGACTAAGGCCACCTGAAGAGGTGAGGCAAGCGGTGAGGAAGAGATAGTGGCAGAAGGATCTGATAGGAGAGGAGGAAGATGGGAAAAGAGGGAGCTCACAGCAAATGGTCTCAATTTTTTTCCGTAAAATATAAAGCAAGGAGAGTGGGGAGGGAGTAAGGGGGAAGTTTAGGAGGTTTGAAGAGGAATGAAAAAGTTTGGAAGGGTCACTCTGGGGGTGGGATTGTGAGTTAGTAAGGGAGATGTAAAAAGATTCCCTAGCAGCAATGAGAATAGGATACATTTTAGGTTTTATAACATAAATTTGTAGTGGACCCAGTTGGAACAATTGTGTGATTTTTTTTTTTTTTTTGCACCTTTCATTCATCAGCACTTCTGTATATAGGACTGAAAAGGCAGTTGAATTGTCTGTAAGTCAAGACTTATATATCACAGTGATGTAAGGAGATCAGGGACTCTAGGAGAGACTAATGTAGACTTTAACTGACTGATCATAGGTCAAGATAGGGAAAGAGTAGGGAGGGGAGTGTAACGCAGGGGAGATGTTCTGGGAGAGAACCGAGGAGTCGAAAGATTGGAGATTACAGAGTGGACAAAGAGGGTCTGGAAAGGAGAGGCAGAGGGAGAGGTGAGGAACCAATAAATTATGGCCAGATAATGGGAATTTTAGAATTCTTGAACATGGCGGTGGTATGTTTCTGGGTGATGGCAAAATCAAGGCAATTACCATCTTTGTGTGTGGCTGAGGTCAGAAGGAGTAGGTCATGGGAAGTGAGTAGGTTGAGGAACTGAGTGATTAGGATGTTTGAAGGAGAATCAATATTAATTAATATTAAATTAATTAGAATTCCCAGTAGGGAATTGTTGAGGAAGAGAAAGAAATTGTGAACCAGGTTCCAAATTTGTTGAAGATTTGTTATCTGACAGCAATAGTTATTTTACTTTGTATCATTCCTAAGTCTTCCCATATTACTGTGTTAGTGATGATTATTTTTACATGATTTTCCTTGCATTCATGCACCATGACTATTTTTAACCATTTCAAATCAGTGGGCATCTACTTTGTTTCTTACAAAAAGTGCTGCTGTAAATATTTTGGTGTGTATGTTGGTTTTGGGGGGTCTATTTTTTTGTTACTGATCTCCTTGGAGTATGTATAATTTTGAAATCAATGGACATGGATATTTAAGTTGCTTAGCATAATAGTAAATGTTTTCTAGAATTAAGTTTCAACTTACTTTCTTGTTTGGTCTTTACATTGCTTTGTAAGGAAATTAAAGCCTTTACTTGGAATTTTCCTGTATCTTTTCCTAGGTAGGGAGATCAGTGAACTGATACCCCCAAAAGAAAAGGGATTTGCACGTATGAGAATGGAATTTATCTCCTTAACTTACTACTTTTTTTATATCAAAGAGCGAATTATTGTAATGTCATTACATTTGTAACGTACAATTATCGTAGCATTGTATCATTGTAACATAGTGTCAACATTTTACTGAGAGACGAGGAAGTGAAGATAGTCTGCCTTACTGTGTGTGTCTTTTGTTACTCCAGTGATCATTCCCCGGATTGAACGCACGCTTACTTACATCGTCACAGAGCTGGATGAACGAGAGCGGGAAGAGTTTTATAGGTGTGTTGGGCTTGGCACTCGGTGATTGGGGACATCACTACTGATCATACTTGCTGCCTAGATTGACATTGCCTGTTTAGCCCTTTCAGTTGTCTTTGATTTGCATAAGGATAGAAAGCATAAGGATGTTATTGAAAACAAGAACTCTTATTTTGAAGGTTGGTATGGTTCCTTAGAAGTCTTTTGTAACTTGAGTGGTGTCCTAGGAGACCCAGGAGAGGGAGGGCTAGGTTTGGAAACAGCTCCATCTTCACGTCTTGGCTCTTGGTTGACCTTGGGCCAGTTACTGAACCTCTCTTAGCCCAACTGGAAAATCAAGTAGTCAGACAAGATGACTGATGTGGGCTCTTCCAGCTAAATTATGATCTTGTCACTCATAAGAAGTTGAAAATATTTTCAGCTGCAACTGTTTCACTTAAAAGTCACTAAAATGAAGGGAGGGAGGATAGCAATGTTATTATCAGCCAATTACATATTATCATATGTATCCTGGGGAAAGTACTATGTATCATGGGGAAGAGGGAGAGAAGACAGTGTATATAAAACAATTCATGAACAGTACAGTACAGTACAGGATATAATGAAGTGCTGTCAGTCATGTAGGAAATCTGAGGAGGTGAAGACGAGTGAAGGCTGGAGTGGTCAAGGCAGCCTTGATGGTAGAGGAGGTAGCAGCACTGGAGGGGCTTTTGAGGATGCTAAGAATTGTTTGGGTTTTTTTGACAGTGTAGATAGCAGCGGATCATTGCCATTAATTCATACTTTTAGAACTATAATATTTAGGGCAAGTGAACCATGAACTCGAACAGGAGAAAATCTTTATTTCAGTATACTTTTACTTTGTTTACTTTGTTATTATTTTAATATTTTATGAGAAGGGGTCCATTGGTCTCTCCAGGCTGCTAAAGGAATTTATAAAAATTTAAAATTTATAATAAAAGTAAAATTTATTAAAAAAAATTTTAAAGCTGTTAAGAACTGCTAGTTGAGAGGCTGAGCTGTTTGGACTCATGATCTAGAATTTTAATAAATATTTAAATTTAGATGGCCTATTAGAGACCTCTAAGAGTTAATATTTTTAAGGTCTAACTTAGAACTTTACTATGTGAATGTTAGAAATTTATGCTGAAATTCTTATTATTGTTATTTGTAAATTAAAATAGTAGCCTAGGATTATTTCTGTGTGTTTATCATCTTTTTTATAAAGTGGGGGGAAAGTAGGGAGAAAAAGCAGGTTGTTTTAGTAGTAGTGTGTCTTTTAATGTTTGTGTTGAGTAACTTTGGAAAAACTTTCCTTACTCTCCAGGTTAAAGAAAATACAAGAGAAGAAGAAGATTCTCAAAGAGAAAACAGAGAAAGAATTGGAGTTACGGAAAGCAGCTGGAGAAGTGTTGGAGCCTGCTAATCTGCTGGCTGAAGAGAAGGATGAAGATCTTCTGTTTGAATAGCCCTTCCTATTCTGTAGTCTTCTTTGAGACCTCGGTCTTGTGGTTTTCCTAGAATACATGGTATCCAGGTTCTGTGTGTAATGGGCCTATTTGTTATAGCCCAAGGGTTCCCCTAGTTGGTATTAAGTTGTTGGGGTTATTTGGAGAGATCATGGTTATATCATTTGTAGGACCCACTGCTATCTACTGGTGATTGACCAGCCTTGGAACCTGTGTGACCTGTTGGTATTTCCCCCTTCTGGGTCTGTGTACATAAGTAGAGTTGTAGTGTTTTGTGCTTTAATCACATCCGAAAAACATCCCTTTGAAAATAGCAGTGAGTCACCCTGACGTATAGCCTGACTCCTACATACACGGCCATCGTTTTGATCTACTTTGAGCGCTTCAGTGTAGTGTTGTGTAAATAACTTCACACCTGTCTTTTCTGACATGGCTGGTCTCAGTCCTGTGTAACTGTAGTGTGAGCAGAGTAAAAGAATTTAAAAAGGATTTGTTTGATTTGCTGTTATTCTGATGGCTTCTGTTTTTATGCCAGTGATTTTTGGATATATGCATAATCCCTGACTTAAATATTCCCTCATAACAAAAATAATTAACTGACACAGCAACTGTTTTCTGATAGCGTGTTCCCCAATCTGAAACCATAATCTACCTCTTAAGAGGAAGTGTTTCATCATTTAAGAGTATGATCATTGGTCATTATAGTTTAGTTCAGCTGCCTTTTCACTGTTATGGTTGTTGTTTTCTGGTTCTTTTAATTCTGCATCACTTAATTTATTTAATAATTTGCATCACATTCCTCAGAACTTGTCATGTCTGTCATTTCTTAGGAAGGGACCATAGAGGCTATCTAGTTCAGTTCTTTTCTTTTACACAAGAGAAGACTGAGATACAAAGAATAACTAATTTCCCATAGTCCGAGATACGTTGGGCAGAGCTGGGCTTTGAACACAGGCCCTCTGTTCTAAGCTAAGCACTTTTCCCTCAGTGTGACCTCGGTGCCTTTTATGGTATAGTAATATCCTATTATTCTCCGTTATTATTCCATTATTCTGTAATAATCTGAAGAGTGCCCCCCAACTTAAACTCTGGGGACCCTGTTCTCCTACAGTATACTAATGGTGTGATTGCTTACCTCTTCCAGCTGTTTTCCTCCTCTCAGGCTTCTGTCGTCACCGGCATCAAGACTAGCTTGAAGAACCACCCCCCACAGAGCACCCAGCACACTGATGTAGTTTTCTTGAGGTCCTTTTATTGCAGCAGGCGCAGAAAAAGAGAACTACACTCAAGTGGTTCCCCTTTTTATCCCCTAGCTTTTGATTCCCACCTAAGAGTGCCGTCATCGCCCGGTGAGCCACTCACGTACAGCCCCGAAGATAAGGAGACATCTCGCGTGATCATGCCTTCATTGCCTACGTGACGTCCTCTGCTCAAGCCCAAAGGCTGGCGAGGCACTCACAGCCATGGCTTAGAGACATGCGCGGGCCTCTACCCCATCCCCAGGCTGTCGTGGTGCACCCCCAGCGGCTGATGACGTCAAACACCCTTACATAATCTCTGTTATTTTTTTGCAGAGGTCTAGACCTATGATTTCTTAGATATAGGAAACTCTAGGTGAGGAAGCTTCCTCTAACATTTACAGACCTGAAGTTTAGAGCTTTGATATGACCTAAGGTTAAGGTCATTTCAGAATGACTTAGGTGAAGTGACCTGCCCAGCTTTGTGCAAAAGGCAACACTATTTTCATCTTGTAAAGGGGGTCTGAGTTGAAAACTCAAGAGTTATTTGGCTTTATATTTCTATTATTCACGAGCATACCTGTTTGAAGTAGAAGGTATGGGTGCCATTCAGAACTTCACCTTAGGTGCAGGTGATTTGTTATCCCTCGTAACAGCAGATAGGGCTTCAGAATAATTCCTTCTCCCTTTCTTGATTTATCTAAAGTGATAAATTCCTTTCTTTGGAAAATTAAAGATAATATCTCAGTATTTGTAAGGAATATTTGTAATAAATAACATGTTTGACTCAAGATGGCAGAATGAATGGAAATAGAATAGTCCAGCCCAAAAAAATTCCCAATAAGGATAAAAAAAAGAGCACCAAACCAAAAAAGTAGTCAAGAAATCCAAGGAGAATCTAGAATCCTAGAGGCACTAGAGAAGGGATCTAGACCAGTGGCTCTCAACCTATGGGTCACGACCCCTTTGGGGGTCAAACAACCCTTTCACAGGGGTTGCCTGAGACCATCATAA
Source organism: Pseudochirops corinnae (assembly GCA_028646515.1). NCBI lineage: Eukaryota > Metazoa > Chordata > Mammalia > Diprotodontia > Pseudocheiridae > Pseudochirops > Pseudochirops corinnae. The sequence continues at coordinate 21,991,999 of CM053589.1, read as the reverse complement.
AACACATTCCTAATGGTCTTAGGAACTGAGACACCACTCCTCTATCTGTCTCCAGGCGGGTCCGCCCACATGCAGATAGGCCCACATAGGAGTATTAAAGGGTCGCAGCATTAGGAAGGTTGAGAACCACTGATCTAGACAGAGAACACTAGTCATGTAAACCTTCTAAAGCTTTGAGACTAGGAACAAGCCAGGGAAACTCAGAGCCTAAAGCTAAGGCAGGGAGGAGGCAGGAGCCTAGACTAGAGTCTACTCAAGGATTCCTGGAGACTTTAGCTGTGTCCCTTTGACAACAAACGGATTTGTACTAAGAGGGCAACAATTGGGATGTACCACTTGGGACTACCAAGAGCAAGGTGCTGGTCATTTACTACTGCAGTCCTTATGGAAGCAGTGCTTATCACCAGATCTCAATACCAAAGAAGGCCTCTTCATTTCTTAAGAGGTCCAATGTAAGAAGTAAGGTTGGAAAAATAAACATAAGAAATAGGAAGCCAAAGATACCCCAGAGAAACCCAGAAGAAAAGAATCTTCCTCATCTTATAAGCAAAGCCTTAAAGAAAATCACAATTTCCACAGGCACTACAGGAATTCTGGAAGAATTGTAAAATAGTAAGATAAAATAAATGAGAGCACTAGGGGAGAAAAATTGGAAGGAGGACAGAAGTTGCAGAACTTAACAGAATCCTTGAAAATTAGATTGGGCCAAAGATTAACGATCCTACAGACAACAGAAATACAAGAACAACTAAAAGACTGGCAAAAAAAATCAGAAACATAAGGTATCTCCTGTCAAAAAACAGCTGATCAGTATAATAGGTAAAGGAGGGAAAGAATCATCTGATTCCCTATAACCTATAAAGCTTAATCATTAAAATTTTTTTTAAGTGGATTAAAAAAAATAGAAAATATCCACAGGTCACCTCCTGAAAGAAACCCCAAAATGAAAACTCCCAGTTCTCTAAAATCAAAACCACCTAGGTAGAAAAAAAAAACAATAGCACTTTAAGATTTGCAAAACACTTAACAAATATTTCTCCTCAACAACCTTAGAAGTTAGGTGGTACTGTTATTTTACAGATTAAGAAACTGAGGCAATAAGAGGTTAAGTGATTTGCCAAGAGTCATACAATTAATAAGTAATTGTCTGAGACCAAATTTGAATTTGCAACTTACTTGATCCAGGTCTAGTACTGTATTGCACCACTGCAAGCAGCCAGGAAAAAAAAAAGAACAGTTCAAATATCAAGAAACCACAGATCAATCTATAAGGGACAGGAGAGCTTGATACTCCAGAATGACAGATGATAAATTCTTGATGAAAAGACCAGAGCTCAGTGAAATGTAGACATGAATCAAGAGAAACATTAAGGGAAATAAATACATTGAGGAAATTGGAAGGGATTATAGAGTGAAATATTTCAAGAGAGGGGAAAACCTTAGAACCTTAATGTCTTCATGGGTAACACAGGAGATAAGACTGCAGGCATGGGAGCATATACTGAGGTGATGTGAAGAGGAAAAAAGAAAGGGGTCAGAACATAGTCTCACATCAGTGAGAAAAAGACTACAGAAATTGAGGAACAGAAAGGGGAATGGAGTACATATGAATCTCACCTATTAGAACTGGTCAGAAAAGAATTGAATACACAGAGTTGTATGTAAAAGCAGGCTATGATCACATTGGGTGAGAAGAATGGTGGAATTACTACCTCATATAGATGAACTATACTCTTGTATAAAGCATACTCCCCTTCAACATCCTCATTGCAAAGAACAAGAGAAGCATTAAAGGATAGGATGGAGCGAAACAGACAAGATATTAATTACAAGAAAATTTGACAAGCAAGTGAAGTGGAGTAAAATCCATTATGCTTCAGATGAACTAAAAGCAGGGTATAACAATCATTTAACAATTAAAATAAACTTGATTTGTAAAGATTAACCAGGAAACCACTTAACTATAGCCAAAGAATTAGTTGAATTACTACATAAAAACCCCAATGGTTTTGTATCTAAATACTTTTTAAAAGGTATATAAGTATATAGGATATATAGGGAAAAATAGGCAGTAAAGCTATAATTGGGAGATTTCAATGTACCCTTTTCAGACTACATAAATCTAACCATAGACAAATCAGGAAGACCCAAGTAGGCTTTTACAAAAGTTAATATAATAGATCCCTGGCAATTATTGAATGGGGACAGAAAGATGTATACATGTAATTTCTGAGCTGTGTGTGATACCTTTATAAAAACTGACTAGGGCATAAAACCTACATTTAGAAAAACATTAAAATTAATGCAATAACTTCTCTTGAAAAAGGGTATTTGTTAGAGGAGTGATGGGGGAGAACATAGGAGAGATTAGATTGGGGGAGGGGTTATACAAGGGGATGGCTGTTTTGAGGGGGGGTAGGGGAAAGATGGGGAGAAAATTTGTAACTAAGAATCTCGTGGAAATGAATGATGTAAACTAAAATGAATAAAAGAAAATATTAAAAAAAAAGAAAAAGGGTCTTTGAAGAAAAGATGAAAAATTAATTGGAGACAATAATCCTAAGGAATTTTGGGGTCAAGGAAGAGAAAATATTGTCATGGAAAACAATAATGAAACAACATACCAAAACTCTTAGGATGCAGTCCAAGCAGGGCTGAAGGGAAAATTTAAATGTCTAAACATTTTCACCAACATAAAACAACATAAAAAGGAAAGAACAATTAATTAAATTGAGCATGCACCTAAAAACCAAAAATGAGAAAACCACCACATTTTAAACTTCAAAATACCAACATAGGAATTCTGAAAAGCAAAGGAAGATTAACAAAATTGAAAGCAAAATAACATATCACAAGACAAAACAGTTGGTACTCAATCATGTACTTTGAATTTTTCTAGGATCATGTGTTTGCCCTCAGCCTGTCATTAGTGCCTCACATTTTTGAGATCATTTTTACGGATACAATCTGTATCCATGATACACAGTTTTTCTCAGCTGAAACCAGCTAACATATGTGAAACTTAGAACTTAGACTTTAAAAACTGCATTGGTGCATTACAAGAAGAGAACTACTCTCAAACATGCTTTATTGGGGGCTCTATTCCTACCTACCCAGTTAACATGCATTAAAAGAAAGCTCATCCATTTAACCACTGCATGTTAGTAACTTTCTCAGCAATTCATAGATACACCAAATAGAGGCTGACTTCAAAAGTTTTTATTTTTCTCTTTTCCTGCTTAGGATTGTACTTCATTGCTTGTCACAAAATAGCTTTTTAGGCAGAGTCTTGGCACCTATCCTCCCTACCTGTAGCCAGCATAGTCCCAATGGGTTATAGCAAGCACTGCCTTGTGGCTTTCAAGGTGGTTATGACATTAAAACTGTGCCCTGGGTCTGCAATTTACTCTGCCATGGGGCAGTCTCTTGCTAGCTTTCTGAAATTGATTTCTATCAATCCTTTGGCAGCATGTAGAATCCAGAAACCAATTTTAAGCTCAGTATTGCAATTGCAAATCATTGTGTTTAGTATTTCAATGAAGCAGGACATTAATTTTTTTCACACTTGTTTTTCCAGGTCATTGTGCTCAGCTTAGCAAAGTTTTGATCCATTATCTCTTGCATCTTTTTGCAGAGTATGTTTCCAAAAATCAGCAGAGTCAGAATGAGTGTTCCTGATACATGTTTAAGTTGCAAGTTGAGTACAAAAAACTGGGCCGTAACCTTAAAGAGAACTGGGGAAATGTGCTAGAAAGATAGGACAGGCTTTTTATAGATGATAGAAACAGCAGTCTATCCTTACCTTGGCTTTTTTTGTTCCTTTATTTATTTTTATTAACTTATTTTTAGCTTACATCATTCATTTCCACGAGATTTTGAGTTACAAATTTTCTCCCCGTCTTTCCCCTACCCACCACTGCAAAACAGCCATCCCAGTGTATACCTCCTCCCCCAATCTGCTCTCTCCTATATCCTTGCCCCATCACCCCTCTGACTTTCTGGTAGGGCAAGATGGATCTCCATACCCCAGTGCCTGTAATAAGATATATCTTATTACCTAGTTGCATGTAAATAATAATAATAATAATATATACATACATATATATGTATATATATATATATATATACATATATTTTTTTTAACATTTGATTTTAGAACTTTAAATTCTAGATTCTTTCCCTTCCTCCCTCATCACCCACCTCCACTGGAAAGACAAGCAATTCAATACAGGCCATACATGTGTAGTTACGCAGAACATCTCCACAATGGACATATTGTGAAAGACTGACTATATTTCCCTCCTTCCC
>CM053589.1:21968201-21987191 GCA_028646515.1 Pseudochirops corinnae | reverse complement strand
ATTAATTTGTTTGTTTATTTTTAGTTTACAAGATTCAGTTCCACAATCCCTTGAGTTTCAAATTTTCTCCCCCTCCATCTTCTCCCCGCCCCCCATCCCATGGCACATGCAATCAAGTATAGCATCTGCAAATACTTTCACATTAGACATTAGTCAGGTTATAAAGAAGGATTGTAACAGATGGAATGAACAACGGGAAAGAGGAAATAAAATCAAACAAGAAAAAGAATGAGAGCAGGTAGTTTGCTTCAATCTGCATTCAAACTCTATTCTTTCTAGTTCTTTCTCTGAATGTAGACATCTCTCTACATTGTGAGTCTTTTGGAGTTGTCTTATAATCCTGCATTGCTGAAAAGAGTCCAGTCTATCAAAGTTGGTTGTCACACATACATTGTGTCTGTAATTGTGTACAAATTTCTCCTGGTTCATGCTCTTCTCACTCAGCATCAGTTTGTATAAGTCTCTCTGGGCAAATATGGAGTCCATCTGCTCCTCATTTCTTACAGCACAGTAGAATTCCATTACATTCATATACCACAACTTGTTCAGCCATCCCCCAATTGATGGGCATCCCCTTATTTTCCAATTCTTTCCCACCACAAAAAGAGCTGCTATAAATATTTTTGTACAGAAGGGTAAGTGAGGACTTTTTAGGATGGGAGACACATGGACATGTTTGTAGGGAATAGGGGAGCCAATAGAGAGGGAGAGATTGAAAATAAGTCATGGAATGGAGGTGACAGAGGGGGCAACCTGTTCGAGAAAATGGGATGAAATTGGATCACTTGAACAAGTAGAGGAGTTAGCCTTAGTAAAGTGTGAGATGGGTGAAGAAGGACATAGTAGCAGAATTTTATGAGTGATGAGATGAGGAACAGGGGAGATGAGGAAGTCCATGGCGTATGGCCTCAATTTTTTCTGTAATATATGAGAAAAGGCTCTCAATCAAGATGGAAAGTTTGGGGAGGTTAAGAAAGGTTTGGAAGAGCTTCTATGGAGGCTGGGATAGAATTCATGATGAAGATGTAGTAAGGTTGCTTAGCAGCAGTTTAGGTGGTGTAACATATATTTGTAGTAGACCCAGTCATAAAAGTTTCATGAATTTCTCTTATCTTCTTCCAACAGTACATGTGTGGGAGCAAAGGTGGCAAATGTTAGGGAATGATCAAAAACTGAGGCTTGGCAGGGCATAATCAACAGTATCAAAGGCTAAGGATCAAGAGAGTAGGAGAGTCTAAAGTTGAATTAGTTCATCAGCGTAGGTTAAGCTGGGAAGAGGATACAGAGAGTCATTGAATGACCATGTTTTCCCCTGAAACATTATGCTCAGTTTTTCTGGGTAGGTGATTCTTGGTTTTAATCCCAGCTCCTTTGACCTCTGGAATATCATATTCCAAGCCCTTTGATCCCTCAACGTAGAAGCTGCCAGATCCTGTGTTATCCTGATTGTGTTTCAACAATATTCAAATTGTTTCTTCTTGGCTGCTTGTAATATTTTCTCCTTGATCTGGGAAATCCAGAACCTGGCTATAATATTCCCAGGAGTTTTCTTTTTGAGATCTTTTTCAAGAGGTGATAGTTGAATTCTTTCAACCTCTATTTTGCCCTCTGGTTCTAAAACATCAGGGCAATTTTCCTTGAGAACTTCTTGAAGGATTGTTTCTAGGTTCTTTTTTTGATCTTGGCTTTCAGGTAGTCTAATAATTTTTAAATTATCTCTCCTGGATCTATTTTCCAGGTCAGTGGTTTTTCCAATGAGATATTTCACCTTGCCTTCTATTTTTTTCATTTGTTTGGATCTGTTTAATAGTATCTTTATTTCTCATAAAGTCATTAGCTTCCATTTACTCCAACCTAATTCTGAAGGAATTATTCTCTTCAGTTAACTTTTGAGGTTCTTTTTCCATCTGGCAAATTTGCCTTTTTAAGGCATTCTTCTCCTTATTGGGTTTTTGAGCCCCTTTTGCCATTTGGGTTAGTCTATTTTTTAAGGTGTTATTTTCTTCAGTCAGGTTGTTGACTCTCTTTTCATGATTTTCTTGCATTATTCTCATTTCTCTTCCCAATTTTTCCTCCACTTCTTTCATTTGGTTTTCAAAATCCTTCTTAAGCTCCACTATGGCCTGTAACCAATTCATACTTTTCTTGGAAGCTTTTGGTACAAGAGTTCTGACTTCATTATCTTCCTGCTATTCCATGCTTTGATCCTTTTTGACCCCAAAAAAGGAATCTGAAGTTGGATTGCTGTGCTTGCTTTGCTTCCTTTGCTTGCTCATGTTGCCACTCAATTACCTGACTTTTGAGCTTTTTGCCACAGTAGAACTTTGCTTCCAGAGAGGAGACCTTTGTCCCAAATCTCTGGGGTTTTTGCAGCTGCCAGAGCTATTAATTGTGTGCCCTCTCTGAAACCTCCACAGGCACTGGCACCTGGTCACACACCCCAGGACCTTACCCAAGGCAATGATACAGGTCCAAGCAGGTTAAAGCAAGAGTGATTACCCCTCAGAATGGTCACTTGGTCCCCTTATGATCTGCAGGCCAGGAGCTCTGAAGCAGCCATGTGGAGGCAGCTGCATGGCCTCTGCGCCTGAGTTGCTTCTCCCTTCCAGGGGCAGAGGCCGCAATGCACTTTTGGTCCCCCTGTTCCCAAAGTCCATGCTGACCTTTTACTTTGCCTTTGGCATTTATGGGTTTATAATTCTGGAAATGGCCATAGCTGCTGGTGACCCACTCTCCCAAAGTCTGCTCCATCCACCCTTACTTGATTTTCAAAATCCTTCTTGAGCTCCTCCATGTCCTGTAACCAATTCATATTTTTATTAGAGGCTTTTGATGCAGAGGTTCTGACTTCAAAGTCTTCCTCCCACTCCATGCCTTGATCCTTTTTGTCCCTCAAAAAGGATTCTATTGTTTGTGTTTCTGTTGCTTGCTCATACTGGCAGCCAATTACTTGACTTTTGAGCTATTTGCCACTGTAGAACTCTGCTTCCAGAATGGAGACAGCTATGTCTCAATCACTGGCGGTTTTGCAGGTCCCAGAGCTATTAGATGGGCACCCTCTCTACAGCCCCCACATGCTCTGGCTCACTGGTCACACACCCCAGGACCACCACCCAAGACTGTGATCCAGATCCAAGCAGGTCAAAGCAAAAGCACTTAGCCTCTGAATGGTCACTTGGTCCCCCTACAATCTGCAGTCCAGGATCTCTGGAAGCAGCCACCATATCTCCTCTGCTTCTGTCTTTGGGGGTAGCAACTGGACTGTACTCTTCTATCTTCCCCTGGACCAACCAAGTTCCACGCTGACCTTTTACTTTATCTTTGGCATATATGGATTGAGAGGTCTGGAAACTTCTACAGCTGCTGGTGATTTCCTCTCGCTAAGTCTGCTCTAGCCACAGGGTGTGGAGGCTGCCCTGGGGCTAAAACTGAGGCTCAGGCAAGACTGCCCTAGGCTCCCAACCTGCTGCAATGGACTCTTCTTGCCAGATTCCTTCAGTGGGAGATTGGTTTCTCTCTGTCACTTTGTGGGTTCTGTAGCTCTAAAGTTTGTTTAGAGTCATTTTTTACATGTATTGGAGGAGGTGGAAACCAGAGCTGCGCAGAAGTCCTGTTTCTTCTCTGCCATCTTGGCTCTGCCCCCAAAGAGTAGGATTTTTGTTAGGGAGAGATAAAAAGCCAATAGATTGTGGTTAGATAAGGGGATTTTGGAATTCTTGAACATAGAGGTGGTACATTTTGGGGTGATCAAGGGTATGACCATCTTTGTGTCTAGCTGAGGTAGGCTGGAGGAATAACTCATGGGAAATGAGTAGGTTGATTAAGGTATTCAAGTAAGAGTCGATATATAAATAGAAGTCTCCTAACAAGAAGACCAGCTCCTAAATCTGTATTTTTAGCCTTCATGTCTTTCTTGAGCTTCAGTCCCACATCATTCATTACTTGTTGGATATGTCCACATGTGAGTCCTAAAGGCATCACAAGCTCAACATGTCCAAAAGTGAAATCATTGTTTTTCTGGAAGAAAACACTCTTCAAACATGGGCACCACCATCCTTCTAGTTTCTCAGGTCCACAACTCCATAATCATGTTTAACTCTTTACTTCCCTTGCCTGCCCCTCAAATACAAAATTAACCACAATGCTGCATGGGATGATATAAGTCATAAAATAAAGGATGGTAAAAGAATGGATCAGAAAGCAGAATCCAACATTATGGGGGTTTTTTTTGCAAGAAACATACTTCAAACATTAAGATTCACAAAAGTAAAATGAGGTATTAAAAAATTTATCTCTTAATCTAGTAAAAAAAGTCAGGACAAGAAGCATGACCTCAGAACAACAATCAAATTTTAGACAAGATAAAAAAGATACATGCAGAGACATCATAATAGGCTTAAGAATTCTATAAATATCAAAATGGTATTAATACATATAGACTGAATGACATGGCCTCTAAATACCATACAGAATAGCTAACTGAATTACAGGGAGAAATAGACAACTAAATTATAATTGTTAGGAACCTCAATGTGCCCTTTTTAAACCTAAACAAATCTAAGAAAAAACATAAACAAGAAATAAGTGAAGGACTTGAGTGGAATTTTACAAAGTAAGAGATGATAGATCACTGGCAATTGTTGAATGAGCAGTGAAAGGCATTTGTGTGTAAAAATAAACATACATGCATATGTAGGTACTCAATCAATTAATCAACATTTGTTTAATAAGTACCTACTGTGTTCTACTCACTGTGCTAAGGCTTGGAGATGCAAAAAGAGAGGCAAAAGACAGTCTTTGCCCTCAAGAAACTCAGAGTCTAACGAAGGGAACACACACACACACACACACACACACACACACTTCTATTGTAGATACATTTATATTTTTCAGCTTTAATGGCACCTTCACAAAAACTGACTATATGTTAAGGCATTAGAACCTCTTAAACAGACATAAAAACAGAAAGATTCAACACATTCTTTACTGACCAAAATGCAATGAACCTTACAATCAATAAAGGCAATTTGAAAAAAGAATTCAAACTTAAGTGAAAGGATTCCAAATTAAACAGCATAATCCTAGACAACACGTAGATCAGCATACAAATCAATAGGACAGTAGATTATATATTAGCATAGAAAATTATGAGATGATTACTTTTGGGACACCGCTAAAGCAGTCAGTAGGGGAAAATTTTTTATCTCTAAACACTTTCATCAACAAAAGAGAGAAAGAAGAGATCAATGAACTGATAATTCAACTAAAAAAAAAACTCCAACTAAATACAAACAAATTCTTAACATAAAAGAGGAAGTAAAACAAAACAAAACAAAAAACCAATTCTACTGAATTGGTAAATAAAACCAAGAGCTATTTTTAAAAAATCAATAGAATAGGAAGGGAGGGGAATTTTTTCACCTTGGAGGTCAAATAGTCATTGTACCTATGTTTTCTGGGTTTTGCTTATATCACTCTTATCTCTTCTTCTTAGTTTTTCCATGCTTTTCTGATTTCTTTATATTCTTTGCTTCTCACAGCGAAGCAATTCATATACCACAATTTATTTAGCCATTTCCTAATCAAGGGGAATTTAATTTCCAGCCTCCTCATTTTACAGATGGAACTGAAGTCCAGAGCAGTCAAATTATTTACTTAAGATTACCAAGCTCCAAATCCAGCACTCTTTCTGCTCTTCTTCCTTAAGGAAATCAATGGTCACAAAAGGTTGTGTGTGGAAAGCAAGTATTAAGAATGAGGTGTTGGGGCGGCTAAGTGTTGCAGTGAATAGAGCACTGGCCCTGGAGTCAGGAGGACCTGAGTTCAAATTCAGCCTCAGACACTTAACACAAAAAAACTAGCCATGTGACCTTGGGCAAGTCACTTAACCCCAATTGCCCTACCTTCCCCCCTCCAAAAAAGCAAAAAAAAAAAAAAGTGAGGTGTTACTCAAGTGCAGGTACTGCTGCACCTATGCCATTCAGTGTGCTGGGTAGAGTCTCTAGGGACAATTTATGAGACCAATGGACAAGTGTGTTACAACACAGGATGAGAAGATATAGATGGACTGCAATCTGAGAATAGAAGTAACACACTGATGAGACTGAAGATTTATCAAAGAATCAAAGATCCACTATTTCAAGTTCAAATTATATTCTCTTGGTTAAATATAATACTAAAAGTTCAAGCTCAAATTATATTCTCCTATGCCTTTTTTTTTTTAAGCATTGAGAGAAACCAAGAGCAGCATAGTAAAGTGGTAAAAGAGTTCTGCACTTAGAATCAGGAGAGATCTGAATTTGAATCCTTACTCTGATACAAGCTCTGTAATGATAGGCAAATTATATAATATTTCTGAGCTTCAGTTTCCTCATTTGAAAAATAAAGACAAAAATATATGTGAGGTACTCAAGTGACAAGGTTGGTAGAAGGATCAAATGATTTGCAAAATGATCTTCAAATTTTAAAGCATGAGTATAAATGATAGAGGTTATTAACAGTTGTGGAATTTTGGTTAAAGTTTTTATGGAGTTTTTTTTAGACAGTGTCTTCCTCTATCCCCCTAAGGAACTTAAAATTTTAGCATAGGAGACATCACATATTATATACAAATAAATATAAAGAAGACTATGATAAATGTACAAGAAAGGCATAAAGTATTATACAAATTTGGGGGTAGCTAGGTGGATCAAAGAATATAGGGACCCAGGCCTAGAGTAAGAAGACCTGAGTTTGAATCCACCCTCAGACACTTACGAACTATGTGACCCTGGGCAAATACTTAACCTGATTTGCCTCAGTTTCCTCATCTTTAAAAATGATCTGGAGAAGGAAATGACAAACCACTCCAGTATCTCTGCCAAGAAAACCCCAAATTGGGCCACAAAGAGTTGGACATGACTGAACAACAAAATTATATAAGTTTAGAAGGAAAGATTTTATAGTAGTACAGATAGTTGTGAATTAATATTTTGACATTGATGTCAGGATGAACATGTTCTCCATCACCTTTTTATTTTTAAAAAATCATTATTAGGTTTTTAGTATTATAATTAATCACAAGAATGTGACATTCTAGGGGCAGTTCCTGGCCCTGATCTTAGGTAACCAGCCACTCAGACTAAAAGCCTTCAGGCTTCTTTGTCTCTGGGAAACATTTCAAACAAAAGCAGGGAAGCAGAACAACAAAAAGCAAAAGACTCCCCTAAACTTTAGATGACTGGAAGCTGGAGAACCATTTGGCAAGAGGACTTAAGATGCATGAATATCATTTGGTTGCTCTTGTTAAAGCTGAGAATGAATGCCAGAAATCAATGCAACCACAAAGTGTGTAAAAATGAACTAATTGGAAGCTTAGGAGGAAAAAAATGGGAGTACTTTTCAGATCATTTTGAAAATAGTTAACTTATTTTTAAGAAAATAGACTTTCTGGTCCATAATAATAATAATAATAATAATAATACCTAACATTTATGTAGTGCCTACTATGAGCCAGGTGCTTTAAAAATATTATCTTATTCGATCTTCCCAACAATCCTGGGAAATAGGTACTACTTTTTACAGATAAAGAAACTACGGTTAAATGACTTGTCTAGGGCCACACAGACAGTAAATTTGTCTGAGCTAAGATTTAAAGTGAGATCTTCTTGACTCTAGGCCCAAAGATCTATCCACTGCACCTTATAGGTCTTAATTTCCATTGAGTTTATTATTTCTACAATTCTCTCCAACTTGCTACACTTATATAAAATAAGACCAAAAACCAAAAGGTTCTATAGAAACATCAGGATGTAAATGAATCTTTGTTAATTCTCATACACAACATGGCACCTCTCATCTCCAAGTCTGGAATGCATTGTTATAATTTCCAGGGTTTAGAATCTCTAGCTTCCTTCAAAGGTCTGCTCAAACACCAAGTCCAGCCTGAAGTCTTTCCTTATCCCCTCCAGTGGCTAGAGTCTGACATTCAATTTGCATTTATTTGGCCTATAGTTACATAATTTAAATGTTTTATGCATGCACATTTTTATCTTTGGATCCAGGCCCCTGAGTCAGAAGATCAGGGTTCAAGCCTCACTTCTGATTTACTGGTTATGTGACCCTAAGCAAGGCACTTCATCTCTCAGTGCCACAAACAATTCTGTAGTAAGATAGTGGTCCATCTGTCTGGTCTAAGTTCCTCAATGGAGCTCCCCACAATGGTGAAATTGGAAGGTTATTAAAAGTAAAACAAAGAACTTGTTTAATCTATATATACTTACATGTATACATAATTCCCACAGAAAGTATAAGCTACTTAAGGGTAGAGACTATTCAGTTTTTGTCTTTATAGATACCCAGTGCCTACTCTAGCACTGGCCACAGAGTAGGTACTTAATAAATGTTTACTGGTGGATATAAATGGAATTTTGTGCTTTATCATAAATGAGAGACACAAATAACAATTCTGGCACTTGGCGCAACACTACCAAAATGTGTCCAGGAAAAACAACCCCGTAGGCACTCAAATCAACTTTTAACATAAATTTGGTTGAAATAGGAAGGAGACATTCAGGAAAGGAATAACTTCAGATACTCCATGTGTGAATGGAAAACACAAAACGTTACCCTGAGGTAGCTGAAGACTCTCCCAGATACCTCATGAGTACTGCTGGGGAGGCCGAAAGTTAGGTAGGGGTGAGATGGTAGAAAGTTCACCAGAAGTACTGCTACTTAGGAGAATGAAGTGAGCTATATATTAGCTTCTTATTTAACATCTTATTCTACCTAAGTGTGGTAAGATCAATTGTTTCTGCCTTCTAAAGAATTACAAGTCCTATCCATGACCTCTGATTTTTGGTACCCTATGGCAAAATTCAAGTTATCCCAATCTAGTTATGACTGCTCCAGATATAGGTAAAGTATGACTGTTAACATGTTTGGGGGCTGCGAATCAATTTTCTCTGAGCCATTTTATCAGAATGTTTGATTTATAGAGAGACCACTTAGAGAGATCACTCAGATTAGCTGAATACATTTACCAATGCCAAAAACGTTGTCTTCTGTCATTGGTTTCTACATTTACTCTTATGACTCCTTTAACCTCCCTTGCCTTTCTCCACTCATTAAAAATTTCTTTAAAAATCAAGTGAGAACGTATCTCAATTGTTCACTGTGAGTGAACAGAGTCTAGACACCTTTTGAACAAGAAACCTGTTTATGTTTTCTGATGGCCTTGTTCACACCTTCCAAGAACTATATAAAACCAATGAGTTAGCTAGGATCCTATAGCATTCTGGGGTTTAAGTGTCTGGAAATGGGGGGGATAGAAAAACTCCAGAGAAGTAATCACTTTGTGGGGAGGCGAATGCCTTCCTTGGTCTTCACCTAGGTCTCTTCTTCTACCCCTACCCCTTCTTTGGTCATAGGAGGAATCTGTGAGCTTTGAAGGTTGAGAAAGATTGTGGATTCTCTTTTTCCTATGGAGTTTTAGCATTCCACTGGACTATATAACAACAGCCACTGGTGGCAGCCTCTGTATATGGAGCCAAGAACAGAATGGATACAAAGAGGAAAGGCAGATTTGAGGAGCCCATCAAAAGCTATAACATACACAAGAGGAACTCCATTAAGTACTCCACAAAGGAACTTCAAGGAACCGTTAGCCCCTTTGACACATGTGCTGTAAATTTGTATCTGCTTTCCTGTGGACTCTGCACGTACTGGTGGGCAAGTGTGTTACAGATTGACAGAGACTGGGGTTGGGGAGGGTGTTTTGTACCAAATGCATCAACTATGTCACCATAGTACCTACCTGTTCCTAACACCTAATTAAGTCTGGCTAGTTAACTGATATTAACTGACAATCATGGGAGTAAGAACATGGGTCCAGTCCTGAGAGCTAAAATAGTAGAGAAGACACACTCCCACCCTTCAAGGCTATTCTGGGGTGGAGTGGGGAGGAAGGGTGTTGCAGCTGCCTCCAAGGAAGTATCTGCGCAGAGAGGGTGGAAAAATAGCTCTTGAGCTAACTGAAGGGGTAAAGGGAGCTCAGGGCCATTCGGATTGTACTATGAATAGGAAGGCAGAATTATGTAAATGACAGGGAATGAGTGACTATATTATACTACATGGTAATGATTACATATAAAATCATTAATGTAATTAATTCAAATAAATAATAACTAATAACTTTTAAAGTATAATTCAATTATTTGCTCTATTAGGTTCTTCACATTTCTTTCTAAATAGCTTAACTTTTGGTTTTAAATATAAATATGATGACCCTAATTTACATAACACAAATTTTGAGTAGACAGGCTGCCCAATCACAACTAATTCAAACCAGGCCCTTGACCACACCATGAAAAAGTGAAAGTAAGGAAACATGTCGACATTCTTAGCTAGATTTATAAAGGTTTGTAACGGCAAGCAAAGAAGTGGTGAACACCTTGTTTCAGCTACCTAATTAACATAGAAGTAGTGAACACCTTGTTTCAGTACATGATTGTATCAAGTATTAAGATCCAGAACTTGTGAATCACATACCTTGTGAACCCTAGAATTTGTGAACTTCTGTAACAGGAAGGGGAGGAGCTAATGACCATATATAAGGAGAGGCACAGGCTGGAGACGGCAGAACTGAGAAGGGAGCTCTTGTGGGGAAGGGGAAAACACTCTATGTTTGTCTGTTCTGTCTGTGTTGATGTTTGTGATACTTGTACAGAAGCCCTGGGACCTTACTGGAATCCCTGAAAGAGGATTTTCTGGTTGTCTGTTTACAGAAGTCCTGGAGGAGAGTTTTGGAGATCCTGGGACTTAACTGATGATTTGTATTGACCTCTTGGACCTTGTTGGGGGGTCTGTGTTGATTTCTATAGTGATGATTTCTGTTGAGTTCTCAGACCTTGCTGAGAATCTGAGTTGATTTCACAGGCAGATAGTGAATTGATGGTGGTGCCAGCAATGTGCATGAATATTATTGTGGCTCTGTTAAGTTTTGTCTTCCCAGAAACAGGAACTGTAAAGGACCTGAGGTGGACTGGACACTGTGAACTTCAATATGGAATGGGAACTGGACAAGGAATTGGACAAGCGGCCTGCCTTTGAACCCAGATGACAGTTGTGTAGATTCAGGCAGGAGCTGGGACCGTGGAAGAGGAACCATGGAAGCTGAGAGCCAGTTTCGAGTCAAGATGAAAAGACATCTTCCTGGGTACCTGATGTTGACAGAGAAGATTATGATTTACTGTGACCTAGGGGTGGAGAACTTTGACCTTTGTATTTTGTGCCCATTAAGGAGACAAGCCTCCTTAAGGATGACTGAATTAAGGACTTACTGAATGATTGAGTTACTAAATGATTGTGTACTTTGTTTAAAACTATGTAGCCACTTTGGTGAAAACTATGTGGCCATTAGTGATAAGTTGTTATGTCGTAACATTGTGAATGCTGTATTTTGATTTCTGTGAATAAGTTTTTGCCCTAATTTACTGCCGAATAGAGAGTTCACTGTATTATGTAATCCGAACCTTGAAGCTGTTCACAGCAGCAGTCTTCTGGAAAGCTGCTTGTGCTTGGCTTTACAAGGTTTGGATAAGAATGACCAACTGCAAAACACTCAAAAAACAGTAAAAAGGAAAACCAAAGATGTTATGTGTTACATAGATGGGTAGGGTATCTAAAAAAAAATTGAGCTGCAGAAAATTGTATTTTGGCAGCTATGCATATAGCAAGGTCAATAAGTACCTGGCCAATCAGCTAACATCTTACCTAGTAAGTTGCATGAAATTTGAGTTCACAAAGATATCTCAATCCTGATGGCAATAAGAACTCATTGAGTAAGGATTTTTAGGTTGTGAACAGTTTGTAATATTCTTACTGGGACTTTTATTGGGACTATAAAGTGAAATCTAAGCACTACTTTGTCAGAAGTCATATGCCCTGGCTCCACCTTACTTGACATCAAGCGAAATCTTTAACCTCTCCAAGCCTAATTTTCCTCTTCTGAAAAATGGAGATAATACCCAGACTGCCTCAAAATTTTTATAAATGCTTTTTACAGAAATATGAGCTATTAGTATTAATTTACTTCTTTTGCAAGTAAAGTGATATAATATAAGTGAAAAATGTTTTTAGAGAGGCCCTGGTAGACTGGATAGGGGGGGATGCCTAGGGTTTGGAAGGTCTTTGTCCCAATACTGTCTCTGGCATAAAGGACAAGTGTGAGCCTGGTCAAAGCACTTATCCTTTTAGTTATCCCTGGCAATTATCACAGCATTTTGTAAGACAATGAATTTTAGAACCCCTGCCAATTTGTTGTGGGTAGGATCTTTCTCACAGAAAATTTCCCATAGCAATGGAAACAAGTCTGGACCATAAACCAAAAGATATTTTAAGAAAGGTTCGTGGCAAATAAAAGCCTTGGCATGTCTTAGTGCAGTCTTAAGCTGTTAAGACTGCACTAAAACTTTTGGGACACCCTGTATATATATAATATAGAGAAGAAATATATACATATATATGATACATATTATACCAACAATATATATCATATATGGTAACCAAATTAATAACTATACTTATACATATAAATATATGCATATAATGTACATGATAGATATGATATACAACATATACATAACTTTATCTATGTCTGTTTATAGCTATTAATGGCCTCTCCGTCTATTAATGCACAGACTTTTTTCCTTAGTTGATTCGCACAGACGAATCCTGCCTGGGCAAGTCACTTTTCTCAGTCTCAGTCTCCTCATTTGTAAAATGAAGATATGAGCACCTACCTCCCAAGGTGGTATAAATCAAACTAACATGCTTTGCAAAATCCTAAAATGCAATATAAAATGTTAGCTATTATTATTTCAGGGGCAGATTGATTCCCTCTCCCACAAAAATCCAGAAATATTTGATTTGGTGTCCAGTCAGTTTGCTGGTTAGCGACCAATAAACATTTTAAATATTAGCCTATTAAATTGTGTCTCAGAAACTTAACAGCTGTAAGTCACTTAACCTCCATTTTCTTGTTTCTTCATGTCAAATGGGGATAATAATAGTGCCAGTGTTGCTATGAGGATTAGATATTTGTAAGGCGCTATATTATGTTAGTCTTATTAAAAACAAAATAGTAACTCAGTAATACTGATAAATAGAAACGTGAAAGTTAATACCAGTAGCTTGGCATCCACCTAAAAGGAAGTCCCTGAAGAGTGGATGTCCCTGGAGCTGTCTTCGCGACTTCCCGAGCTCGCCTACACTTAGCGCGGGAGCTGCTCAGCATCATCATTCGGGGGATCCTAGGCTGGGGCCCTAAATCAGGTGCTGGGGGGGGGGGGGGTGTCAGGGTCACTCGTTTATAGTGAATGAAGAGAATGGCCACTGGTCTCCAGCAGCCAGAGCCTACTTAACGTTGTTACCCTCTACGATTCCCACCCATTTTCCCCAAAGGGGCGTGACAGGGTGCAAGGTGGTAGTCACACCTCCACTGAACCATTCCATTCCCTCACCTCCTCCCACTACACTCCGCTGTTTCCGGGTAGAACGCAGGGGAGCACGCGCTACCTGCTTCGCACCCCCTCCCCACCTCCGCTCCTGACCAAAGAACGGACCAATAGCAAGCATTCCTTTCCGTGGTCCACTGGAGTCACACTAAGCACGAAGATTCCTCCACCCCCACTCCCATCCCCACCCCAAGCGGCACAGCCGCTACGCAGCCGCAGCCCAGGGAGCCGGCGCGAGCTCCTAGCGAAGGGTAAGGGGATTGAGGAATGTGCGCTCGCGCTGCTCCTGGGCTCCGGTGGCGCGCATGCGTGCGCGCCCCGTAGGACGTCAGAGGCGGGCGTGGAAGGGGGTGGTGGTCTCGCGCGGTTTTAGGGTGGAGTTCCTGGCGGCTGCGACGGCGAGGGACGGGAGGAGCAGGCTGGCGTTCTGCGGTCTGCGCCGGCGGAGGAGGCGGGGACGTCACGGAGGGGGTCGGTAATTTCTAGTTCTGGATCCGGTATCTTAAGGGCAGCCCGAGCCCTCGGCGTTGTGGAGTCTGCGGCCCTCGGGAGGAGGCGGGGGGTCGGCGGCGGCGGCGGAGGTTAGAGGCGGAGTCGGGGGTGTGTGTTGTCAGTAGAGCTCCCTCAACAGGTTACCCGAGGGCGGGAGAGCGAGGCGCGACGGGAGGGGGTGGGGGGATGAAGAGCCGGGGAGGCAGGACCCCCCCCCCCCCCCGTCCCCCGCAGCAAGACCTCCGCCCCCACCCAGGCCCGGCTGCTGTCCCAGCTGGACCTAACCGCGGGAGGGTGTGCAGGAGAGACCCAGCTCCAGGAGCTCCCAGCCTTTGTCCCTCCGGGTAAAAACTTGGAAGCTGCCCCTCCCCTAGGCTCTTTCTTGGTAGGGGACAGTCTCCCCCTGCCCCCAGCTGCACCCAGCTCGGGTCTTTGTGCTTCTCCCTAGCTCCCAGAGGGGGACTTCTCTCTATTCTGCCACAGGAGAGGTGAGAACCCACTCCAGATGCCTTCCGTTGTCAATTTGGGGGATACTTTCCCTGTGAAAATCGGGGTGTAAGCCCCTCCACTTAATATTCTCTGCTATGTAGGTGCCTTAAAAATAAACAGCTTCTGCTTTGCTTTTGGACACTTGTTTTTATTTAGTTTTATTGCTCTAGATTAATCGGGGATTGCAAGGTGGACTTTGAATTCTCCCAGAGTTCTTGGACCTAGTCTTGATTTTAAGGAAACCTTAAAGCAGTGGTTTGGGGGGAAGGAAGGAAGGAAAGGTTACTTCTTTCATAATAGTCTTTATCTGCCTTACAATTTAAAGGAACTAAGTTGGTGGTGCTCTGTTTACTGAGTGAGTAGTATGTGAAAGTGGGTTCAGTCGGGACTTTAGCTTTGTATTCCTGGCACCTAGCAACAGTACCATGCACGTAGTAGGCGTCTGATGTTTAGTCGGTTGAATTTGCTTTTGGGACAGCCATGAAGTAGATTGGTAATTAAACAGAGGTGCCTTATGTGTAGTGGGTAAATCTTTTCATAGTGTTCAGGGATGATGTATGCCCCCTTAATGTTTTGATTTTGAAAGCTTACTGTGGAAAAACAAGTTTTAAGTATTTAGTTAGGTGTAAATTGTAGGTGTAACTATTTCAGATTTTAATAAGTAGTATTCTGTTTTTGAATAATATGTTAATTGTACATATAATTATTCCAAAATTTAATAACCTATTAAATTTTGGCTCAGAAGCAAATGACATGTTTGGGTATTGGTGTCTGAACTGTAAGTACTGATGTGAATGGAACTTTATTAAACAAGCTTTCTTAGGCAATGAATTATGTGAAATGTTTTTCCTGGGTCGTGGATTGTAAAGTGAAATGGACGGATGTAGATTTATGTCCTGAGCCCCGTTTTCCTCCTCTGCAAATTTTTTTTTTTTAATGTGAAACTAAGCTATTATTACTAATTTAGTTTGTTTCAATTGAGGCCAGCAGTGAGATGTTGGAAGCACGGGTGCTCAACCTAATTCACTTTGCCGACCTTTTGTTTCCTCTTTATGGGCCACTGGGTAAATTAGATCAAGTCCTGGACATGGAGTCAGGAAGACCTTAGTTCATGTGTGGCTTCAAACATTGTGACCCTAGGCAGGTCATGTCTCTGTGCCTCAGTTTCCTCTTCTGTAAAATGAGACTACTGATAATATCTGCCTGGTGAGGATAAAATGAAATAATATTGGTAAAACACTTTACAAACCTTAAAGTGCTGTGTAAATGCTAGCTTTTATTATTATTAAAATAGTACAAAGAGGAGAGAGGCTTAGACTAGAAGATTTTTAAACTTTTTCTAGTTCTAATATGTTAAATGTTAAAAGGCCAAAGGTGAAACCAGTTAATGAAATAAGTTTAAAGTCCTTTAAAAAGAGGAAAATATGTAAAGTATAAAATTTTTTAAATTAATCTTTTAAATGAGTATTCTTTCCTCTGCTTTTGAGCAGTTTGGTTGCATGTTCTTACTGTGGTCTATGTAGAATTTCAGCTTTGCAAGTCAGTTCAAAAGGTGGGGTGTGAAACATTGATAGTTTGACTTTAGTTATAAAAATTCAAAGGTGTTGGAATAAAATAAATGAGTAAATATATTTAAGTACTTATGTGCCAGGGATACAAAATCACCTTCCTCCACCCTTTCCACCCCATTATGTTCTGTTGGAGGATACAATTTGTTTACAGATAAGTAAACATAGGATACATACAAAATTCACTGGAGTTGGAATGACTGGGGCCACCCAGTGGGCAATCCTGAAGAGCTTCTTGAAGGAGCTGAACATTGAAGGGAGCTAGGGGTTCTAAGAGCTGGAAGTGAGGAGGGAAAGCCTTTTAGAAAACTGGGGCAAAGGCACAGGCAGGAGATGGATTTTCAGATGGTGTCTTGGAAACAGCGAGTGTGATTGGGGAATTGGGAGTGGGGGGAAAAGGGAGAGTAATGTAAAGTCATCCTGGAAAGATAGGCTGGAATCATTCTGAAAGGCTGTGGCATTTGTAGTTTATCCTATATTCCATGGGGGAACTTCTTGAGCTGGAGAGTAACAATCAGATTAGGAATATAAATTTGGAACCTGTGTGGGGGATTGATTAAACGAGTTGGGAGGGAGTGGATGCAGGAAATCCATCAGGAGGCTCTTATAATAGTCTAGGCAGGTGAGAGATAATGAAGGCCTAAACTAGGGGTCCTTATGATTGTAAATGCAGAAAAGAGGCCGGATTCAGAGAGGGACATTGATAAGCTGGAGGACATATAAAGGGGATGAGTCTTCAGAAATGTATGTAAATGAAGACTTGATGATCTAAGCTATTTACTTCCAACCTTTTCCAATTTTAAGACTTCTGTTTGTCCTCAATAAATTTCATGATAGAGTACAGGCCTTAGAGTGGGGAAAATCTAAGTTCAAATCGAACTCTAGCTGTTTGACCTTGGGCAAATTACTTTACCTCTTTGGAATCTGCTCATTTGTACTTACAGGGTAATTGTGAGGGTCAGATGAAATAATATATAATGAAGTGCTTAGCACAGTGCCTTGTACATACAATAGGCCATATATATGTATGTATACATATATATATTAGCTATATATATGTTAGCTATTGCTAGGTACTTTTGAAGTGATATGGGCTGGGCTGGATGGTCTCTGAGTTTTACAGATAGTGTTACATATGTCATCTCATTTGATCCTAACAGCAATCCTGTGAGATAGGTGCTGTTTTATCCCTATTTTATAGATGAGGAAACAAAGGCTGAAATGAGATTTGAACTAGGTCTCTTGATTCCAGAGGCAGTACTTTTGGCAGCATGTCACATGATTTGACTTTAGCAAGTGGGATAATGTATATGAAAGACATTACATCTTAATACTGTGTGAATAGTTGTTCTGGTAGTGCTGTATTACATTCTCCTGGGCCTAGTTTTTCTGTTCTTCATCAAGAATATATCAGTCTTTCCAGGAACTTTGGCTGTTTTGTCTGTCACTATTTCCTGTACAGTTTTATGTGCCTGGCAAGAGAAATAGCATACTTTTAAAGAGATAAAGCAGTTAACTATTAAAAAACATAAGTATGCAGTTATTTGTTACTGTAAAGTTGTTTGATTTCTTCAGTCACTACTCATCTATTTGTCTCTATCTTTATGCATTTAGCTATTTGTATTTTGAGGCTAGCTGGGTTCCCACAACTTGTGAGGTCTGAAGGTGGATTTGAATACAGTGCTCTACAAGGTGCCAATTAGCTGCTCCTTACTACACATTTATTAAACATCTACTATCAGGCCCTGTGGTGAGCATGAGGGATACAAAAAGAAGTAATAGAGTTTCTTCCTTCAATTAAAAGTTCATTTCAAACACAAAGTATTCTCGATTTAATTCCTTTATGCATTGTACATAGTTAAAATATATCCCTAATTAACATAGAGCAGAGTAATATTTTGTGATAAAGTGTTAAAAGTCACAAAGGTAATCATATTTGTTAAAAGATATGTAAATAACACTTCAGTGACTTTTGATTGAGACTGAAAAGGTTTGTTTATATCCCTTTATATAAACATTTTGCAGAAGCCTTGACACAATGTTTACTGTGTTTAGCCTAGATTTTGGGATGATAGAAAGGTTTGCCTAGGATAAGAAAACTATTCAATTTGGGCGTCTTACCCAGAATAAAAACGATGCAAATTACTCTTACTTCTCCCAGACAGCCTTCTAGATCCTTAATTACCTAAAATTTTCATTTAATACATTTATGTATAATATAAAGGCAGTTGGTAATTGCAATTAAAAAATCAAAGTGTCTTAAATGTGGAAGTACACTTTCTAAGAAAAGGTTACATAATTGCAGTCTGTCTCTTAATTAAGTCCAAATTTCTTGAAAAAAATGCTGGTATTCAATAAAAAAGAACTTTAGTTCATGGTCTTGCTTTTGAATTGTGGGAGATAATTTTTCTAATATGTGGTACAAGAAATAAATTATAAAAATAAACAGCTATTTAGTACTAGTGAATAACAGTCCTTTTATTCCTTTTCAGATAGTTCACTTTATCATGTAGATTTCATTTTTACTATAGGTTGAATGTTTTGACTGTGGTAAGACTGGGTAGGCTATGGATTTTGTTGCTGAAGTGCCTTTTACTATGCTTTTTGGAGAGGGCAGAGACTGGATGGAGCTAAGAGAGTCCTGTTTGGAGATTCTTATCATTATATTGTTTCCTGAAACCTGCCAGGTTCTTGGCTTTGGAGAGCCTGTAGCTCCAAAAACAGCTAGGAGAATTAGAATTTCAGTACATTATTTCTTTTGCTGCTTGTTTTAAAATTTCATAGTGCTAGTGATTAATTCAGTTTCAATTCATTGAAATGAGGTATACATATGGAATATAAACTTTAATTTTAAAGTATATTTGGTGAACTTTAGTGTACCTCTTTTTTAAAATTTTTGCTGCATTTATTTTTTTTAAATTTGATTTGTTTATTTACTTTTAGTTTAC
>CM053589.1:21951104-21967701 GCA_028646515.1 Pseudochirops corinnae | reverse complement strand
TTGGGGTGGTGGGTAGGGGAAAGATGGGGAGAAAATTTGTAACTCAAAATCTTGTAAAACTAAAATAAATAAAAGTTTAAAAAAAAATTTCACTCTCTGCCTGCAGAACAGTCCCAAAACCCCTGAAAACATCAGCAAGACCCTCTTTCAGGATTTCTGTAAACATACAACAAGAAAATCGTCCTTCAGGGCTTCTGAACCAACAGCAAGGTTCCAGGACCTCTGCAACAGCAGTGCTGTCCTTTACCAGCAGAGGAATCTGGTAAAACAACATCAAAACAGACAGACAGAATACTGGCATCACAGTGATGCCTCCTCAGTTCTTGGCAGCTCCAGGTGGCAGTTCTCAAAAGTCCTGGGCCACTCCAACTGGCCCTCAGCAGTCTTTCTCTCAGCAACTCTGGCCCCTGGCAATTCTTTTCTCTGCCTCCACGATACTGCTCCCCAAAAGTCCTTCTGGCCTTCTCTGCTTGGGCCTTCTCTCTAAATCCACGGCACCAGCTCCTCCAGGTTCAGTCCTCTCTCTTCATGTCAACAAATCCCTCTCACAAGTGGGATTCACAAGCTCTGTGTTTTAACACTCAACCTGAAAACCAAGCCAATACAGGGGCATCTTTAAATTCTATTACCATTACAATATAATACTCCAGATATAGTCTGACCAGGGCAGAATATACAGCAGCTATCATTTCAAGTGTTCTAGACATCAAACCTCTCAGTACAAACTGATTACGGTTTTCTTTCTGTCATACACTTGACTTACTGAGTTGTTCACTTACAGTTCAATAAAAATCTTAGATACATTTTACATTTTGTCTAGTCACACCTTTCCCATTATGCCAGCAGCTAAGGTATTACAGTGCTGAGGCTGGAGTCAGGAAGACCTGAATTAAAATCTGGCCTCAGATACCTGGACAAATCACCTTGATGAATCGGGGCTTGTGCTTGGACCCCAATTCCAAGATCACATTTCTCCCTATCTTCAAACACTATCCCTGACAGTTTTCTCCCCAGTCCAAGGACACTATGCCTAGCAATTAATCATGAGTGGGTCCCAATAAGACAAACTACCTTTCTCCACAATGACTCATGAGTGGGCCCCAGGAAAACAAACCATCTTTCCCCACCACAAGAACAAGCTGACCTCTGAAGATATTCTCTTGCAAAAACAGAACTATCTTGTAATCACAAAATTATCATGTATTGATTCCCAAAGTTATCATATACAATCCAGAGGTCAAGCTATAGACATCAACTCTCAAAGCTATCTTGCTACAGACATAACAGACCAAAAATACACCCTGAGAAATACTTTCCCCTGGTTTCCAGTAATGAATGATGCTAGAAACCAAGGTTGTAAGTTATCACTTAATTAGCATATCTGCCACATAATCCACTACTTTTCCTATATAAGCTTTAACATCATTCCTGTTAGGTTGCAAAGTTCCTTAAGGAGCTCTGCCCACTCACTATATTAGTGTAACAATAAACCTTTACCACCTTAACTTAAAGAATGCTTGAGTCTGTGATTTCATTCAGGTGACCCTTTCCTGTACTTCAGTCCTTGAGGGGTCTCTGCACCCCTTAAACTGTATCAACCTGGGCAAGTCTGTTTGCCTCAGTTTCCTCATTTGTAAAATGAGCTGGAGAAAGAAATGGCAAACTACTTCAGTATCTTTACCAAGAAAATCCCAAATGGAGTTATAAAAAGTTGGACTCACCTGAAAGGAATGAACAACAGTCCCATTTTGCATTTGCATTCTTCTACTACACTGGTGTTTGATTAGATAAAATGTTAAATTCTAAGGGACTGCTAAGCAAGGAAAACCCGCACTTATATACCTCTACTAACTCTTTTTTTTGCACTTAATACTATTTTATTTTTTCCCCAATTACATGTAAAGGTAGTTTTCAACATTCTTTTTTGTAAAATCTTGAGTTCCAAATCTTTCTTCCTCCTTCCTTTCCCTTCCACCTTCCTCCCCTCTCTCCAAGAGAGAGAGCAAACTGATATAGGTTATACATCATGTCAAACACATTTCCACATTAATCATGTTGTGAAAGAATAATCAGAACAAAAGGGAAAAATCATGAGAAAGAAAAAACAAGTGAAAATAGTATGCTTCAATCTATATAAAGCTCTACTTATTCTTTATTTGTAGTTTAGGAAGGTGTCCTCCTAAAATTTGCTTCCACCCTTACTCAGAGATTATGCTGAGCTCAGCTAGAGTCGGGTTTGTTGGACTAACTGCCTAATACCACATTCACTGTTCTAGTGTGTCTGGAACCACATGGCAGACAATACTTAAGACACGTAAAAATTTGGGAAGGTCTGTAACTATACTTCCAGAACACTAGAAGAGCATACTTTCAAATGCTCTTACTACAAAATTTTCAGAGAACTACACTGGGGTTTGTACTCCCTCTAAGATTACCTGCCATTTATACTATTTATTTTGTTTGTACAATTTTTTGCATGTTATCTCCCCCCCCATTAGATTTGGAGCTCCCTGAGGAGAGGGACCATGTTTTTCTCTCCCTAAGCATTTAGCCAGGGGCTTGTTAATGTGCCCTGGGGAAGGGCTGAGAAAGAATAAAGTGTTAGAGAAATTATAAGATAAAGTAAGGAGATTTGTATCCTTTTTCAGAAGTCAAAGAATTCAGCATTCTACATAGTATGCCTAGACAGCTAGGTGCAATATAGTACCAGACCTGGAATCAGAAAGATCTGATTTCAAATATAGCATCAGATGCTTAATAGCTGTATAACCCTGAGCAAGTTCACACTTAACCCTGTTTGCCTCAGTTTCCTCTTCTATAAATTGAGCTGGAGGATCTTTGCTAAGAAAATGAAGAGTCAGACACGACTGAAACACCTGAACGGCACACAGTATGCCTAATACTTACTATAGTCAACAATATTTTTAAAATAGGGGAAAAAAAGTCCAGTTGCTCAAAACCAAATAGGTAAAGGCCTTTAGATATACAAAAGAACAGGACTCCAAGACAGGAACTGGTTAAGAGCCAAAGAGAAAAGTATCAAAGCTATCAAATGTTTGAAGGTTACTTTAACTGCCCCATTATCACCTTCAACTCCCTTAGTTATAAAAGATTAAAAGGCACCATGAAAGCTATTAAGGTCTTTGCTAAGAGAAGTGAGCATCAGAACTGGCTAGAAAAAGATCTTTAATATGTAAGAGGAAATAAAGTTCATATGGTGTTTGTCACCAAGAGAAAATTTGTCTAAGTTAGGTTCACATGTGCCCAGTAAGTTGCCTTTGGGACCTTTTACAGTACTTCTTTAGAGAGTTAAATCATTGCAATTTGTAACAAATACATGCTAAATAACTTAAATTTGGGGATAAGTATTAATTTCATTTGCATTAACACGAGGTTCATTTCTTTAATACAAGTCTGCTCTAATGCAAAGCACAAAGTATGAGTTATTTTTTTGCTTGCTCTGGTAAATATATTAATAAAAAAAAAAACCAAGTCGGGTTATTTATGCTCTCTCACCACAAGAAAGCTCCCCATCAGTGGAGACTTATTGGTATGGCTTTCTTCTAGAAGAGTTACTGTTCTCTTACATGCATTTTTGAAAAGCTCATCATTCTACTGTCAAACAAAACAGGCTCCTATGTCACACTCTTCCCTTACCATTCTATATTTAACTTGGTACAAAGTGCATACGCCAAAATTTTTGAAGGACAGTTATGTTTACAACCAACCACAAATCTAACAACCCAAGAATAGGCAGGATATTTGGCTCATTAGATTCTGAAAGTTGATACTTCTGCATCTAACAATTTGGGAGGTACTAGCTTCTTCAAAGTACTTGGTACAACTAAGTCACAGCACATCAGGCCTGAATTATCACCCAAGCAAGTCACTTAAAACTCTCTGGGCTTCGGTTTCCTCATGTATAAAATAAAAGGGTTTGGACTTGCTGTTTTTCAGTCATTTCAGTCATATCCAACTCTTAATGACCGTATTTGGGGTTTTCATAGCAAAGATACTGAAGTAGTTTGCTATTTCCTTTTCCTGCTCATTCTGCAGGAAAATAGGGTTAAATGACTTCCCCAGGGTCACACAATTAATAAGCATCTGAGGCCAAATTTTAACTCAGGGCTTCCTGACCACTCTTATCTACTGCACCTCCTAGCTACCCCAGGTTTGGACTAGAGAGCCTCTAAGATTTCTTCCAGCTCAAATTCCATGATCCTTTAATCACTAAAATAACTTTGGACACAAATCAGAACCCTGAGGTTTAGAGAAGAATCTACATCATTTTCCAGAAGCTTCACAGATTTTATTAGGAGATCCTTAACAGTAAGCAGGAGTACGCGTGTCTCAACCCTATCAGCACACTCTCCAGTGGAAGCCTTCACCCAATAATCTGAATTTAAGGCAGCCCCAGACTGGTCTTAGAAACACTGCTTATTTACAGTGACAGAACATCAGTTCTAAGAACTAAATTATCACCTCCTCCACGATTCCCAAATTCAGCCTTCTTCTTCTGTGGACTCAGTCTTTCACCGGTCGCACGTCTCTCTTCTGAGTTCTATTCCCAAATCTAGAAATGAATGCTGGCTATCTCCGTCTGAACGTCCCACAAACATGTCAAACGCAACAAGTATAAAGCAGAACATCACTGCTCCTCCAGAGTTTCCCCCCCATTCTTTACAGGTTCACAGACTGTGATCAGATTCTCAACTCTTCATTATCCCTCACCTTCTCCATCAGTTAATAAGTCTGTTCAACAGGTAGAATAAACTTTTATGTCCATCCCCTTCCCTCTACTCATACCACAAACAACTCCCCTAGTACTTCTCATCTGGGCTTACTGCAGTAGCTCTCTAATTGGTATCTGTGTATCCAGTCTCGGCTCTCAATCCACCACTTTTCCACCAAACTAATTTCACATCACTTCCACACACTCTAAAATCTAGACAAACTGACCTATGTGATGCTTTCCACATATAACACTCCATTCTCTGCTCCCATGACTCTGCACAATCCCCATGCTCGAAATGCTCTTACTTTTCACCTTTATTTCTTGAAATCTCAGCTTTCTTTTAAGATCTTGCTCAAGTAATACCTCCTTGAAGAGCCCCTCCCTTATTCATCCAGTTCCTTCAAATCACCATTTACATATCCTTTATTTATTTACTGAAAAATGTTAACATGTGTTTTGGTTTTTTATTCATCTAGTCACCAGAACCAGCCCTGGAGAGTTCACATTTGATGGTCAGAAAGGGTCAAGAATTTGAATGACCTTGCTGGGGATTTAGTGAACTAGAAAAGATGTCAGAAGTTTCCACATTTTCAGGCCATGGGGAGAGGGAAGCCAGCAAACAGGGACTACTGTTTTCCAGATTAAAAAAAAAAAAAGACCTACACTTCTGCCTATATTATATTACAATGACTAAAACCCAATGGAAATTGTGTTATAGATTGCCTATCACCAAGCAATTTTCCCTTGAGGAAGGAAGGGAGAGAAGAAAGAATGTCTTTTCTAAACCAGAAAATTATTATGAGTCTACTGAAAAAAAAAATAAGAGTATTCCCCAATGTATCTTTGTCTCATAAAGGGGAAGAGGCAATCACAGGATTTCACAGAATATAAAGTCTATAAGGTCCCTCTTAAGTGACAAAGCTTCCCAAGTTTTGATCAACTGATAGGTCGTATAGCTGGTGTGAGGATCAGTCTCGCTAAGTTTGTATGGATTTTTCAGCCCCTAAAACTCATACAGGCCAAAAGATAAGGTATAGATAAGTGGTGATCTGTGATTTTCCTGGGAAGAGTCTCAAAAACACACAAATTGAAGGACCCATTGCAAGTCAAATGGTGTGTCAGCCCTAAGTTCAGAGAAAGGGTATTGGGGAGTCAGATGTAAGGGAAGTTGGTTTGCAGCCTGTACTCCAAGCTCAGTGGGTTAATAGAAGATAAGATCCTACAGGAGAAAGAGTTTGGTTTTGGTTTGGTTTGCAGGTGGTGGGGGTTTCTTTTGTTTGTTTGTTTTGGCCTCTATATCCCTGGAACCTAGCACCATGCCTTGTCAAATGTAAGCTCCCAATAAATGCTTGACATTCTGTATCACTTTCTCGGTGGATAGCAGTCATCCTCTATTATTTTCCTAAAAACAACGTAATACTTTATTCCTCTATAGCTATGTCCTTTACATTCCCCTTTCTTTCACCTTTAATAACTGATACTCTTGCCCAAAGAAAAGAAATTGGCAAAGAATGTGGCTTTTCATTTTACTATTTTTTCCAGTCAGCAGAAATTCTACTGAATGTTTTAAGTTCAAGTTGAAAACAATGCAAATTAACACTACATAGTCTAAAAATTTCTACCAGACTGCTGTTCCATTTTCTTAGCAATTCTGGCCAAACAGTGAGTAACAGGAACCTCTGGGCTTATCAAACACTCTGGAACTATGTCTGTTTCTTTATCTTATGCACCTAACTTGCTCCAATGTACCAACTATTCAACAGAAGAGATTAGGAAGAGGTGGTAAGAATAGACAGAAAGCACAATACAAGAAAGATCTTGATACCACTGTTAACCAGGGTATAGTTACTGATCGAGAGAAAGAGAAAGACACCCTGGAGAATGAAGTTAAGTGGGCCTTGGAAAGCATTGTGAACAATAAGGCTAAAAGATGATGCTCTTAAAGTGCTGTACTCTATTGCCAGCAAATTTGGAAAATTCAACAGCAGTCACTCAACACTGGATTAGAAAAGATAAGTTTAAATTCCAACACTAAAGCAGTGCAATGCCAAAAAATGTACAAACTATCAAAGAACTATACTCATTTCACATACCAGCAAGGTTATGCTTAAGATTCTAGAGACCAAATTGCCAACAATCAGTGGATTATGGAAACAGCAAAGGAGTCCCAGAAAAACATCTATTTCTACTTCACTAACCACTCTAAAGCCTTTGACTGTGTGGATCACAATAAAGTGTGGCAAGTCCTCAAAGAGATGAGAGTATTGGATCATCTTACTTTGTCTACTGAGGAACCTGTATGCAGGTCAGGAAGCAACAGTTAGAATCAAACATGGAACAACTACCTGGTTCAAGATTGAGAAAGGAGTACCACAAAGTTGCATACTGTCACCTTATTTATTTAATTTATACGTAGAGTACATCTTGCGAAATGCCAGGCTGTTCAAATCAAAAGCTAGAATTAAGGTTGCCAGGAAAAATACCAACAATCTCAAATATGCAGATGATATCAGTCTGATGGTAGAAAGTGTAGAATTAAGAAGTCTCTCAATAAGGGAGAAAAAGGAGGGTTTAAAAGATGGATTGAAGCTTAACATTAAAAAAAAAAAACAACAACAAAAACTAAGATCATGGTAACTGGTGCCAACACCTCCCGGCAAAGAAAAGGAAAAGAAAAATCAGATTTTATATTCTTGGGCTCAAAGATTATTGCAGATGGCAACTACAGCCAAGAAAGAGAGGTAGAGGAAAGCTTGGGGAAAAAAATGACAATGATGCAAGTAAATCATGAAAAGAGTCAACAGTTTTTTTTAAAGGAGATACATATACAAAAACAACTACTGAACAAAAATAACACCTTTAAAAAACAGAATAAGTCAAATAATGGTAGAAGAGGAACAAGAATCTACTAAAGAGAAGAACTCTTAAAAAGCAGAATATATCTGAACTCAACAATAACCTTCTGGGAGAGGGAGGAATGAGGAAAAAAAAGAACCAAGTAAAAAGTATAGAGTGGACAACAAAGAAAACTTACAAGAAAGCAAAGAAAAGACGGACAGCTCTCTACACAAAGCACAGTATTTATTATATAGGCTCTCTTCAAATGGAAGCTTATTGCTGTACTTTAAATCCTCTTATGTTCTACCATGGACATGACAATACTTTTCTTATTTTATATTTAGGTTGCTATTTTTTCACTCTTTCGGTTTTGTTTCATTGCTTCTTGGTTTTTATAAAGTCATTAGCTTCCACTTGCTCCATTCTAATTTTTAAGGAATTATTTTCTTCAGGGAGCTTTTGGACCTCCTTTTCCATTTGGCCAATTCAGCTCTTTAAGGCATTCTCCTCATTGGTTTTTTGGACCTCTTTTTCCATTTGGACTAGTCTTATTTTTTTTGAGGGAGGAAGGAAAGGCAAGTGGGGTTAAGTGACTTGTCCAAGGTCACACAACTAGTTAAGTGTCAAGTGTCTGAGGTCACATTTGAACTCAGGTCCTCCTGACTTCAGGGCCAGTGCTCTATTCACTAGGCCACCTCACCGCCCCTAGTCTATTTTTTAAAGTATTATTTTCTTCAGTATGTTTTTGGGTCTCCTTCAGAAAGCTGTTGGCTTGTTTTTCATGATTTTCTTGTACCACTCTCATTTCTCTTCCCGATTTTTCCTGTACTTCTCTTGATTTTCAAAATCCTTTTTTGAGCTCTTCCATGGCTTGAGACCAATTCATATTTTTTTGAGAGGCTCTGGATGTAGGAGCTTTGATTTTGTTGTCTTCTTTTTAGTGTGTTTTGACCTTCCTTGTCACCAAAGTAAGTTTCTATAGTCTGAGGGTTTTTTTTTCCCATTGTTTGCCCATTTCCCCAGTCAATTACTTGACTTTTTAACTCTTTGTTAAGGCAGGGCTCTGCTTCCAGTGTGGAGGGTGTACTGTCCCAAGCTTCAGGGGTTTTATGCAGCTGTTTTCAGAGAGATATTTTTAGGGACCCATAAGTTTTCAGTTCTTCTAAGGTGATATGATCAAAAGAGAGGTGTTTACTCCTCTCCTGGCCTGTGAGTAACCACAAGCACTCTTTTCTGCCCAAAAATTATGAAGAGGGTCCCCCCTCCACTACGGTTGCAAGGTTTACTAGCTAATGCTCCTCCTCACCCTGGGATTGCCACTTAGGACTAGGATCTGGATCCAAGTATGGGCAAAGCAACAGATTCCTGCCTCAGTGCTACTAAAGAGACCCCTAGAATCTCCTTCTGACCAATTGTTCAACCTCCTACAAATCTGTAGGCTGAGAATCCTAGAAACAGCCACTGTTACTGTTGATTCAGTCACTCCCAAGGCCTGCCCCTGACCTGCTGGGGCTGGACTTGGCTGTGCTGACATAGTCTGGGCTTGACTGTGCTCCACTCCCACCATGGCACAATAGACCCTTCCTGCTGACCTTCTAAGCTGTCCCTGGCAACTATGGACCTAGAGGTCCAGAAACCACTACTGCTGCCAGCAATTCAGTTGTCCTGAGGCCTGCTCCAGGCTTGCTGGGGTGTGGTCTGTATTGGTGCTATCTGCACTGGACTGCACTCCTCTCTCACCTTGGTTCAAAAGATCTTTCCTGCTGATCTTCCAAGCTGTCTTGGTGAGGAAATCTGTTTCACTCTCTTTTATGGGTTTTGCTGCTGTAGAATTTGTTTAGAGTCATTTTAAATAAGTATTTGGAGGGATTTGGAAGAGAGTTTAGGCAAGTCTCTGACTTTACTATCTTGGCTCTGCCCCTGTATTTCATTTTATAACAAAAAAAACCAAACCAAAATAAAGCAAAATTGGTCACATGGAAAAGGAGGAACAAAAGCTCACTGAAGAAAACAATTCCTTACAAATAAGAATTGGCCAAATGGACGCCAATGAGACCACGAGATATCAAGGAACAATAAAACAATATCAAAAGAATGAAAAAAATAGAAGGAAATATTAAATAGCTCATAAAAATCTTAAAAATAGATTGAAGAGGGGCGGCTAGGTGGCACAGTGAGTAGAGCACCGGCCCTGGAGTCAGGAGGACCTGAGTTCAAATCTGGCCTCAGATACTTGACACATTTACTAGCCATGTGACTTTGAGCAGGTCATTTAACCCCAATTGCCCTGCAAAAAGCAAAAAAAAAAAAAAAAAGATTGAAAAGAGAATTTAAAAATTACTGGACTACTTGAAAGCCATGATTTAGAAAAAAAAAGACACTAGACATTAAATTTCAAGAAACCATCAAGGAAAACTGCCCTGACATCCTAAAAACAGAAAACAAAACAAAAATTGAAAGAACCTACCAATCACCTCCTACAAGAAATCCCAAAATGAAAACTCCCAAGAATATTACAGCCAAGTTCCAGAATTCCCAAGTCGAGGAGAAAATACTGCAAGGAGTCAGAAACAATTCAAATATTGTGAAACCATAGTCAGGATAACACGAGATTGAACAGCTTCTATATTAATGGATCAAAGGGCTTGGAATATGATATTCCAGGGGGCAAAGGAGCGTGGGCTAAAATAAAGAATAACTTCCCCAACAAAACTGAGCACAATCCTTCAGGGGGAAAAATAGACATTTAACGAAATAAAGATCTTCCCAATATTCCTGATGAAAATACCAGAGCTGAATAGAACATCTGGCTTTCAAATATAAGACTCAAAGGAAGCATACAAAGGTAAACAGGAAAGAGAAACTGTAAGGGATTCAGCAAGGTTAAACTGTTTATATTCCTACATGAAAAGATGATACGTGTAACTCCTAAGAATTTTATCATTAGTTGGGCAGTTAGAAAGAGTAAACACAGGGGGCAGGAGTATGAGTTGACTATGATGAGATCACATCCCAAAATTTAAATTAAGGGGTAAAAAGGAAAGCACTGAGAGAAAAGGAAGGGAAAGGTAGAATGGGATCAATTATCTCACACAAAAGAGGCATGAAAGAGCTTTTACAATGCAAGGGAAGATGGGGGAGTGGTGTTGGCAAGCAATTCTTGAGAGTTACATCAGAACTGGCTCAAAGAGTGAATAATATGCATATTGTGTTGGGTATAGAAATCTTACCACACAGGGAAGTAGGAGGAGAAGGGGTTATAAGAAAAGGAAGGGGCTGATAAAGAGAGAGAGTGAACTGTGGCAGGGGGTGGTCAGAAGCAAAACACTTCTGAGAAGGGACAGGGTGAAAGGAGAGAGAGAAAAGAATAAACAGGGAAGGTGAAGGTAAATACACAATTAGTATTCATAACCATGAATTTGAGTGCAATGAACTCAACTATAAAATGGAAGTGATTAGCAGAATGGATTAAAAACCAGAATTCTACAATATTTTGTTTACAAGAAACACACTTGAAGCAGAGAAAGACACAGAGTTAAAGTTAAAGAGCTGGAGCAGAATATATTATGCTTCAATTAGAGTAAAAAAAGCAGGGGCAGAATAAAGCAAAAGCAAAAAGAGATCTAATTAAAGAGATAAATGGTACCATAGACAATTAAGTAATATTAATAGTAAACACATATGCATCAAATGGTATAGCTTCAAAATTACATTAAGTTAAAAAGGTTCTGCACAAACAAAACCAAGATTAGAAGGAAAGCAGAGATTTTTGCTGATAGGAATTGGTGGAAAGGGTATGGAACAAGGAAGAAAAAGATGGTCTGGAAAGAGTCAAAAGAGGATAATTAAAAGGAATGCTGTGTAGTAGTGAAGACCACAAAGAAATTATATTATAGATAGAAGCCCTCCAATGACATGGAACTCACTACCTCACAAGACAACCCATTTACTTCTCTTTTGGATAATTCTAATCATTTGGTAGTCTTCCTAAAGACTTCCAAGCCTCCCTACAACTTCGACCTTTTGCTTGGAATTAACTTTCTAAAGCCAAGTATAACTTTTATTACAAAAAAGCATATCAATTACTTAAACTCTGGTTGCCCCCAAGTCCTCTCTGACTTCTAAAGGCTAAAACACTCTCAACTGATCTATACATGGCATGATCTGAAACTTGTCATCACTCTAGATTCTATCCAGCTTACCAATGCCCTTCCTAAAATGTGGTAGTCTGACCAGGGCAGAATATAACAGGACAACCACTTCTGTACTCCTGCAATCTATGCCTCTCAATGCTGCCTAACCTTGCATTACTTTTCATGGCTACCATACACACTGTTGACTCACTTTGTGGGCAATCCACTAGAATCTCCCGATCTTTTCCAGACAAACCATCAAGTAGCCTTTGCTCCCTCATCTTGTGAAACTGACTCCTTTTAACTCAGTTGTTTGACTTTCATTTATTCATATTAAAATTAATTTTCTTAATTTTGGTCCAGAGTTTTAGCCTGTTAAGATATTTTTTGATCCATTCTCTGGTATATTATATATGTACATACACACACACATTCTTAACTCTGTATTAAATATCAGTTTCCTTTTTTTATTCCAACTGATTATATTCCACATCTTGTTGTCTTCCACATCTGATTATTATATTCCACATCTGTTGTTATCTCAGTCTTGGTTTTGTTTTAACCTATAAATTTAACTAGGGAAATTCTGACATCCTGGGTTTTTCTGAATGGTACCTCCAACATTAACTTATGATGACTTGGGAAAGATATCCCTCTCTTGTATCATGTCCAACTTTGTTTGGCATTTTCATGATTCCTTAGCCTGATTCAGCTGGTCAAGAGCCTAAAGAAATATTCATTGCAAATCTGGGAGTGTATCCCTTCCATATTGTGACTTTCCCCACCATGGTTTTGATATATTATGGGTTGGCATAAAAAACAAAATGGGAGTTTTGTGGGAGCCACACATGACATGCAAAGGTCAGCAGATGAAAGAAAAAGTTTGGAAACTCAGAAATGCATAAAATATATGTATAGTATTGTATAATATCAACATATTTCATCTGTTAATACCATAATACTTTAGACTTCTTGTCTGATACAAAAGGAGAACCAAAAAATTTTACTCAGATTTTCTAGATCATGGGGGTGCCACGCCTTCCATGATGTGAAAGAGACTTATACATAACAATTACAAACATAAAAGAGAAAGGCATACAGTAAACACACTATCCAATTCTCTTTTGCAATTTATCAGGCAGAGCAAGGAAATATCCTAACCTAGGTTGTTACTGTAAAGAGTAAAATGGAAATGTTTCCAATTTTTTCATGACCATTAATAAGTTTAATCAAGAAATAATTTGAAGGACTTCTGGGGATAAAAGAGTAGAGAAAACATTCAGTTGGACTCTTCCAATATTTCCTTACAAACAATTTTAAAATAATGCCTCAAATCGAATTCTGGAGTAGCAGAGGCAACAAAATGTTAGAGTGAGACATTCTTTCAGCCCAAGATAACTAAGGTTGGAAAGAGAGACCTGTGACACAGGGTGGAAGCTAGCCCAGACTCCATGCGTATAAAACACCAGTTGTACCAGCAGTAGTCCACCAGGTACTAGCACGAGCACACCAGGTACTACCAGCAGCAACTTCAAGAGCTTTCAAGTCAGACAGTAATGGGACCTGGAAATTGGTGAGGGATCACAGGAGACCTCTGTGCTAGCACTGGACACAGAACCAGACACTGTTTGGCAACTCCATTGCCTATACCTACTTCTGGGAGGATCAAGGGAGGAGAGGAGCACTTTCAGTTAAGAGGGAGCAGGAACCCTGAGAGGCAGTATCACTTCTGGTCCCAAGGGATCAAGGAACTTGAGGAACAGCATCACTTCTGGTTGAGGAAGCAAGGGGCCAGAGGAATAGTTTTGACTGCAATGTCACAGGATCAGGGACCCTTCCTGGATAAGGATGAGAGTACAGATCAGGAGAATAATAACCAAACCTCTCCCCACAACACACCACTTTAAAAACTTCCAAACCCCCGGAACTAGCAATGAAAACAGCAGTGAAAAACACCTGAAAAATGAGACAGTCTCCCAGCCCCAGTCCCCATTCAGAAACAGAGCACAACATTGATATAAAGCTCCAAATCAATAAAAAGGGTGGGAAAATGAGCAAACAACAACAAAAAGCTATAGAAAGCCATAGAAAGCTATTATGATGACAGGGAAGATCAAGAAACAAAAATCAGAAGACAATGAAGTCAAAACAGCTATAAGAAAAGCCTCAAAGAAAAAAAAAGGGAATTGGACACAAGCCGCTCAGTAGCACAGCGAACACAGTGTAGGTCCTAGAATTAGGAAGATTCATCTCCTCAAAAAAAAAAAAAAAAAAAGGCCAAGGTCTCCCAGTCTGTCCTGGGCCATCTCTAGCAGTCCTGATCTTTATCTGGCCACTGGAACCTGAGAGCTCTGGAGGAGAAAGTGAGGCTGGTGACTGCACAGTCCTTCTCACTTAAATTCAATTCACTTCCAAGTCATGGAAACATCTTGCTGATGCCACAGTCTTCCTTGGGAACAAAAGATAAACCACAACCACACAGCTATGCGACCTTGGGTAAGTCACTTAATCCTGTTTGCCTCAGTTCCTCCTCAACTGTGAAATGAGCGGGAGAAAGATATGGCAAACCACTCGAGTATCTCTGCCAAGAAAATCCTATGGGATCAAAAAAATTCAGACACAATGGAACAACAACAAACCAAGAAAAATTTCTGGAAGAGCTAAAAAGAAAAGGAAAGGAAAAATCAGGTAAAAAAAAAAATCAAAGGAAGAAAATTATGAAAAGATAACAGCTCAGTAAAAGAAACACCAAAAAAAACCCTAAAGAAATTAACACCTTAAAAAATAAAATTGGTTAAATGGAAAAAGAGGTACAAAAATTCAATGATGAAAATAACCTCTTTAAAAGCAAAATTAGCCAAATGGAAAAAGAGGTACAAAAGCTCACTGAAAAAAATAACTGAATCAGAAATGGGCAAGTAAGGGAGTGGCTAGGTGGCACAGTGAATAGAGCACTGGCCCTGAAGTCAGGAGTTCAACCTGAGTTCAAATCCAGCTTATGACACTTAATACTTACTAGCTGTGTGACCTTGGGCAAGTCACTTAACCCCAACTGCCCTGCCTTCCCCCCTCCAAAAAGCAAAAAAGAAAATAAAGAAACGGGCAGGCAGAAGCTAATGACTCCATGAGACAACAAGAAACAATAAAACAAAGTCAAAAAGAAGGGGGACTAGCAGTTCCAGATTCCGAACTATATTACAAAATGGTAATCATCAAAATAATCTGGTCCTTGGATAAGAAATAAAGTGGTAGATCAGCAGAAGAGATTAGGCACACAATATACAGCAGTAAATCACCATGGCAACTTAGTGTCTGATAAACCCAGAGATGAAAGCTTTTGGAGTAAGAACTCACCATATGACAAAAATTGCTGGGAAAACTGGAAAGCAGTTTGGCAAAAACTAGGCACAGACTAATATCTCACATCATAGACCAAGATAAGGTCAAAATGAGTAAATTATTTTGACATTATGGATGATATCCGAAATAAAGTGAGGAGCCTAGAAAAATGTATCCATCAGATCTATGGATAGAGGCAGAGTTGATGACAAAACAAGAGAGGATCACAAGAAGTAAAATGGACAATTCTGATTACATGAAATTTAAAAAGCTTTTTCACAAACAAAACTAATGCAGTCAAAATTAGAAGGAAAGCAGGAAAGTGTAGAAAAAAAATTATAGCAATTTTTCTGAAAGGCCTCATTTCTCAAATATATAGGCAACTAAGCCAAGCTGATAAAAGTAAGAGCCATTCCCCAGTTGGTAAATAGTCAAAGAATATGAAACAGGCAGTTTTCAGAAAAAGAAATAAAAGCTCTCAATAGTCACATGAAAAAATGTACTAACTCACTACTGATTTGAAAAAACGCAAAGTAAAACAACTCTGAGATACCACATCACACCTAATAGATTGGCAGAAATGGAAATGACAGATGACAGAAAAGGAAAATGAGAAATACTGAAGGGGTTATAGGGAAAATAAGATATTAATGCAATGTTGGTAGAATTGTGAACTGCCATCCTGAAGAGCAATTAGGAACTATGCCCAAAAGGCTATAAAATTGTGCAAATCCTTTAACCCAGAAAAATCATTAGGTCTGTATTCCACAGAGATCAAAGAGAAAAGGATTTATGTGTCCAAAAATACTTAAAGCAGCTCTTTCTGTGTTGGCAAAGGATTGGAAACTGAGCGGATGCCCATCAATTGGGGAATGGCTGAATACGCTATGGTATATGATTGTAATGGAATACTACTGTGCTATAAGAAATGATAAGCAGGATGATTTCAGAAAAACCTGGGAAGATTTATATGAACCCACAGAAAGTGAAGTGAGGAGAACCAAGAAAACATACCGTAGTGACATCACTATGGTAAAGATGATCAACTTAGACTTGGCTGCTCTGATCAAGACAACAATCCAATTCCAAAGGACCCAAGATGAAAAATGGTACCCCAGTATCCCCTTCCAGAGAGAGAACTGATGAATTCTGAATAGAGACTGAAGCATACTTTTTTGTACTTTCTTTATTTTTCTTGTTTTAATTTTGTTTTCTTTTGCAACATGGCTAATATGGAAATGTTTCCATGCCTTCATATGTATAATCAGTATCATTTTGCTTGCCTTTGAAATTCAAAATTACAAAAACTGCTAAAAAACAAAACTTTTCCATGTAATTGCAAAATATTTAACAAAATAAATTAAAATGTATTTTTAAAAAAATAAAATAAAAAACAAAAGGAAACTTTAGACATGCTCTACCTTTACTCACTGAGTAAAAGGTAAGGTGTATAATAATAATCTTTTTTTTTTTTTTTTTTAAATTTTATTATAGTTTGCATCATTCATTTCCACAAGATTTTGAGTTACATATTTTCTCCCCCTCTTCCCCC
>CM053589.1:21937424-21950604 GCA_028646515.1 Pseudochirops corinnae | reverse complement strand
TACTCATGGTTGTTCAGACCGTGAATTTTTTTTTTTTTAAATCTCTGTGGGGCTCTGCTTCCAGAAGGGAAAGCTCTGTCCCAAATCGCTGGGGTCCTCCCGGCTGCCATAGCTCTCAGGAAGGTGCCGGGACCCTTCCTACTTACTTCCAGCTTGCTGGATAATGAAGACTCCAAGACCAAGGCCCAAGATGGCAATCTGGATCCAGGCCGCTCAACGCGAGAGCACTGGCCTCAGAACAATCGCTTAGTCCCCCTGCTGTCTGCAGGCCGCAGGAGGGAAGCTGCAACACAGAGGCGGGTGCAAAACCTCTGCCTTTCACTTTTCTGCTCTGGAGGCCTTTCGGCCAGACTGCTCCTCCCTCCCAACTTCGCAAGCTCCACTGACCTAGCTCTGAAAGTTGCTCGCAGCTGCCGCTAATCCGCTCACCAGAGAGGCTCCTCTGCACCTCCCGCCCAGCTACCCCCGGGGCACAGCCCTGGCTTCAGGCCAGGCTGGTTTTGGTTCCCAGTGCTGATATGGTTCCTCGTAGCCGAGCTGACTTTAGTGGGAAGTATCTTTGTGTGTGTTTTGGAGTTCTAGGATTGGTTTAGAGTCCTATTTTATGGGTATTTTGGGGTGGCTATGTGAGAGCTGCGATATGTTGCTGCTGCTACGCCGCCATCTTGGCTCCGCTCTTGCTTCTTCATAAGATTTTACAAATAATTTTATCTTCTGACTTGATATTCACTCTGGTAACCCGCTGTGTTTATTTGTCAAATAAACCAATTGTTTGCTCATTAAGGTACTTTCTGGGTTATCTGATATCCCTGATGTAGTAATTAATTTACATTGGTTTAACTTCTAGAAGAAATGGGTGGTTCCTGTCACGCATTTACCTCCAAAGAGCAAATGGAAGAAAATTACAGGGAAATTATGTCCCTTAACAAGATGCCTCCTAAGGTAGTAGATTCCTCAACACGTGTGATGTTAAATATAGGGGAGATTCATGAATGAATAAATGTAAAAATACACTCTTAATAAATACAAGCCATTTGTTAAGCTCTTGGCTGACAGTATTGTGAGATTTTTCAAATAATTTCCAGACTACAACGTTCACTCATACATAAGCAATGTGTTTCTTCAATTAAACATTCCCTGACCTCAGGAAGCTTAGATACAAAATGTACCAATGAAATGACAGCAACAATAACCAGCTAGCATACACGGTGTTTTAAGATCTGCAAAGCACCGTCCATGTTAACTCAGCTGAGATTCTGAATCATGTATGTGGTAGGTGCTAATATTAGTCTATTTCACAGACAACAAAACTGAAGGACAGAGAGGTTAAGTGAGTTGCCCAGAGTCACAAACTACTTAGGGGCTACTATTACTACTGCTACTACTACTGCTGCTACTACTACTACTACTACTACTACTACTGCTGCTGCTGCTGCTGCTGCTGCCACCACCACAATCTACTGAGGTCTTCCCAAAGGTCTATACTCTATCCATCGAACCACCTGCCTGCCACCAAGTATAAACATGATTATTTCAAGAAGAATGTAAACTCCTTATAATTATAAATAACTGTAAAACTGTGGGAGTTGAGGGACAGGTAAGGTAGGGTATAGAAGGCAGGAGAAATCAGGAAAGAAGAGGAGATAGAATATGATGGCATATCACCTTGAGGATAATTTCTCTCTAGGGAAATGAAAATGAGAAAACCGCACCAAAAACCTTCTCTCGATTCTGTGGGGCATCTAGGACAGCCAGAAGTAAAGTAGCCTGTGAAGCAGTTCTTTCTAAAACCTTACCACCTCTCTTCTGCAGGACACTTTCCCCCAGATGCTTCATCCTGTTTACTGTTTCTTGAGGTTAGACACACAGGTAGGTCATTCCAGGAGCTCCTTTTTACAGTGCATTTTCACAGATTTTATTCTATTTTTTCTCTTTGAAAGGAACTGACAAATAGCACGGAACAGGACGAGCTGAAATTTTTAATGTGACCAAAAATACTTACATTTTCATACATGCCTTTGAGGTGGAAAAGCCAAGATAAACCAACATGCCAAAGAAATAAGTCTGCTTATTAGATTAGCCCCAGGGAAATTATGGGTATGATATTCAAGGAGCCTTTGGGGGGAGGGGAAGGGAGAAGAAAGAATGACATATTTTGAGACTTATCTACTTGGCACACTACTCGTATCATAAAGCCTTAAAAGGCTGTAAGTTTAATATTTTTCATTATTATGATAAATTTTGTTGAGCTTTTGTTTGTAGAATGTTAACATTTTTGAATTTTCATTATATCATTTTGGGATGAAAAACTTTAAAAAATACCTTATATAGTTCTGTAAAGCACCTTAAAAATTAGTTAAATGTTGTAAGCCAAAATATTTGATTCTTGGGGGTCAGTTTCTATGTAGATGCACCTGCTGATCTGCGGCTTTGGCCCCCTGGCCCTGAAGGTTACTCTCAGAGCATCCTTTGGTACGTGAATGCATTTGACAAAAGCTACCCACAAAGCCTGATCTTACCTGCAGGGCTTCCAGAATGTGACAGACTTATAATGATAGGACTAATAATGACAGTAATATTCCAGAATAGGAAAAACTAAGTTTATTGATAAAAACACTTGAATCTTTGTCTGCTTGTTCTATAAAAACCTTGTTCAAAGAATCATTAAATGGAGTTCATGGTTCTTTCTTGAACTACCCACATGATCTAGTCATTTCTTATTCACATCTCCAATCATGCTTAAGTGCTGGCCACTGAGAAGCCCATGACAAACAAAACTAATGAAATTTCATCATATTACCAACTAAAAGCCTCAGATACACTCTAGGCTGGAAGTGAAAGGAACACTGTCAATGCATGAAATTTTCATCAACAAAATGAGACTAGGCAGGACTTTACAGCCTACAAGTGCTGATCACACTAGTTTAAAAGCAGAAGAGCTTTTCCCTTCCCACTCCTAGTGCAGTATGTGACGTGAATCTAAGTTTTCCTGGTTCCCAAGGCTATTCCAAAGAATACTTGCAAATAGAGTACATCATCTATGATTCTGTTTCATATGACAATGCAATACTTTGAAGTTTATCAACTTCCAGAATGCTAATGGAATTAATAGAGGCACTCAGTGGATAGAGCTGAGTCTGGAGTTAGGAAGATTTGAGTTCAAATTTGGCCTCAGATACTTGCTACTTGTATGACCGCGGGCAAGTCACTTAGCCTCTCTTTCACCTTAATCCACTGGAAAAGGAAATGGCAAACCACTCCAGTATCCTTGCCAAGAAAACCCCACAGACAATATGGTCAGTGGAGTCATGAAGAGTTAGACAGAACCAAACAACAGACAAAGTAACGAATGGTTTGAACATTAAGTACAAATGATGAAGAGTTGGCGACTCTATAAAAGCTGAATGATCTGTCATGTACAAGGATACTTTAGTTTGCTGTTCAAAGATAATAACTACTCGGGGAAAAAAATGTCAATGATAACTGTGAACAAAGGCAAAATTATTTTCCTTTGAAATAGCTCTAATATTGAATTAGAGGCAATTTAAGATTTATAGACTTCATTTAAGACACAGAGATCACTTACTACTGTTTCTTTGGCAGGAGGGGGCTTGTTCTGCTGGCTAGGAATCAGCACAAATGTGAGTGTGCCATGCATGTCAGACTGCAAAGAAAAAAGATGAAGTTTAGATATCAAAGCATACAACATTTTCTTATACTACCTAGTCAATAACCGTATCATCACCTACAAGCTTATTCTGAGACCAAGTTACTTGGACACTATACCAAGTTCTGTAAAGCATTAGATACACAGACAAGTTCCTTTTCTTCAGTTTTTAATTAAAAGAAGCAAATCTTATTTGCCCATTAAATGGAATACAAATAGAAATAGAAATAGAATAGAACAGAATAGAAACCACTACAGACCTCAACTGGGGGCAGCGAGGGGCACAGTGGAAAGAGTGTCAGGCCTGGAGTCAAGAAGATTCATCTTCCTGAGTTGAAATCTGGCCTCACACACTTACTAGCTGTGTGACTCTGGGCAAATCACTTAACCCTATTTGCCCCTGTTTCCTTATCTTAGCTGGAGAAGGAAAGAGCAAGCCATTCTAGTATCTTTACCAAGAAAACCCCAAAATGTGGTCACGAATAGTCAGACACAGCTAAAAATGACTGAACAACAACAAATTATAGTTATATTGAAGTACAGCTCTCTGTGTCTACTAAAACTGGAAAACTGTGAACTGGTTCAATTTTCTTAGCTCAGTATCACAGGTTTGGCTTGTCATTCAATGTGGACACAGAAGAGCCCACAAAATTAGTATGTTTCTGAAGTGACTCCTATTCAGAGTTGATGTGTGACTAAAGGACTCAAATTAATTTTAATACAATAGAGTTTTATATACAGCTAGGGATAAGAAGCTTAAGATATGAAAATCTATTTCTCTAGCCTTAAACTTTCAGCCTGTTGGGTTTACTAAGTTATTTTAAGTACAATCGTCATTTATTTAAATCACTTTCAGCCCAAGTAATTACTGCTATTACCTCTATCTGAGTTAGAGTATACAAGCTAAAGATGGCAAGCAATG
Organism: Pseudochirops corinnae; assembly: GCA_028646515.1. Lineage (NCBI taxonomy): Eukaryota > Metazoa > Chordata > Mammalia > Diprotodontia > Pseudocheiridae > Pseudochirops > Pseudochirops corinnae. The sequence continues at coordinate 21,946,015 of CM053589.1, read as the reverse complement.
AAACTGCAGCCAAGGATGGGGCCCAAAGTCAAAGTACTGTATTTCCTCACATGGTTGTTGCAAATTTTATGCCAAATTTTTGCTCAAAAAGTGGGTTTTTCAACCACTATATGAAGCTTTTTGGGGGGGGAGGATATTTGTGTCAGTATTACTTAAAAATTATTTATCACTAAACTGTCTTTGGTGCAAGGTTATGATGCATGGAATACTTGTGACTATAAGTTAAAATTGAATACTGACAACATGCATGCACTGGGAACTCTAGGCCTGAGGCTCACAATGCGTGAGAGATAAATGCATACCCATATGCCACTGGTGAATACATTGTTGCTCTGTTTACCCTTTAAGCTGTGAGATGAACAGAATCAAATCATGGGACCATTATGCGATGAAAGAGTACAAACCAAATTTTTGGACTGGGGGAAAAAAAATCAGGGTGCGATGATTATGTGGTGAAATACAGTACCAAGTAGGACTGGACTTTAGGAATCTATGGTTGCAAAGGTGGACAAAACGAAAAAACACCTAAAGATAAATAGATGGGATTCTACTATGTTAACAAGTCAAATGTGCACGACTACAAATTTCAGAGGAATATGAGCCCGTTGTCCCCTACCCACAAACTACGTAAGTCTAAAGCTGAATTTAATGATAGGCTGTTCTAAATTATCTACATCATTGCTCCTGTATGATAATGTAGTGGCATTCAGAGCTGCCTGAAAATACTGTAACAAAATTAATGAGGAATAGCACTATTATTATTTTCAGACACAAATGAGAAATAACTAGGAGAAAAGGGGGCTGATGACTGATCCTGTAATTTCACTGGTGAAGAACTCCCAGGTGAGGAAACTCCTTATACCCATGCAAGTCGGCAAATCTCTATAATTGAATGCACCGAGAGCTTAAATGACTTGCTTTGAGTTGTAAAACCTGACAATGTTGAGGTTAGCCAGACTTCAACCCAGGTCCTCCTGACTTCAAGGCCAGCCTTCTATACAGGATGCCTCACACACAATAGATTTTTTTAAATATCCAGCTAAAAAATAAAGCAGTACTGGAGCCTACCTGCTTCCAACAATAAAATCAATATTTACAATATAAAGTCTAGGAGTGCTTAGTGTTCTTCGTAATGACATAAAAATTATTAGCTTTATTTTGGATTCCCCTAACAAACACAAAGATAAGTGAATCCTTTATATTCACACTGATGTGTGAATCTTTTACATGAGTCAACTTACCAACAAGTCAAAAACCTCATTGACGTCCTTTCCCCTAATTTCAATGCCATTAATCTCCAGAACTTCATCTCCTTCGTGTAACAGCCCACTTTTTTCTGCAGCTCCTCCTTTCACTATGCGACTAATGATGACAGAATCCATTTCATTACGAACTGTAGCACCCTATGTAATTATAAAATATAACTTGTATGAATCCAGTAATCTGTTAAATATATCTTCAGTTTTAAATTCCCTTTTCATCTCTACAGTTCTGTAATTCTATGAATATGTTTACTCCAATAATGCAGGATAAATAGTTCAAAAATAGAAATCAGATTATAGAAAAGTTCATTTGAGATAAGTTATTAAAAGGACTAAAATAGTTGACTATGAGAGTTGATAATATATTGTTTATGAAATCTATCAATATATTCATTCAAAGGAATTCTGATTGGGGGTGGCCAGGTAGGTCAGTGAATAGAGCACTGGCCCTGGAGTAAGGAGGACCTGAGTTCAAATCTAGCCTCAGATACTTAAAACAAAACTAGCTGTGTGACCTTAGGCAAGTCACTTAACCCCAATTACCCTACCTTATCCATTAAAAAAAAAAGCAAAAAAAGAAAGAAAGGATTCTGATTCTTAAATGGATTTTTTAAGTTTGGAAAAATGAAATATACATAAAAGAAAAAAATATACAAAAAAATATGCATAAAAGAAAAATTGTTTGGAATTGGTTCTATAATGTAAATTCTATTTTCACAGTTAAGTCTAGATTCTGGGAAAATTAATGAATTAAGTATAAGGAAATACAAAATCACCCCTGAATTATCAATACATGTAGAGGATAAATAACATATCTCTAAGTGTCTAAATACTTAAAAGATAAAGATGATGACAGTCATCTATTATAGCCAATGTTGGCTTAAAATTTAACTTTACTAGCAAAAACTGATCATTCTAAATAAAACAAGCACAGAACAAGAAATTAAAATATTATATAAAATATATAACATCTAGGTGCCATAGCTCTAAGCAGAAAAAAAAGACAATTACATAAATCAAGTCAAAAATTTTGAAATTATTTCTCCTACGACTGAAATTTTTCATTTCAAAACAATGATATGTAATCTTTCCCAGTATCTTTTTTTGTAGACAGAAAAAGAAAAGAGATAGACTGAGGTTAGCTCACTTTGCAGCAGACATCTGAATACAGATTCAAATAACAAATGACAAAGAGAAGATGAAGCATTCATAGAAATGCAATAAAACAGAATCACAAAATATTACATAGTACATTAAGAACATCTCTTTCAAAGAAAATTTCAAACATAGAAATGACTGCTTTAAGTTTATTAAATTTCTCTGAAAATGAAAAAAAAGTAGTTTCAAGGAAATATTTTAGTTAGGAAAGAAGCAAAATAACTACCTATCTCTTTCATTGCTCATCAACCACATTATCAAGTAATAATTGTCATTTATCTTTGGTTACTTTATGAGAGTGAGATATACACACAAGTACGCACACATATATATCAAGATTCTTAGAAAAGACTGTCATCAAAATACAGTGGAGGAAATACAAAAATATACATAGCCCAGCAATTACGGTAACACAACTAAAATGAGCTAGGAGAAAAAAATACAAGCCAAAGGGCTTTACCAATCATCACAGGACAATAAATTTAGTGCAGAAAGGGACCTTAAATGCCATCTGGTCCAATCCCCGTCTTATTTTATAGGGGAGGAAACAGTGACCTCAAAGGTTTAACACAGGTTAAGTGCCAGAGGCTGAATATGATCAAATTCATATTGGATGATCAAAAAAGTATCTAATGAGGTCAGAACTTTTCCAGTTCTCAGACACTCAGATTACTACTTTTCCCAGTGTACCACCCTTGAAATCAAAACTACACATGCTGTGGAACAGTGAGGGAATACTTACCAATGGAATATCTCGAGCTTTTTCAATACGAACTATTTTTACAGCCTCTCCTCCATACTGGCCAATGCTCTCATAAACTCTCTCATCTGTAATGGACTCTGGCTGCATTTCCTGCTCAGCAACCTTATCGTGGGCCAATAAAAGTGCCTGTGGGGTTTTGAGAAAGAACTACTTATTAATATGCAATATTTTTCTAATTTAATACATAATGCCAAAGCTCTTAAGTCTCTTAAAAAAAATTGTTCATGGGGGCAGCTTGGTGGCTCAGTGAAGTCAGCCCTGACGTCAGGAGGACCTGAGTTCGAATCTGACCTTTACTAGCCGTGTAACCTTTGATGACTCAGATCATGTTTGAAATGGTCAACATTCCATCCGTGTACATTGCCATCTATGTTGTGCTGTCTCTTTATGCTTTTGGCACCGCCATTAGTATTATAATGAACTCTGGAATGCTATGACCTACACTGTGCCCAACTATGAAAATAATCATCTTCTCCATGCCATCCTCCGTCCAGATCTGGTTGGTCATGACCTAACAAACTACTTCATGAAAATCCTGAACAACAGAAATTCCATGTTCATTACCATAGCTGAGAAGGAAATTGTGTTTGACATCAATGAGAAGCTATGTTATACTGCCCCCTAGAGAATAAACAGCATCTAGTTATGTCTAGCTCTTGTCTAGAAAAAAGCTATGTGTGTGTGTTCCCTAACAGGTCAGGTTATCACCACTGGCAATGAGAAACCATCTTCCAATATCATTCCTTAGGCATGGAATCCTACGTATAAATATATTACCTTCAACCCAATCATGAAGTATGATGTTATTATCTGTAATGATAACTTAACAGGCCCACCTATGCCGGCACATATCTGAGTAGAAAATAACAGTGTCCGTCAGAGGAAGCTGTGAAACTTGGTCATCAAGGATGAGAAAATGGTCAAGGTGGCCCTGTAGTTATCTCTAGAGCTGGAGCTGGGCTCTGCCAAAATCACTATGGAGTGCCTGACACAAGACTGGCTTTCCAGTTCCATGACCAAAGACTCTACAGAGGAGAATATTCCTAGCACAGATGTCACTGAGCAATCACTCACCATCACTACAACACCCCAGAAGAAAGGGAAACACAGCACTCCTTTCTTGAAGCCCCATCCAAGCTCCACTATCACCAATAAAAAGTATTGCTTAAGGAGAAAATACAAAGCAATTCCACACTACATAAACATGCTTTGAGGTACCACCATGTAGTAAAGGCATGGATGACAGGAGACACTAAGAGACTACAGTCCAAGCCACTAGCACAAAGAAAATCAAGATAACTGCCCCACTTGAGCTTAAGTACTCTGTCTGGACTGGAGGCTCAATCTTCCAGAAAATGGGGATCAACAGTGTGGGTCCTCCATTGTACACTGCAAATGAATGAATTTTAAAATTAATTTAAAATTTCATTTTTTAATGAATTTATGTTGTTGCTGATTATTTATTTTTGTCAAAGTGTATGACATGATAATTGTCCCCAAATAAGATGAGTCTGGCATGGCTCTGTTTTCTTTTCTGGTGCTTGACTCAGGTTTTAAAAACTGGACTGGTGAAGATAAGGAAAAGTCTAAGTAGGTTGGAGACAAATAGCTCCAAAATTCTACAGTGTATCTTCAGGATTCTGATTGTATAACTGAACTAAAAGGTTACTGCAGATTGGATTATTGATCTTTGCCTTGCTCTATAAAAAGAAACTGATTTTAAAATTAGTGGCAGAGAATGGGGAAGGTTATAATAGTATTACATATGTGTAAATTACTTAAGCTTTTTAAAATTGTATCCTCTACCTTAATATGTGGGGCATTTGGGTTTTTTTTGGTTAGAACCATACTGGCAACCTCCTTTCTTTACCTGCCCACTGCCTTCCTCTCCTGACAACATATATGTGAAAATAAGGTTTTTTACAATCCATCTGGAAATTCAATGAGACTGGCTCCAGTGTGTGGATGAGTTGAGGGGCTCTGAATGTATACTGGCTTAAGATAAGTTCAAATAAAAATGCATACATTAGAGAAAAAGTAATTGCGTGGCTTTCAATTCATAAATACTTAAGGCAAAGCATATGTTATATAAAAACTAAATGGTAATAAGATATATTTGGTTCAACAACAGAATGTAAGTTTGTCTGGTTTCTACCTGAATATGAGGAGCATTTAGCAAAGCATTTAACTCCTGTCCTTCCTTCTGATGGCTTGGTTTCAAAACTGCTTGTACCTACAAAAGAAAAAGAAAATCATTCAATCAGACTGTAGCACACATCTATTAACCAATACTTAAAGAGGCTAGTGACAGAAGGTAGTGAATATAAAAAAGCCCCAAAACCATTACTGCTGCTACTACTGTTCCTGCTGCTGTTCCTCCCCCTACCACCACGACCACCATGACCACAAAAGATCAAAGAAAGGTAGAGAGCAAAAACATGACCATATTGAGGCTTCAATCTCATCACTGTGGCAAAATTCATGCTAGTTTAACAGCAACATTCCTTATAAAATATAACAGATCACAAGCCACATTCCTGAATGAAATCCTTCTACTGTAAGCTCTGATTACTAAGATGATTGTATATGGATTAGTTCTAATTTTTTTCACCTGTAAAATCATGGGTAGCGGTGAGACAATTGCAAGAAGCTTTCAAGTTCTAAAATTCTATGATTCTAAAATATGCGCCACTTAAGTAGTATGTAGAGGGCCAAGAGCACTAGATCTGAGATCAGAGGATTCAAGTTTGAACCCAGCTATTCTACATAGCAAAAACTTCTTTGTGCCTATTTCCTCATCAATAAAACAAAAGACATCCCCCCCCCATGTCTTCTAACCAAGTCCCTTCCGACTCTAAAGCTATGACTACAGTGATCTTAGGATCGACAAAGGTAAATATAGATGCTAGACTCAAGAATCTAGGAACAGAAATTAAATGATCAGGAATGAATGTGAAAAAATGGATTTTTTTTTCTTGTATTTTAAAGGCTGTAGGGCATTTTATCTCTATAATACCTAACACATTAGTATTAATAAGATCATAGACTTGTAAGGTAGGTTTTATAGATTAAACAAATGACAATGAAATTTTTTATGTAACAAAGCACAAGAAATTTAACATTTTAAAAAATAACTACATTCAAATTTTTCAAATGAAAGCCATTACTATTATTAATATATAATTGTTTTAATGTCACACACCTGAAAATGCTAGTCCCAGAAGGAAAAGAGTGGTTAGAATGTCAACAAGGCATGCAGAATACATACCTCCTGTGCAAGGTCTTGTGCATTGGAGATAAGAGGAAAAGGAGGGCTGGCTTTATTCATATGCACTGTGACAGCATTGTGTATCTTAAATGCATTCTGGAAATCAGTATTTTGTACAAGTTGTAAAAGCAGAGCAATGTCATCCTGGCTCTGGGAATCTACCAAAGTATGTTGAATATGTTTGAGTGAAGAAAACAGGTCTTCCACTTCTGGCAGGAGGAAAAAGTTTTTCAATATTAATCATTTAACTTGTATTTGCAAAATATGTTCTTTCAAGTTTTCTACCTCAGCAGGCAGAATACTGGGATTAGTGATAGCATTATCCTCCCTGGGGATAGCTGTAGGACAGCAAAGTTTCTAGATAATGGATGCTTTCTTTTTTTATTGCTTATACTGGTTATCTCTGATTCTTTTTTTTTTTTATGCTTCGTATTTTTTAGAATGTATTTATTTATTTTTAGTTTGTAATATTCAGTTCCACAGTCCCTTGAGTTCCAAATTTCCTCTCCCTCCCTCTCCTCCATCCTACCCCACCCCCCATGGCAGTATGTAATCCGATATAGGCTCTACAAATACTTTCACATTAAACATTAGTCAAGTTATAAAGAATTACAAATGGAGTGAACACTGAGAAAAAAGGGACAAAATAAAACAAAACACAAAAGAGAGAAAAAAGCAAGTAGTTTGCTTTAATCTGCATTCAGACTCTGTAGTTCTTTCTCTGGATGTGGATATCCCTTTGCATTACGAGTCTTTAGGAGTTGTCTTCTGACCTTGCATGCTGAGAGGAGCCCAGTCTATCAAAGTTAATCGTCACATATACAATGTGTCTATAATTGTGTACAAAGTTCTTCTGGTTCAGCTCTTCTCACTCAACATCAGTTTATGTAAGTCTCTCCAGGTTATTAGTCTGTCTGCTATGAAGTCTGTCTGCTCCTCATTTCTTATAGTACAACAGTATTCCATTACATTCAGGTTATCTCTGATTGTTAAATGAAGGAATTTAAACTTAAACGTTTATGTCTTCTTGAACATAGTACACTGAACATACTTTCAAATCTTGATTATTCAGGGTTATAATTATAAACATTAAATACTGAGCTGTGTGCCATAGCACAGCTGATGCATTCCAATGTTACTGAGGCCTAATGAGGTATTCAAGAGTTCATATACTATGTGTCTCTGTATAAGTTTATTTTTGTGGGATTATGTTACTGCTTCTGGGGGGGGGAGGGGTAGGAGTCAGGGCTAAGTGACTTGCCCGGAGTCATACAGCTAGTAAGTGATGCTGGATTTGAACTCCGGTCCTCCTGACTCCAAGACCAGTGCTATATCTATTTACCACCTAGCTGCCCTGATTATGTTAGTTTTTAAAGCTTTTCTTTCATCCTGACTCCAAAAACTGTCACTTATTGCTAGAAATATTACATAAAGATAAATTTCAGTTGAATAAAGCCTATAATTTTCATGTCTAACATATCTGAGGTATCAAAGAAATTAATGAATTTTGATAAAGATTTCTATCTTTTCCTGAGTTTAGCTGAATGATGTCATTGAAGAGAACTTAACAGAAATGAGAAAGGCTAGTAACTGACAGAGGAAAAGTTTACTGAAAGGTAAATCAGTCATTTCTCTACCAAAGGAACTGAGAACTAGAGGCTTCTGTCAGATAAGAAATAGAAAGTTTGGTGAATAGTTCTTTAAGTGGGGCAATTAGGTGGTGCAGTGAATAGAGTATCGGTCCTGGAGTCAGGAGGACCTGAGTTCAAATACAGCCTCAGAGACTCAATACCTGTGTGACAAGTCACTTAACCCCAATTGCCTTGCCTCCCCCCCCCAAAAAAATTAATAATTCTGAGTAGTTCTTTAAGTGATCTGGACTCTTCTCAGCAATGCACAGCTAAAGACAACTCTACAAGTCTCAGGATGGAAGGAGATACCTACATTCAGAGAAAGATCTAGACAGAACAGAGTTTAAATGGAGACTGAAGCAATCTACATGCTCTCGCTCTTTTCCATGTTTGGTTTTGTTTCTTCTCTCCCTTTGTTCACTCCATTGGTTACAACCCTTCTATACAACCTGACTAATGTCCAACGTGAAAGTATTTGCAGATTCTATACTTGATTGTATGTTGCCATG
>CM053589.1:21921161-21937324 GCA_028646515.1 Pseudochirops corinnae | reverse complement strand
CACTGAGACAATGAATAGCTTCAGCAAAGATGTAGGCTATAAAACAAATCCTCAAAAATGAATAGCATTTCTATATAACAATAGTAATATCCAAAAAGCAACAATAGAAAGGGAAATCCCATTCCAAATAACAACATAATGCATAATGCTTATTATCAATCTACCAAAGCACCAATTACAGAGTTCCCCTTAAAGAAATAAAGAACAGTTTACAATTTTAGTGGTCATGGCTGCACTGGGCCAATACAATAAAAATGACGTCAAAGTTTAGAAAGCCAAGATATCTAGAACATCAAGAGAAATGATAAAAGAGTAGTTAGTGATAAGGGGGAAATGGCACTTCCAGAACTCAAACTATATTGTAAAGCCACAATCATCAAAACTATAAGGTATTGGTTAAAAAACTGAACAAAGATGCAACAGACCAGACCAGGGTCAATCAGGAACGACGGAACTCAATGATCTAGTATTTGATAAAGGAAAATAATTAAATTACCTAGGAAAGGTAAAAAAAAATAAATTGTGTATAACTCCTAGTACAATGTGAAAGTGATCTGGCAGAAATTAGGTTTAGACCAACATCTTCCAATATATCCCACAATACTGTCTAAACAGTTGTATAATCTTAATATTAAAACTGATACTATGGAAAGAATTAGAAGAGAAGCAGATCACATATCTCTCACAGCTGAGTACAAAATGTATTCTTAATCAAAGGACAGAAGTAATTACAAGGAAAAAAAGATAATTTTGATTACATAAAGCTGAAAAGCTTTTGTGAAGACAAAATCATGCACTTAGGATGAAAATTCAAGTATCTATGCTAAGAGTTTGGTATCCATGATATTAAAAAAATACACGTATGTATGAACATATGACTAATATCTATTCCTAAACAGATAAGTGGTCAATGGATATGAATAGTTCTCAAAAGATATGCAAAGTATTCAAAACCACATGAAAAAATGCTCTAAATCACAATAATGAGAAATGTAAATCAAAACAAATCTCAAGTTTCACCTCACATCCTACAAATGGGCCAAGATGACAAAAAAATGGCAATAGTTAATGTTGGAGGCGTTTTGGGATAAGTATACTCACACATTGTTAGTGGAGCTGTGAAATGGTGTAACTATTTTGAAAAACAAATTGGAACTGTGCATAAATAAATGTCCATATCCTCTGAATCAAACACTCCATTATTGATTTATATTCCAAGGAAGTCACTGATAAGAAAGCCCTATATACACCAAAATATTTATATCAGCACTTATACCAAAGAACTGGAAACAAAGTAGATGTCCATCAATTGGGGAATGGTTAAACAAACTGTGGTATGTGAATGGAATATGTAAGAAATAATGAATGTGATGAATATAAAGAAGCTTGGAAAAATCTACAGGAATTGATGCTTAGTGAAGTAAGCAGAGTCAAGAAAAGAATAATATACACTATGACTACAACAATGTAACAGACAGAACAAAACCATGCCAAAGAAGTGTATTCTTATCATTCATTTATGTTAGTACTCCTTCCAACAATGGCCGACAGTTAATATATCCATGCACTCTCATCCTGTTTAACTAATGTCCAAGTACTCTTGTAAATTAGTAGCAGCTTCCCCCTCCATGATTACAGTGGGAGATAGGGCAGAGAAATTTTCAATTATAGAGGATAATATTATAAATGTATGATGGATTATAAATGGATAAAGTCTTAAAAGCCATTTAATAAAATCCACTCATTTTACAACTGAGCAAACTGAGACTCAAAGAAATCACACAATAGCAGAGGTAAAAAATCTGAATGCAGGTCTTCCTGTGAGGGATAATTTATAGTAAAGTTTCTCCATTCTGAAAAATGAAATCTAGAATGGCTTCCATATTCACTAGGCCTGGATTAGGTCACCTGACCTTCAAGCAATCTGGGGCTTAGAGCAATGGAGACCCTCCCCCAGAGCCAGCTCAGCAGAAGATATGCCAAATAAGGTTAAGACTGCTTTCATGGGACACCCACATGTTTCCGGGTCCTTTGTCTCAGACAGATTCCTGCGCTTAGGTTGTGGGGTCAGCCCCCCTACCAATAAGAGTGAAGGCCAGTTGGGGGGGGGGGTTGGGTTGGGTTTCTGCATTGGAAGATTATATAACCATGGGCTGGCTTCTACCTGTTGCTTTCTCCCTGCCACCATGGGGGCAGATAGGGGGTAGAGTCCTTTCTCATGAGAAAGAATAAAGACCTTTTCTGACCTTAGATTCAGACTCTGAACTCTTTCATCTCACACACTCCTATTCCAAATTCAAAGCTCTCTTTTCTGAACTACTGCCTCCAATATAAATGAATACTGCTAAATAATATTCTTTACAGGGAAATATCATAGTCAGAATCACTAAGTTTTTACTAAGTGCCAAGCACTATGGTGCCAGGGTACTAGGGTTACAAAGGAAAAAGCAAAAGCCCCTGTATTCCACGAGCTTAACCTTCCATGAGAGTAGATAACACAAATGCATATAAATATTTACAAATTAAATAAAAAATATTTTGGCCTCAGGCTGATCCAGCACTATAGTTTCCAGATTTGAACAAAAAGAGAAATCTATAGTCTAACTGTAAACAGGAGGTCTACTTAGCAACAACACAGAAAGCATGAAAATTCAGGTATGTAAGAGGGGATATTGTTGGAAGATAATCAATAGCTGTGGGAAAGCTCACTCATCTTATTTTACTAAGACAATGGCCTTCTTGGAACTAGAAAGGTGGGGGTGTGGCAAACAGGTCAGACTTAGAGGTCACACCCGGTCACAAGTATCCTCACTACCATGCCTATGTAATCTGCATATATAGAGGGACTATAGGGAAATAAAGTAAGGAATCTGAAGAATCTGACTTATGTGGGTGTGTTCCTAGTGAGCATCACACCCACTTCCTTGCAAGAAGAGTAATAAACATCTTTCTCTGTACATTTTGTTTCTGGGTTCTTTTATTGAGAAAGGGTTTGCCCCTTTAAGGGGTATATCACGTATATCTTCCTAAGGGCCCCTCAGGGAAGCAAAGCAACCCGGAAGCTCGACTGGGTTGACTCTACTGGGAAGTCCTGTGATCCCCACAAGCGTGTTTTTCACAGGTAGGATACATGACTGATTCATTTGAAGGTAGATTCCCCTCCCCATAGTGGTGTTATCTGGTCAGAAGAGTTTATTAAACCTGAGTGAGGACCCTATTTCTTCTTGTGCTGAGATTTTGTATTTAAGGGATCAATAAGCTAAAACAACAGTTCAAGCCTTGGTCTTCAAAATCAATTACATCTCAAGGACAATTTTATTACTTTTTAGAGAAAAAAACCAGCCTAGCCTGGGTGGCAGAGACCTTAAGAAATGATATTCCTATCACATCCCAAATCATCACCATGACCATATTTATTTAGAACCTGAAGTTTTGCAATCCACTTTACAAGTACCTCATTTTATCCTCTTAACAACTCTGGAGAAATCAGTATTCAAATGCATGACTCTAAAAGGAAAAGGGGGAAGGTAAAAGGATATTTTGAGAACTGTAGGTGATGTGAAAATAATAATAATTTTCTGAAAATTCAAAATCAATTTCCCATCTTCTAGGTTTAACAACTAGCAAATATATTCCCAGGCAAGGCATACTAATTTTGACATCAGACCCAGTATCAATACGCCTAATCACTTCTAGCAAAAATAAAATTGAGCCTGAAATAAAGGGTAGTAGCAATGAAAGGTTTATGACTCATATTAATAACACTGGTTATCTTTGGCTATGCTAGAATTATTAAGTTCTATGGTTCAGAAATACCATAGAAGCTATCAAATATTTATGATCAAGTTAATAAGTAACACTAGTTGTGTTAGAATAATTTAATCCTATAATATACAGATTGAATAAAATTTTAAAAATCATAACAATAAATTTTTGCACAAACAAAACCAATACAGCCAAATTTAGAAGGAAAACAGGAAACTGAGGAAAAATTTTACAGCAAATTTGATAAAAGCCTCATTTCTCAAATATAAAGGACAATGAGTCAAATTTATAAAGATAAGAGTCATTCCTTAGTTGATACGTGGTCAAAGGATATGATCAGGCAGTTTTCAGAAAAAGAAATAAAAGTTATCAAACATAAAAAACATTCTAAATCTGACTAGAGAAATGTAAATGAAAACAACTCTGAGATAATCACATTGCACTATCAGATTGTCAGAAATGGAAATGACACACAAAGAAAACCAATGCAACCAAGATCAGAAGGAAAACAGAAAGCTGGGAAACAATCTTTACAGTCAGTGTCTCTGATAAAGGTCTCATTTCTCAAATATATAGAGAATCGAGTCAAATTTATAAAAAGCCAATTGATAAATGGTGAAAGGATATGAACAAGCAGTTTTCAGATGAAGAAATAAAATCTATCTATAGGTATATGAAGAAGTGCTCTAAATCACTTTTGATTAGAGAAATGCAAACTGAAACAACTTTGAGGTATGACTTCATACCCATCAGATTGGCTAATATGAAAAATGGAAAATGATAAATTTTGGAGAAGATGTGAAAAAATCTGGACACTAAATGCATTGTTGGTGGCGTTGGGAATTGATCCAACTATTCTGGAGAGCAATTTGGAACTATGCCTAAAGAGCAACCAAACTGTGCCTACCCTTTGATACAACAATACCACTACTAGGTCTGTATCCCAAAGAGATCATAGAAAATGAAAAAAAGACCTACATGTGTAAAAATATGTATAGGAGTCCTTTTTGTGGTGGCAAAATACTGGAAATTGAAAGGTTGCCTATCAACTGGGGAATGGCTGAACAAGCTGTAGCATATGCATATAACAGAATACCGTTGAGCAATAAAAATTGATGAGCAGGCAGATTTCAGAAAAACCTGGAAAGACTTGTACAAACTAATGCAAAGTGAAATGAACAGAAACAGGAAAACATTGTACACAGTATCTACAACACTGTATAATGATCAACTATGAATGACTTCCCTCTTCTCAGCAACACAATGATTCAAGGCAAGTACAAAGGGCTTGTAAATAAATTCTGAATGCATATCAAAGCATACTTTTTCCACTTTATTTTTTCTAAGCTTTTTTCCTTTATGATGCATTTCTTCTTATATAACCTATATCATATTGCCTACCATTTCAGAAATAAAGGGGCAGGTAGACAGGGAAGGAAAAAAAATTTGGAACACAAATCCTTGTAAAAATGAATACTAAAGGGGGCAGCTAGGTGACACAGTAAATAAACCACTGGCCCTGGAGTCAGGAGGACCTGAGTTCAAATTCGGACTCAGACACTTAATACTTACTAGCCACGTAACCTTGGACAACTCACTTAACCCCAATTCCCCTGCCCTCCCCACTCCAAAAAGCAAAAAAAAAAAAAAAAAAAATGCTAAAAATTGTCTTCATATATAACTGGGGGAAAATACTATTAAAAAAAAGAAATGGAAATGATATGACAGAAAAGGAAAATGACAAATGCTGGAGGGGATGTGGATAAACTACGTAACACTAATGCATTGTTGGTGGAGTTGTCAATTAGTCCAACAATTCTGGGGAATAATTTGGAACTATGTTGAAAGAGCAATAAAACTATGCATACTCTTTGACCTAGCAATACCACTACTGGGTCTATATCCAAAAGAGATCAAAGAAAAGGGGAAAAGACCTATGTGTATTAAAATATTTATAGCAACTTTTTTGTGTTGGCAAAAAATTGGAAACTGAAAGGACACCCATCAATTGGGGAATGGCTGAATAGGATGTAGTATATGATTGTGATGGAATACTATTGTACTATATGAGCAGAGTGGTTTCAGAAAAACCTGAAACTTACATGATCCCACACAAAGTGAAGTGAGCAGAACCAGAAGAACACCGTACACAGCAACAGAAGTATTTTAAGGATAATCAACTGTGGAAGATTTGGTTACTGATCAGGATATTGATCCAAGACAATTCCAAAGGACTCTCCATGAAAAAAGCTATCCACCTCCAGAGAGAAAACTGACAAACTCAGAATGCAGACTGAAGCATACTTTTGTTATTTTCTTTTTGTTTTGCAACATGGTTACTATGGAAATATGTTCTTCATGACTTAACATATATCTATATCTATACACATATAATCTTTATCAAATTGCTTACCATCTTAAGAAGGGGAGAGGGAGACAATTTGGAAATCAAAAAGAAATTTTAAATGACTTAAAATTTTTTTTAACATGTAACTGGGAAAATACTTTTAAATATTTTTTTAAAAACAGGAAAAAAAAAACTTTTGTCTCCAAATAAAGTATTTAAGAACAAATTTATTGGTGTAGGTAAAATTACAGCAATGTTCACTGAATACCACATCCTAGATGACTAGGCAATAATATGAAAAAATACTAAGAAAAAAGTTAAGTTACATGGAGGAATATTTATTTAACATGTAGACCATACCTAAGATTGTAGTTCGTTTAAAATATATCCTGTACTTTCTTTCCTTCTTTTATTTTAAAGCCCTTTTTACCTTTCTTCTTGGTGTTCTTTTTTGTCTACTGCTTTTCTTTGTACCAGTAATGTTCCTCTTTGCACTCTTTAGATTCCAGACTCTAAACAAAATGAGAAGCCTTCCTTATTCTTCCAAAATTAACAGGAGTCATATCTTCTTATAGTAACCCACAAAAGGATGTTCAGATAGTGATCAACCCAAGACAAAGGATTTATTTTAAACATTATTTTTGTGAGTTTTAACGTCAAATTAGTCACCTATCTTGCTTTTCCTGTGTCATAGTTGCTTGTTCCTGTAGCTCATTCTGTACCAGTTCAACTCCCAAATCATTTCTGTAGTCATCTGACATAGAAAATAATAGCATAATCCTAACTTACAACTTATATTTTAAATAACAAATGAATGTGGATAGAGTAAGTTTTTTAACTGAACGGCTCTCAAAAACATTTAGTTATAATTTTGGTTTTTGGAAGACTAACAAACATATTAAGTCCAATTTTCCTCACACAAATAATTTTTTTTATTTATAAAGTCCTGACTACATTCAAAATAGAAAATTCAGTTCATTGTCCCTTTTAAAATGTTCTATTATTATAGTTATTTCCCTTATATTGAACATTCATAAATTCACAAAAGTTTTCCTTAACCACTACTCAACCCACTTAACACACGAAAAAATTAAGTTACGTCTACTTACAACAGATGGAGGTTTGTCTTTTGGAAATTGAAGGCTCCCTCTCAATCCAACAGTTCCCTCCATTCTGCCCTCATTTGTAAGATTCTGGCTGTTTCACTGCTAAGCACTACCAGGAATGCAATGTGTGTATTAATCAACACTACACTGGACTGCAGGGGAGTGTCTCTGCTATAATTTAATGTAGTAGCAAATTATGAAGGAGGGGAGAAAAAGTAATTTCAGGGAAAAGCTGCAACACAATATTTCTATAAAAACTTAAAATAGCATATATCAAAATTATAGGAAAAACAACTGCCAATAACAACTTTCAGAAACCTAACTTACAGTGAAGATTTGTACTGAATGGGTCCCATAAATTCTTTATATGTCATTTCTAAAAAAATCTCTCAAAAATACACAAACATCTTTTACTAAATTTAAACTGCTTTCAAACAAAGCAAAAGTATTCTTAATTCCTTCAAGGGTCACTCAGAAGACCCTTACAGCATGGGAATTAAAACTAGATTACCGACAGATAAATTAAATAAAGAGTAAATGAAGGTGATCTAATGGTTTGTCCCCACAGAAGAACAGTCCACGGATTCCATGAAAATTTGATAGGAATATACCAAGTTAGAAAAGAGAAACTATTCAATGAACTTTGGGGAAACACTCATCCTTCATAAGATGGATTTGGCTAACCATTACGTTTTTCTAATTTAAAGCTTGCACATGTTTGTACATGGGCAAAGTTTTTTGAGGACAAACATAAAGCTACCTAAAAAGGGAGCTCAGAGCAGCCATTTCATCATTTCCTACCCAGCTGCTCGCAGGGACTTCCATTGTCTCCAGAATTCATGTTCCTGCTAGATCATTTCATATCTACTCTGAAACTTGCACCTCTTTTGGTTCTGTCTCCCTGGGGCTCCTCCCTGATTGGAAAGGTTAAAGAGTAGACATCAGAGTCCTTCCCAGATATTCCATTTAAGGAGGGGGCTACCTCATCATCATGTCTCAGTATTCATTATGGAACCCCATCCCACTTTTCAGCTTCCTTTTTATGTATTGTCTTCCCCTATTAGACTGTGAACTCCTTGCAGACAGGGACTATATTTTGCCTTTCTTTTTATCTCCAGCACACAGCACAAAGTAGGCACTTAATAAATGTTTACTGACTGACTGCATAAAACATTTAAGTTTGATAGAGGTAAAGTAAATGTCTATTTACCTTAACCACAAAACAATCTAAATAAAAACATGCGAAAGAATTAAAAGCAGCACTGAATTGATTACAATTTAAAACTTTTTCAAAGGTTTTCTAATAAAGTCAAAGTTAAGCCTTATAAACCATTTCAGGAAATGGAGGGGGGAAAAAAATCAAGAATGCAGGCATTTTTGCTTTTTTTATAATTTTTTTTACCAACAAATGACATAGCCAATATGAAAGTTTATATATATATATATATATATATATATATATATATATATATATATATATAATACATTTACAAATAAAGTTGCATTTTATTCCATTTTTTCTTTTAAAACATTTAAACTTTATTATTCACTCTCACAACTGCAAACAGCTATGCTATCCCATTTGCAATTTGTGAAGAAACCTAGGGCCATTAATAATTTATAACAGGAACCAGTTAATCTCTATGAGTAATTAAATTCCCAGAAACAAAATGCTCTACTTATGTAACTTGGTTTTAGATTGACTGCAGATAAATGTATAGGAAAATAGTAAATACATGTATAGGAAAATTATATGTGTCTGTGTGTGCGTGTGTGTTCCCTTAAAAGGGCAACTACTAGATATGTTATATATTACAAATGTGACAACACTAATTTGCAGATCAACTATTTTTGGACAATGTTGGACAATGCAAAATCATAATCTTATAACTGACCTCAGAGATCATCTTTTCCAATCCCTATTTCTGCACGTAATAAATATTCAAATACATTGCTAATAATTTTCTTCTTTGAGCAAAGGCATTTAAACCATTAGAACTATTTCCTCTCAAAGTATTAAAATATATTAAAATGGATGAAAATTTTAATTCTACATAAATATTACAATGTATACATGGCATTGCTTTTTTCTTACTAGCAATTTTTATAATAAATAAGACATGAAATCAGACTAAAAATGATGTAATGCCTAGGAGAAGAACAACAGGACAGGAGTAACTATCCCCAAGTTTTCGATATGAAAGGGAAAAAAAAGAAGCACACACAAAGACATCCAGAAGCCTCAAGAATTAAGTCAGTTCAGCTCACAGAAACCTTTCAGCACAGAATAGGGGCAATACAAAATAATCCCAAGACAATAGTTGTCTTCCCTCCCAAATAGGGGAGAAAGCTGCACTCCAGAGTGGGGCCCAAGAAAGCCTCTCAGTATACTAGGTCTAGCTGGGAAAACCCTGGAACTTGTGTTGATCTGACCTGACTTGGGCCAGATAACTATAAAGTTTAGCCTTGGAAAAGCAGGGAGCCTGCCTGGCTCCCTACCTACTTCTGAGTAAGTCCCTAGGTCTTACCCTATGTAATGCACAAAAAGAAATGGTGAAACTGATAGCTTCAGTGAAAGACTTGCATGAACTAATGCAGAATGAAATGTTCTGAACCAAGAAAACAGTTTATGCAACATTTTAAAGAAAAATAATTTTAATTTAAAAAAACTTAGAAACTGTGATCAATGCAATGATGAAGCATCCTAACAGAGCAATAATGGACTCAAAGGCAGGAAACACATATTTTTAGACAACTATGAGTATGTTTCAATGGTTTCATTTCCTTTTTTAACAAGGTGAAAAGGTGGGGATTAAATAGTGAGAATGTTTCAAAACATAAAGGTCAATAAATCATTTAAAATAAAGTGAAATAGAAGAAAACAGAGTTCAGAATGAAAGAGACAAAGAAGACATCTTTGAAAGTAATATGTTGAATTTATTTTATACCTTTAAATAATCAAGTGATACATAATAAAAATTTACAAGTTCATACACAATTGTATTTTTTCCTGTTTATTGGAGATGTTCACATTTTTTTCTTTTAGTGGTAACTACAGATTATTTTAAAAATTTAAAAAACCTTAGACATTATTTAGAATGTAAATTATAAAGATAAATGAAATAATATTAAGAACATTCTCTGTGGCAGACACTCTGCTAAATTCTGGGGACAAAAATACAAGGAAGACAGTCCATGTCCTCAAAAAAGGTATATCTAATAGGTGAAAACAATACACAAAAGGGAACTGTAACACAGAAGATGGGTAGAGGTTATATTATCCTTGGATGGTATGATGATAGCTTAGACATGGCGTGTTGGCCTGGTTAGAGTAAGATAAGGGGAACTCTCACTTATCAGACACAGGAGACCCAGTGATAAAGTTCAAGGATTGTTTGAACGAGTGATCAGGAAAAAGAAAAAGGAAAAGACGTTCAAATGATAATACAAGACTATTCTCTACCTGTTAGAAAACATAACAGGCAATGAAATAGTGTTGCTGTTTTTAAAAAAATTTTCTAAATTTTTTAGTATTTTATTTTTCCCCAGTTACCTGTAAAAACAATTTTAATACTCATTTTTAAAACTCTGAGTTCCAAATTCTCTCCTTTCCTTCCTCCCCACATCCCTCACTGAGAAAGCAAGTAATTTGATGTTACACATGTGTTATACATATTCATGCAAAACACTTCCATAATAGGCACCTTGTAAAAGACTAACTGTATTTCCCTTCATCCTATCCTGTCCCCTGTTTATTGTATTTTCTCTCTCTTTTCCCCCTCTCCTTCCTCAAGTGTTTTCATTTGACTGCTCCCCACCCCCAATCTGCTCTCTCCTCTATTAGTCCCCCCTTCACTTATAACTTTCCCTCCTACTTTCCTGTAGGGTAACATAGATTTTTATACCCAACTGAGTGTATATATTATTCCCTCTCTGAGCCAATTCTGATGAAAGCAAGGTTCACTCATTCCCTCTCACCTTCCCCCTCTTCCTCTCCACTATAAAAGCTTTTTCTTGCCTCTTTTATGTGAGATAATTTGCCCTATTGTACCTCTCCCTTTCTCTTAACAAATTCCTCTCTCAGGAGGAGACGATAATTTTCTTTTTAAATAAAAATTTTAATTTTAATTTAATTTTTTTAGGTATCACTCCTTCATATTCAACTCACATGGGGGAAAAGCCAAGATGGTAGAGTAAAATCAGAAACTCCAGGGGCTCCTGTTCCAAACACCTCCAATACCTGTAAATATGACTTTAAACAAAGAGAATTCACAAAGTGACAGAGAGAAACAAATCTCCTGCTGAAGGCAGCCTAGCAGCCTAGCAGGCAGACAGGTAGGGTCTATCACACCAAGCTGGGAGCCCAGAGGAACCCTGATCTGCAGCACAGACCCACCAGAGCAGACTTCAGAAGAGTGATTCACCAGCAGCGGAGGTGGTTTCCATTCATCTCAACCCATAAACACCAAAGAGAAAGTAAAAGGTCAGTTGAACTGGGTGACAGAAGTGTGTGGTCTGGCCCCTGCTCCTGGGGTGAGGGGTAGTGGAGGCACACTGGCTGCAGTTGCTGCCACATGGCTGCCTCCAGAGCTCCAGGCCTGGAGATTGTAGGGGGACCAAGCAACCATTGAGAGGGTAATCACTCTTGCTTTGACCTGCTTGGATGTAGGTCACGGTCTTGGGTGGGGGTCCTGGAGTGTGTGGCCAGTGTGCCAGAGCTTGGGGTCCCAGAGAGGGTGCATTCCTCATACTCCTTACAATATCTGTGAAAACCCCAGCAATTTGGGACATGGCTCTCTACAATCTAGAAGCAGAGTTCTACCATAGCAAAGAGCTCAAAAGTCAAGTAATTGGCTGGCAAAACGAGTAAGCAGAGGAAGCATAATCAGATCACAGAATCCTTTTTTGAGGACAAAAAGGATCAAAACATGGAACCAGAAGAAGTCAATGAAGCCTAACTCCTGCATCAAAAGAAAAATATGAACTAGTTATAGGCCATGGAAGAGCTCAAGAAGGATTTTGAAAATCAAGTAAGAGAAATGCCAGAAAAACTGGAAAGAGAAATGAGAATGATGCAAGAAAATAATGAAATACAAGTCAACAGCTTGCTAAAGGAGACCCTCCCCCTGCCAAATACTGAACAAAATAACAACTTAAAAAACAGACTAATTCAAATGGCAAAAGAGGCCCAAAAAGCCAATGAGGAGAAGACTGTCTTAGAACAGTGGTTCTCAACTTTCCTAATGCCGCGACCCTTTAATACTCATATGTGGGTATATCTGCATGTGGGTGGACCTGCCTGGAGACGGATAGAGGAGCAGTGTCTCGGTTCCTAAGACCATTGGAAATATGTGTTTTCTGATGGTCTTAGGCGACACGTTCAACCCCCAAAGGGGTCATGACACACAGGCTGAGAACCGCTGCCATAGAAAGTCGAATTGCCCAGATGGAAAAGGAATTTTAAAAATCACTGAAGAGAATAATTCCATATTCAACTCACACCTGTGCCTTCTGTCCTTCTAACTAATCTAATAATGAGAAAGGTTTTATGAATTATAAATATCATCTTCCCATGAAGGAATGTAAACAGCTAATCAAGTCCCTCTTTCCTGTTTACCTTTTCATGTTTCTCTTGAGTCTTGTATTTGAAAGTCAAATTTTCTATTTAGCTCTCCTCTTTTCTCAAGGATTCATGCAATTCCTCTTTCTCAATTAATCTCTATTTTTTACCCTCAAGGATTATACTCAATTTTGCTGGGTAGGTGATTCTTGGTTTTAAACCTAGCTCCTTTAGCCTCCAGAATATCATATTCCTAGCCTTCTGATCCCTTAAAGTAGATGCTGCTAAGTCTCATGTTATCCTGATTGTGACTCCATGATACTCAAATTGTTTCTTTCTCACTGCTTACCAAATTTTTTCTTGACCTGGGAACTCTGGAATTTAGCTATAATATTCCTTTTGAAATATTTGGAATATTTTTTTTCCCTTTTGGAATCCCTTTCAGGAGGGATCAGTGGATTCTTTTAATTTCTATTTTACCCTTTGGTTCTAGAAAATCAGGGCAGTTTTCCTTGATAATTTCTTGAAAGATGATGTCTAGGATCTATTTTTGATCATGTCTTTCAGGGAGTTCAATAATTTTTAAATTCTCTTTCCTGGATCTATTTTCCAGGTCAGTTGTTTTTCCAATGAGGTATTTCACATTTTCTTCTATTTTTTCATTCTTTTGATTTTATTTTATAATTTCTTGATTTCTCATACAGTCATTAGTTTCCATTTGCTCCATTCTAATTTTTTAAAAAATTTAATGTATTTACTTTTAGTTTACAGCATTTAGTTCCACAATCCCTTGAGTTTCAAATTTTCTCCCCCTCCCTCTCCTCTCCCCTCCAGACCCATAGTGGCATGCAAGCAAATACAGGTTCTACAAATACCTTCACACTAAGCATTAATCAAGTTGCAGAGAAGGATTATAACCAACAGAGTGAATAATGAGAAAGAAGGGACAAAATAAAACAAAACACAAAACCGAAAGTAGTTTGCTTCAACCTGCATTCAGATGCTGTAGTTATTTTTCTGGATGTGGATATCCTTTTCCATCTTAAGTCTTTTGTAGTTGTCTTCTAACCTTGCATTGCTGAGATGAGCCCAGTCTATCAGAGTTAGTCGTCACACATACGCGGTGTCTGTAATTGTGTACAATGTTCTCCTGGTTCGGTTCTCCTCACTCAGCATCAATTTTTATACAAGTCTCTCCAGGTTATTATGAAGTCCGTCTGCTCCTCACTTCTTATAGTACAATAATATTCCATTACATTCATATACCACAATTTGTTTAGTCATTCCCCAATTGATGGGCATTCCCTCAATTTCCAACTCTTTGCCACTGTAATGTTTATGGGATTTGAAGATCTTCCATGCCCATTGAACTTGCTGACTTAACAGGAAGGGGTGAGGCAAGAAGAAGCCGGAGCCAAGCTAGAGTCAGTGCAGTGACTGGAAGCAGTAGCTGTAGCTGTGGCACAAAGTCCTTTTGTTTGAGCCAACCAGAATTTCTGCTGAGGACTGCCAGGGACAGGAACTACAGGAGGCCGGAGCTGCTGGGAGCAAGCTGCGTGGACACTGAGCAGTTGCCATGAGTGAGGAGAAGAGGATCTTTCCCTGTGGTAGCCTGTCCTGTTTTGAAGGCCTGAGTATGTAGGTGTTTACTACATTAACTACATGTGCCAACTTCATAACTACTGTGATGGCTTTGACTTTCTGGTATTTGAAAAAAAAATGTTCTGTCTATATTCCCCATGTAAAAAACCTGTTACATTTTGTGATTAATAACCATATCAACATATCTGTAGTTACTGTAGGCATTGTGAACACTGCATTGTTGATACATTTGGTGACAAGGGCAGGATCACAAAATGTCACTCCTCTATTGGGAAGCAGGGGAGTTTTAGAGGGAAAAAAGGCTATCCCAGGATTTGCCTTATTACTCTCCAGCCAGAGAATGGGCTAAAAGAATAGGGCCCTGTGAAAACTGGGAACCAAGACTAAAAGAGGGAGAACCCGGAGATTTGGAAAAACGTTTGCAAGGAATACCCACAGAACCAGGCAAAGAACTGGCAGGAGTTGGCAGGAGAGTCTGGGTCTTGCTAACAAGTTATCACCTTATGTGTAAAAGTAGAGATAAGCTCCTGGAGGAAAAACCTCAGATGGCTAGGGAGTCAGCTTTTTGCCTGAGGGTTCTTCTGTGCCACAGCATTTATAACAACAAACTGGAAGGTCTCAAGTGGTGGAAGAACAAACTACTTACTGTTCATGTAGCTAAAAGGAAGCAAAAAACTAGCAGAAGGAATGTGCATGCAGCTTTTGTACAGGCTGGACAGAGTTGCCCCGACAGCTGCCAGGAGAATGTGTGTGAGGAGAATGGAACAAGGTTAGATGAGGAGTCTTCTAATGCAGAAATTCTCCCCATAAGAAGAATTTTAGACAGGAGAACCACCAGGGCCAAACAGATTCCAGGGAGATAACTAAGGATTTCACTCAACAGGAGGTTACTGATATATTGAGTAGATTCACCCAAAGAATGGGAGAGTCTTTAGTGTCTTGGATAGTAAGAATCACTGATGAAGGAGCCGGAGGCTGTAATAGTAATCAGTTTAGCAAGATACTTAGTGTGGAAGGTGCAAACTCTGTCCCACTGTTGAGAAGGCACGAACTCCCCTGCTGATGTGGAAGAAGGGGATTGGCTGAGGTGTGTATATAAGCAAGAATTGCAGAGACAGAGAGACAGAATTGGAATTTTGCTCCGGGTGAAAGAAGAATTGTGGAGACTGAAGCTGGCTGAGGCAGAGAGACAGAGAGACAGAATTGCAACACTGCCCCTGGTGAAGGAAGAATCCTGGAGACTGAGGCCAGCTGAAAGAGAGAGAGAGAGAGATTCTCTCCCAGCATCTGGAAGCTGAGAACTGACTGAGAACTGAGTTGGAGTTTTCCTGAGACCAGAATCTGGTGAGGGCCACCTAGAAGGCTGAGAGAGCTTGCCTGGAAGGCTGAGAGGGCCTGCCTGGAAGACTGAGAGGGTCTGCCTGGAAGGCTGAGAGGGCTTGACTGAAGAAGCATGACCAGGATAAGACTTTGTTTGTTCATGGCCTGGCTGATCCTTGAGTTCCAGACAAGAGAAATGGTGAAGAGTTTGAGATGTGCTGGATCCTGTGAACTTCAGTGTGTGTCAGGGACTGCCCTGAGGACTAGAGAAGGACCTGGGAGCTGTCTACTTCTGAATCCAGGTGACTGTTTGGTGGATTCAGGAGGGAACTGGGACCTTGGAAGGGGATCCAGGGAATCAGAGAGACCACCCAGAGTCAAGATAAAGAAAAGGCCTCCCCTTGGATGAAACTGAGGCTTTTTGGACACCGAGGGGTGGAGGATTTGTGTGGTTTTCTAATGA
>CM053589.1:21897221-21920661 GCA_028646515.1 Pseudochirops corinnae | reverse complement strand
CAAAATAGAACTTGAAAGAATTCACCAATCACCTCTTGAAAAAGATCCCCAAAAGAAAATTAAAAAACATTACCAATATTATTTGGCTGAGGCTGCCGCTGGTGATGATAGGAAACGAATAGTGGGTCATTAACGAAAAGCACGTCAAAAAAGCAACTGAAATCAGTAAAAAAGGGATGTAGAAAATATCCTATAAAGATTAATCTAGCCCTGGACTTCTATATATTCTGTGATCCAGAATTTTCTGGAAAAAAATTTTCCCTTGCAAAGCACTTCTATAAAGACTAAAAATTCAATGATTAGAAGACAACCTGAAATTGAGGCTCTCAGGTACTTGAGGAGATGAAGCTGATGTGAAAGAGGAGAATTAACCAGGACACAACTTAGTCTGCATTATTTGAATATATAAAGACTATTTGTAATCCATGTCCCACAAATAATTTTTGACATTTTTATGTTAATTTAACATGAATTTCAATATTTCTCAAGTGGTTTTTAATGTTTAAAAGTAGGTGCCAGAGGTAATGAATATGAAAAGTGATCTGTTTTAATGTAACACAATCAATATGATGATATGAAAATTTTCTATAGAAGTATGGTAATTCTTGTAGACTTGTGATAACACAAGACCAAGTCAAAACAGTTTCCATGTCTAAGCAAAGAAAAAATGGCTATGGGGCAAAGCCAAGAAGGTGGAGGATAAGAAGGAAATTCTGTGAGCTCCCCCCAACAACCACCTCTAATACCTGTAAAACATGTCTCTAAACAATTTTAGAGCTACAGAACCCACAAAGTGACAGAGAGAAACAAATCTCCCACTCAAGGCAGTCTGGCAGGCCAACAGACAGGGTCTATCGCACCACGCTGGGAGCCAAGCGCAGTTCCACATGAGCCATGTGGTTCTGGCCCCAGGGCGGCCCCCAACTAGTGGCGGCCAGGTCAGACTTCAGGAAAGTGAATCACCAGCAGTTGTGGAAATTTCCAGACTTCTCAATCCATAAACGCCAAAGACAAAGTAAAAGGTCAGTGTGGAACTCTGTTGAAACAGGGGGACTAAAGAGCATGGTTGGACACTGCCCCTGGGGCAAGAAGTGGTTGAGGCACTGCTGCTGCCTGGCTGCCTCCAGAGCTCCTAGCCTACAGATTGTAGGGGGACCAGGCAACCATTCAGAGGGTAATTGCTCTTGCTTTAACCTGCTTGGATCTGGACTGCAGTCTTGGGGTGAGAAATGCCAGTGTGCCAGTGTGGTGTCTGTAGAGAGGGTACCTTCCTCATAGCACTGACAACATCTGCAAAAACCCCAGAGATTTGGGACAAAGCTCTCCATTCTGGAAGCAGAGTTCTACTGTGGCAAAAAGCTCAAAAGTTAAGTAACTGGCTGGCAAGATGGGCAAGCAGAGGAAGTGCACAGAATGCTCTTTTGGGACAAAAAAGATCAAAGCATGGACCGGGAGGAAGACAACGAAATCAGAATTCCTACATCAAAAGCTTCCAAGAAAAATATGAGCTACAGGCCATGGAGGCGCTCAAGAAGGAGTTTGAGAATCAAGTTAAGAGAAGTGAAGGAAAAATTGGGAAGAGAAATGAGAATGATGCAAGAAAAACATGAGAAAAAATGGCCATATATTGACTTGGGCCCACATATAGACTGCAGGATTTTCTTTGGACAAATAAATGGTGGCACTGCCCCAAAGACTCTTAATTTCTCATAACCATATGGGGGAAGAGAGATAATTCTTTCTAGCTATAATGAAATGGGGGACTTCCAAACCTTCATGATGAAAAGACCAGAGGTCAACAGAAAATCTGATCTTTAAATACAAGACTAAAGAGAGGCATAAAAAGGTAAACAGGAAAGAAAAAAAAATGTTATTCAATAAGGGCAAACTGTTTACATCCCTACAAGGGAAGATGATATTTGTAACTTTTGAGAACTGTATCATTATCATGACATTTAGAAGGGGTATAGATGGAAGGTGTGGGTATAAGCTGAATATGATGTGAAGATAAAAAAAAATCTCATTAAGTGGTAAAAAGGGACTGCACTGGGAGAAGAGGAAAAGAGGAAGTATAAAACGACAAATTAAATTACATCACATAAAGAGGCAGAAAGACCTTGAGGGAAGGGAGGAGGGGAGGAAGATTCTGAGCATTGTTTGAATCTTATTCTCATGAGATTTGGCTCAAAGAGGGAATGACATAACCAGTTAGGAATAGAAATCTAATTTACCCCATAGGAAGCAGGAGGGAAAAGGTGAAAGAAAAGGGAAGGGGTGGACAGAAGGGAGGAAAAATAGTAAGGGAAAAGGGAAAGGAAAGAGAGAAGGCTGATAGAAGGGAGGGCAGATAGAGGGTAGTGGTGGCCAAAAGAAAACTGGAATACTAATGCATTGCTGGTGGAGTTGTGAATTGATCCAACCATTCTGGAGAACAATGTGGAACTATGCCCAAAGGGCTATAAAACTGCAAACCCTTTGATCTGGCACTACTATTACTAGACCTGCATCCCAAAGAGATCACAAAAAAGGGAAAAGGACCCACATATACAAAAATATTTATAGCAGTTCTTTTTGTGGTGGCCAAGAACTGGAAATTGAGGGGATGCCCATCCACTGGGGAATGGCTGAACAAGTTGTGATCTATGAATGCAATGGAATACTATTGCTCCATAAGAAAGGTGTGGAGGTGGACTTCAGAAAAACCTGGAAAGACTTGCATGAACTCATGCTGAGTGAAGAGAACTAGTAGAACAATGTACATTAGTAACAGCAACACTGTGCAATGACTGACTTTGTTAGACTAGCACTTCTCAGCAATGCAATGATCTAAGATAATTCTAAAAGATTCATGATGGAAAATGCTATCTATATCCAGAGAAAGATCCATGGAGTCTGAATGCAGATCTAAGCATACTGTTTTCTCTTTCTTTTATTGAAACCCTTTTGTTCTGATTCTACTTTCATGTGACTAATGTGGAAATGCGTTTAATTTGGTTGTACATGTATAACTTATATCAGACTGCATGTCATTTTGGGAAGGGAGAGCTGGAGGAGGGGGGACATTTGGAACAATCTCATGAAAGTGAATGCTGAAAACTAAAAATTAATTTTAAAAAGAAAAAAATTAGGGGGAGAAAAGGGAGAAAAATTTGGAACTCAAATCTTATAAAAATGAATGATGAAAACTATCTTTACATGTAATTTAAAAAAATACTACTAAGTTAAAAAAAAAAATACAGTATCAGTTAAAATTTATGTACCTTGAAGCAGCATCACAGTGACTAGATGAAAAAGAAAAGTAAAAGGATCAAGGATTTTACTGTCATTCCTTCACTGTGGAAATTACATTTGTAATCTCTATTTTTGCACCTGCCACTCTTCTTAATTCCTTGAATATTAGTACTTCAATAGTGTGATTAAAATTCAATAAACCATACGCAAATAAGAATTTTGAACAGTTTATTTAATAAAGCAACTTAAGTTTCCAAATGATCCAAAATAAACAAGGTGAAAAAAAAGATTCTCTTGGGGTTAAAGTTCTATGTCTAGGTTAGAACAGTTTTAGATCAGAATCTTTCAGGACCTGAGCTATCTGAAGAAGCAGTTTAGAATATTGAACAGAGTGCTGGTGATGTAGCCATAAAGGCCACCATTTACATCTAGTCTCTAACACTTACTAGATGTGTATATTTTGTATGACATCTAATTGTATTTATATATAATATCTTATGTAACAGACTATATAATAATAATTTGGCATAATATTTATTATATTTAATTTTCTAAGCACGTACTGTTAAAATCTCCAATAAAATGTAACCTCTCCAAGGGCAGAAACTTTGTTCTTGCATACTCACACATACACTGGACTGTAAAATTGTTGAGGACTGGCACCATGACTTTTTTTTTTTTTTTTTACCCCATAGTGCCTGCTTTATTATTGCATATATAAGATGTTTAATAAATTGATCACAAAAAATATCTATTCAATATTATATATTTAAAGACGGAGCTTAAATTAGAACTCAAGATCAAAGCTGGTAACTTTATACAGAGAGAAAAAGAAGCAGACAGGTTACGTGATTTGTCCAAGGCCACAAAGTGACCAAGAAGTGGAAGGGCAGGAGGATTTCAATCCAGGTCTTTTCTCATTGTCCAAATCCTGTGTTATGTCCACTGTAATCACATTATCTCCTGTGCTTTAGAAACACTGGTATAACATGGTGTCTAATGTCTTGAGATGACTTAAAAATATTATTTCAACCCTCATATCAGAAAATTAAGTAGGGCAAGACTGCAATGGAGAGAACAAAAACAGAGAAATGTACCCTCTGCTTGTGAGACTCTTTTCTCTCCTGGTTTTCCTTTCTCTAACTGACTGCTCCTTCTCTGGATCCTCACTGAGATGATGGCCTCTAGCTGTAGATGTCCCTCAGAGTGCTATCCTGGGCTCTCTTCCCTCCTCCAGCTATACTACTTCACTTGATCTTATTGGCTCCCCTTGATTTAATTACCAACTTTAGGCTGATGATTTACAAAATCTACCACATGCAAATTCTGTCTCAATCTCTTGCTGACTTCCAATCTACTATTTCCAGCTGTATTTCAGAAATCTCAAACTGGATGCCCAGGAGATATCTTGAACTCAGTATGTCCAAAATGGAACTCATTATCTTTCCCAAAAAAACTAAGCCTGGCTCCTACCACATCTTATTTGTAGAGGGCAACACCATCCTCCCAGACCTTCAGGCTCAAAAACCTAGGAGTCATCTGGACTTTCCCATCCCTGTCCACAATGACCAAAAATCTTGCCAAGGTCTATCAATTTCACCTTCTCACCACATCTCTCAAATACGCCCCCTTCTCTCCTCTAACACTGTCAGCAGCGCAGGCCCTCATTTACTCATGCCTGGACTATTTGCAAAAACCTGCTATCCCTCTAGTCTCTCCCCACTCCAATTCAGCCTCCATTAAGCCACCAAAATGATTTTTTAAAACGCAGGTTCAACTATATCATACCCCTACTCAATACTGAAGACTAAAATACAAAATACTGTTGGGCATTCAGAGATCTTCAGAACATAGCCACCTCCTATTGTTCCAGTCCTCTCAAACAGTTCCACCAACAAGAGATGTGTTCCCATTTTTCCGGTCTTGCAAACATTTGTCATTTTTCCCCAATAAGGTGAATATGAAGTGAGAAACTCAGTTAACTGAAATTTCCATTTCTCCCAACCCCTCCCAATCCTCCTGAACTATGCCCCAAAGAGATCAAAGAAAAAAGAAAATCAAGCAAATGTAAAGATGATGTTTACAGAAGGTCTCCGTGGCAGAGAGTTCTGGAAATTCAGGGTGTATCCCTCAAAGAGCAGAAAGGAATAATCTCAAAACCCTACAAAGACTTGCATGAGTTGATGTAGTGAAGTGAGTAGAAGCTAGAGGACAACTTACATAATAATAATATAAACAAAAATCATTTTGAATATGAATGCTGTTTCCATACAATAACCAATCATGATTCCAAAAAGGAGATGATGAGGCCTCTAATGCAGATGAAGAAGTGACACAATCAAGATGAGGCACAATTTTTTTTTACAAGACGAATGTGGAAATGTTTTGTTTAAATATGAATGATTAAAACCTAATTTTAAGTATGCAATTTTGTAACAGGGTTTGATTTATCCTTTTATTTTAAGAGGCTACTAAGGAGGTAAGAGGTAAAAAAAAATACTTCTTAATTGAAGATTAAAAATGAAAATATAAGTTGCATTAAAAGGTAGTAAGTACACTACAGCATTGCATTTAGGGATATTACTATGGCAAAATGAACTGCCATTTAAAAAAACTGTTTAGATACAAATAGCTGGAAGTAACCCTATACTTGTTTCCTTCCTGGAAGAGCTACACGATAACAACGTACCTTTGGATTTTTGCCTTCTTTGGCCAATAATGCACGGAGCCTTTCTTGTGAAGGGGGTGCAATGAAGATAATATATGGCTTCAAGTCTGAATTCCGAAGGCTCTTCAGTGACTATAAAAGTAAAAAAAGCATGTATACAGATATACATGAACACATAGATTGATATATTTAAATATACATACACAACAAAATATTTTTTTGCCATTCTTTACTCTTTTCCCAATTGCATCCTACAAATACATTTTTCAAACAGATGTTTTTGTGAATAACTTTAAAGTGCAGGTTTTCCCACTGTACTAAAAATTCATAAGATCCAATGTTAGAAATTGGGAGGGGGAGTGAGTGGGAGAAAAACATCCACTTACTAGATAAGGTTACTTTTCTATTCAAATATTGAAATGAACTAAGTCAATAATATTAGATGAAAATGGCTGACAAAAAAATCTGGGCAAGATGCTAATGCCTTTGTAATTACAAAATATATACAGTTTAAGCCATAATTAAAACCTATTTTAGCTAGATTCTATACATAAAAATTGTTTTACCAGTCCTTCACGTACTGTGTACACATGTGTACATGTACACATAGTAAAGTACCTAAAAGAAAACAGAAAACTAAATGCTAAAAACAAGGCAAAAGAAACTCTAGAAAATCAACTCTGATAGAAAGCAAAGCATAATGTTAATTAAGAGTTTTTTTTTTTACTTTTTGGAGGGGGGAAGGCAGGGCAATTGGGGTTAAGTGACTTGCCCAAGGTCACACGGCTAGTAAAGTGTTAAGTGTCTGAGGCTGGATTTGAACTCAGGTCCTCCTGACTCCAGGGCTGGTGCTCTGTTCACTGCCCCTTCTAGCTGCCCCAATTAAGAGATTCAGATCTTAATTCTGGCTTTGTCACCAATTATGTAAAGTTAACCTAAATGTGTCGATTTTTCCACTATGAAAACAAGGACAAAGTGTGGCTTTTTATACCTTAAAAGGTTATAATTAGGATAACTGAGACATAATGAGGCATTCTGAGCTCTTTCAAGGCTTCTGGGTCCAAAGACTAGTATAAGATGCCTAAGAGTTAAGTCTGAGGCAAAATGTTTAAGCAGAGATACAAAATTTGAATAGTTGTCTTTGATTCAATGAGCACATTCAGTCAGAAGAGCAAAAAAAAATCCCATAAATTTATACATGTATGTAGACGCAGCACATAATACATACAGATATGTAAATACACATAGACATTCTTCTTATCAGGACTTCAGCGACATCAAAAAAAGAAAAAATGTGTACTCATGAATTGGAAAATATGTAAACAAACTAGTATGTAACTAGAATGGACCACTAGTGCATAATAAGAAATTAATTCGGATAAAAGAACAGTAAGTAAATTCAACTATAAAAATGTAAATGAAAATGCTGAAAACCAATCAAACTCAGGTTAACTGCAATGATTAATCTTGGTCACAGAAAATAAATGAAGCAGCATAACTTCTACTCAAATGGAAATGTTGCTGTCAGACAACATTATGGAATGGGGAGGAATACTATTAAGAGGTTACTGGAAAATGACCCTTATTTTTAAAGGAGGGAAATCAATGAAACTTTGAAAAGATTCCATCTTGAGAAGGAACAATTTTATAAGTATTAAGTGCACAATGGTGTAATGGGAATGGGAATTTGAAGATGTAGGGGGGAGTCTGAAGACCTCCCCTGCTTTGAAAGTAAAACTCTGCTCCCTGATAGGCTGAATGTAATCACATTTTTGATGCTTTCTTTTTGTTTGATGTCAGGCAAGTCACTCAAACTCTTGAGTTTCCTCATCTATAAAATAGGTATAATAAATGAATATCTATTTCATAGGTTTGCTGTATAGAACAAATGAGCTGATTTATGTTTTGTAAACTTTAAAATGCTACCTGATGTCAACTATTACAATTTTTTTTAAAGTTCATCAACTGAAAAATGTCAAGCACAAAAAAGATGGTATAGCACCTGAGTGACACACACAGAACATATCTGCTTTTCATGGTGATATTAAATCCATTAGCATATATTCTTTTGACAGATACTAAAAATAGGTAAGCTGGATATGAAATTAACTAAGGAATGGGCTCAAATTATACTGCTTTGGAAACAAAGACCCATATTTTTAATGCCAATATTCTACCTCTGTTGTTATATGGCTGTCAGCTTTTGAACACTAAGGTCTTGGGGAAAAAATAAATGCCACAATGGCAATGGAGAGGTGTATGGCAGTTATGAAAACCTTGCACTATATTACAAGTAGGAAAGTCAAAGAATGGAATTGAGAATATTATCAGAGAAATGTAAATCTAAAAAAGATGATGAGGCGCAGAGAGCAAGGGATGGATATGGAGAATCTGAGTGCTCCAATTCTACCTTTGTGATCTTAAAAGAAATGAAGGAAGAGTTCCATAACACTGATTGGCACTCCCACCCCCCTGTCAAGTTATGGGAAAAAATGGACAAGAGTTACACGGAGCGGTAATGGATTGTCACAAATGGAGAGAACGTGAAAAGTGATGAGCTCACAGATTTTCTTGATTTGAAGCCAGATTTACAGGGTTTACTGGACATACCACGGATTCTTGACTCAGGGATTAGTACACTTTTTTCTTCAGTATCAACTGAGGGATACCGAATCACAGAATCTAAATCAACATTTCAAAACCACATATAGAAGGTGAAGGGGGAGAAAAATGACGTGGGGTGGGTGAAAGATAAAACAATTACATATAAGTTAGTGGTGTTCAATTAAACAAATTTTTGAAGAAGAGAAATTTTTCAAGATTTTTCCATCCCTGGCTTAACCCACTCAACAATCAAAAAGACCTCTGATTTAGTCATTGTAGAACATCATTCCCACCAATGTGAAGAGCAGCCTTTCCAGACCTTTGTAAGATGGTCTTCATGGGGTGGAGGAGTACCCTCTTCCAGCCCCATCACCAGATCACCAGCCTTTGATAAGCTTTAATGCACTTATCTCAAATGGTCCTCAGTAATAACCCACTGCTAGGCTCATTTCAGCTGAGAATGACCAGCCAGCCTTTGTTTTCATGGGCAAAGACTTTTGAGAATCAAAGGTAGATATATTCCCCAGCATTAAGAAACATCGTAGGACCAAGCTCTGGATCTAGAAGAGAACTTCAGGGCTATCAGATCTAACCCCTTCATTTTCCAGATAAGGAGACTGAGGCCCAGACAGCTGAAATGACTTGCCTAGGGTCTGTCACACAGTCACACAGCTAAGGGTTGGAGGTGAGCTTTGAATGCAGGTCTTCCTGGCTCCAAATTGGGCCCCTTCTCCATAATACAAAGCTGCCGGGAGCAGAACTTTAGTGGGAGATTTGTGAAGAATCTTAAATAGGCAGTATGGTATAATGGACAGTGCTGAAACCAAGATACCCAGTGACTATGGACAAGTCGATTTGCTACTCTTAATTTCAGTTTTCTCATCTGCAAAAAGGAGGATAATGCCTATCATGGCTGGCTGTAAGGCTTAAGGACCATGGAGAGTGCTCTGCAAGCATTAAAGCCTGATGTAACTATAATTTGCTATTACCTATAAACTTATGTTTGTGACCCAGTTGGAGGTTTAAGGACAACCAGTTACAATGCTGTAAGAAATTTTGATGTGAAGGGCAGGGTAACAAAAGCATCACTAAACACAACATAAAGTTTTATTTTATTTATTATAAATTTTGGCAAGGGATGTGAACTGGGAAACACTATGGAAATCATGGCCTTCACTGAGTTTCTGTGACCTTGTTACCTTTTTCTGATTAATCAACAAGCATTTATTAAAAGATTGCTATGTACCAAACACTGTGACAGGCACTGAGGAGGACGGACAGACGGACAGACAGACAGACAGACACACACGCACACACTAAATAGAGTGAAAACAATTAAATATAGGTAATTAGGGAGGGAAGGCACCAGCAGCTGTGAGAGGGTGTGTCAGAAAAGCTTCATGTATAAGGTGATGACTATTTGGGGTTCCTGACCAGATGTTTTTATCTCTCAGAAAATACTTTATGAACTTGAGGTAGAAAAA
Source organism: Pseudochirops corinnae (assembly GCA_028646515.1). Classification (NCBI taxonomy): domain Eukaryota; kingdom Metazoa; phylum Chordata; class Mammalia; order Diprotodontia; family Pseudocheiridae; genus Pseudochirops; species Pseudochirops corinnae. The sequence goes on along the minus strand of CM053589.1, from coordinate 21,910,674 downwards.
AATTAACATGTCAGCACATTTGGATAGCAGAAAGGTTAAAATTCTAATTTTACCTGTGTACGAAGATTTAAAAGGCATATTTTGCCTGAGTTGATTACTTGTCTCACAGAATCTATACTGGTACCATACAAATTTTTCTCAAATTCACCATGTTCTATAAACTTTCCAGTAGCTACTTCTGCCTCAAAAGCTTGTCGTGAAATGAAGTGGTAATCTCTGCCAGCTACTTCATTGTCTCGTCTACTCCGAGTTGTATCTAAGCAACAAAATCAATATTATTAATATTACGTTTTTTTAAAACATAGACAGAAGTAAAAATAAGTCTTGACATATAAACTGTTAATACTTTTAGACTAATGAATAAAGCTAAAGAGGTAACATAATTCTTATTTTCAGTCCCTTAATATAAAATTCATTTTATACATAAAACTGAGTCTCACTTTATACTTTCCTAATAATATCTCCCTCTAAAATTGTAATTATCCTTCCCTAAACTCCATTTCCCTGAGTTTAACTGCTGCATGATTTGCCCTGAGTGCTTATATGGGCAGAAATCATATTATAACCTGTGCTTTGAACAGTGACACAATCTTAAGGACAAAAAAAGCAGCTTTTTTTTTAAACACAGAATATAACTGTTATCAGCACTTTTAAAAAACTTAACATGGGAAACACAGTTTATACATTAAGGAGAAAATTTAAGGATTCAGAAAGTGGAAATTCAGTACTAGAATATAAATAGCATTATGATTTGGAAAAAAGCACATTCCATTCACTCTTGGAGAAACATTTTCCAAGTAACTTGGTTATATTTAAGGCTACTCCTGAAACAACTTTAAATAGAGATTAAGTATAAGTATTTCCATTCTTGGTGAAAGCACTAAAGAGAACACGGGGAAAAATTATAAAACAAAGGAAAATGTGAAACTCACGGGGAACTGCAGCTGCAAACCTATCTGCTTCATTATTCATAAGTCTCTGACGAAGTTCATTCTGGCCGCAGTTTTGTGGGCCAATCAAGATGATAGGCCTTTTCCTATTTGCTGGCTGGTGATAGAGTGACATTTCCTCATAAGTTAGTATCTCTTCATTGTCATAATCTTTGGAAAGATAAAGATAATATACATCTATAGATATGAAGGAACTCAGAAAAGGTACTTTCTTTTTATGATCTTTTTACTGTCAATGAATTGTGTGTGTGTAAACCTTACATTTATATGGCTTATCTTTGCTAGTTCATATGATTTAGAGCTGAGAATAACTTTTAAGATCATCTAGTACAACCTCTTCACATTTTAAAGATGTAAAAACTGAGGTTCAATAGTTTGCCCAAGGTTAACACAGGTGGCCAAGAGTGGAACTGAGATTAAAATCTGACTCCAAATCCTCTATGTTGCCACTATATTGTAGCTGCTTCCATCAAAGAAATTTAAAGAACTTTCATCTCTATTGTATTATAAGGATATAGAAAGCAAGGAGGAATATAGCAGTCCCACTGCTATTGTACAGCACTATTTTTATTTTTCTATGAACTTTTTCTATTTCCTTTGCTTCTTTCTTTCTCAAGAGCCTCCAAAGGTATACATCTAAATACATACTACCTTTTGCATAACCACATGTATAGATCCTCATGCACTATCTCTGCAGTCAGAGGACCTTGATTTCAAATCCCACCTCTGCTTCTGACAGAAAGTCACTTAACTTCCCTAATCTTCAACTTTCTCATCTGTAAAATGAGGGGATTGGACTAAAATGTGTCTAAAGTCCCTTCCAGCACTATATGATCCACAATCTATGGCTGGAGTTAACATTTAGGGGGTTAGGGGAAGCAGGAGGCAAAAAGACCAAACATAATTATGTTTGACATTAGTTTTAGAAAGTGCTTTGCATACACAATTGAAATAGAGTCTTATAAGAACTTTATGAAGTACAAAAATACCAAGTATCAAAGGTGAAATATGAACCAAAGTTTTCCTGATTACATGTCAATATCTCTATCCACTGTAACAAGCCACACAATCTTTTCTGTTCATATAGGACAGACTAAGAATTAAAAGAAGAAATCAGTCAGTATGGATAGAGAACAGGAGAATAACTAATGAAAGAAAGTCTATTTTTTTTGCTGGCAAAGAGAGGGTGAGCTTAGGTCAGACCAAGAAAAAGGAAATACAGATTTCTTGGGGAGCTAAACAAAAGTAATCTTAGAATGAAGAATAGCATAGACAACTCAAGTAAAAGATGTAGGCAACTAGGCAGAAGGAGAAAAAAAAAATCGGTCTCCTAAAAGCTGGCTACAGCTTATAATTCTCCTTATAACTTTGTAAAGACATCATAGCTGCATTATCTCTACTAAGTTTTCCACTAGAGTATAGATTAGTGAGGGTCAAACAAACAGAAATGGACCCCACATACTTACTTAGAAAACAACAAATTAACATTGTTAAGTACTCCTGATGTAAATGATTGTTAAGATTTCTTCCAGTTCTTAGCTTCTAAGAATCTACTACAACAAATCAAATCAATTATGACAACATAAGGCGACAAACTGAGTGGATGGGCAGAATTCCAAAGACTATCTTCCAAAATACAGCCCCAAGCCCTCAGGAGATGGTATCAAAGGGAGGGCTACTGAATAGCTTGTTGTTGCTGTTCAGTCTATCAACAAAAACTCAAAAATCATCAAAAACACATTCTTAAATAAAGAATAAAAGTGGTCTGCCCACATTTTCTACCTACAAAATAGTAAGCCTAAGAATGCCTTCTCTTCTAAGTAAAGTGTCTTAGCCACAGTCTCTCAATTAGAATTGGATGTTTAGATTTATAAAGAGATCTTCATCTATAAGATTATCAAATCTTATCATATTCAACTTTGCATATCAACTATCTATATTGTTGTCCTCCAAAATTATTAGATATTTCTAATAAAATGTTTCAGTTTCTTATGAGAACATGCCATTAAGTTGTTATTGTTATTAAAGCCAAAGATTGTTTTGTTTCTGCAATTGTTTAAGTCTCGACCTGTAAGATTTAATTGATGTAAAGAGCACCCATAGAGAAAACTTCTTCTAGTAATGTAAATTAGCAACTGTTCCACAAATTTAGATTCTTAGTTGTCTGAGGAACTTATTAAGACAGTGATTCACAAAACCAATATATATATATATATATATAAGGGACTTAAATGAAGGAATTTCTGCCTTAAAGACTAGCTCTCTATCACCCTATACCATTATTTTAATGTTCATTGTAGGAAAAATCACAGGCCCCTTTTAGACAAGAAAGCTACAATAGGGTAAAGACTTACCATCATTTTTATTAGCATTATACAAAACTTTTTTTCTTTTCTTCTTATTCTTCTTAGCACACCACAGTTTTCCTATTGAAGAACAAAGAATATCATAAATAGGAGCACCACCTTTATCAAATAAAGGCTACTGATTCCAACTAAAGAGTTCCAGTGAGATGATTTTAATTTCAAGTTTTTGGTTTATTGCATTGTTTCATTCTACAGAAAAACAATTTTCAGAGAAGTTTTAAGTCTTCTGTCATGCTTGATTTACAAAACGTTCCAAGGATTGATAATTTAATATTCAAATATGGTGACAACGACAGTATCCTGCAGATTCTTTTTTGTTTTTTTTGCTTTTTGGAAAGGGGGAAGGCAGAGCAATTGGGGTTAAGTGACTTGCCCAAGGTCACATGGCTAATAAGTGTTAAGTGTCTGAGGCCACATTTGAACTTGGGTCCTCCTGTTTCCTGGGAGGCACTCTATTCACTGTGCAACCTAGCCACTCCTATCCTGCAGATTTTTAAAAAGACAACTCAGAGCTGTATCTCCCATATTTTTGTTCTTATGTTAATCATGTACTGCTAATCCTTTCCTTTTAATGAGATAACTTTTCTTGACAATACTGACAATACAAATTCAAATATGGCCACATATTAAGAAATATTACTTCAGGGAATTTAACCATAGAATCAATCCTCTCTTCCACTGATGTCAAATTTAAGTACTCTACCTGATTTTTCTGGTTCCTTGTCTTCTTCTATGGTTTGCTTCATGGCTTCTCTTTGTTGCTGAAAGCTTTTCCCTTAAATTCCAAACAGGGGTGGGGTGTGGGGAGGGGAGGAGAATAAAACAAAATGGTTAAAATGAAATGATGGTGAGTTAAATAACTTTTTCAAACTACATTCTATTTAAAGAAAAAAAACCCTCTTCTATCATAAACATCAATTATTTGATCATTTCTATTCTATCTCAACTTCAAGTATATACATTTCATTTTTAATTTTTAACTGAGTGATAGGTATTAACTTTAAAATACAAGTTACATATTAGCAATTATTCCAGTAGAACAAATAGCTTTCCAATGAAAAGAGGTTAACTTTTTTAACTGTCAGAAAAAAATAAACTATAGTTCCTAAATTTCTTTTAAAGCCAAATAAACAAATTCCTGAGTTTAAACTTTCAAAATGGTATGTGCGCATTTATCTAAATGAATATTATTTAACTGCTAAACGCCATTTACAAAATATACACATGCACATATACACATCAAATACTACTGTATTCTCTGGCAATTACATTTGTATGTCCTATGCAGGATTTGAATGAAGGTCGAGCCAGTATCAGAACCATAATCATTCACAGTATCCAACTCATTATGGAAAATTACATTTACATTATTAAAATATTCAAAAAAAGTATTACTGAAATAATTTACCTAGTTCCATTTTCCCCCTTTCAGCCATTCACACATCTAATAAACTCAACAAATTCTGAATTCTTCTTTAATATATTAAAACAACCAGAATATAAATCACCTGAGTTCTAAGTCACTTATATTTGTCCTATTTCATAAGAATTCCAGGACAAAGAAATCTGTAATAATATCAATTGGGTCATTAACAAAAAGATACAAAAATTATTATGAAGTCCAAAGTCGACTACGGAGTATACTTAAATCTTATTAAAATAAGACTACAACCTACTTTCTCAAAGAAAGAAAGGAATTACAAGACAGACATTTTGAAAAGGTTAAAAAAAAAACCGTAACGACAGTTTGGTACAATTAAGTTGTTCTTAATCAACAGAAAAAACATACACACACAATTAGAATTGTAATCAAATTTTTTTTTTTTGCTTTTTGGAGGGCAGTTAGGGCTAAGTGACTTGCCCAAAGTCACACAGCTAGTGTGTCAAGTGTATGAGGCTAGATTTGAACTCGGGTCCTCTTGTCTCCAGGGCCAGTGCTCTATTCATTGCACCACCTAGCTGTCCCAATCAATTTTTACCATCAGGATTTTATAGTATTTTTAAAAGTTACAAGTTTTTTCTAAAATCGATTTTTAAGGTAGAATGGGCATATATGCTAGCATAAAACAGGAAAAGCAACCTGCTATTAAATAAAGGAACATACAGAACAACCTTTCAATATTTTGTCTACTTTCATGATAACTGCTCTAAGCAAACAGAAAGCTTCTGAGTTTTAACAGACAACTGAAACTATGCTAACTTAAAAGCTAATCAAATGTTAAGTCTTGATGGAAAAATGCTTTAAGATGATAAAATCAACTTATTGATCAACTCAAATCAAATTAATCAAATCTAATCTACTAACTATAAGTTTTCCTTAGGCTAAAAAAAATAGGGCAAAAATGCCAGGTTTCTGAAGGCTCATGGAGTAAGTCTAGAATAAGATCTTGGGCAGATATTAGGGATAGGGACTAGAGGCAACCAGTACTACCTATAATCCATTCATTGGCTTACTGTGAGGATGAAATGAAATAATGTGTATAAAGTACTTTGTACTCCTTCAAAGAGTTGTCTGCATATTAACTATTATTATTTTTATTGAGAAGTAGTGCAGCACAGCTGAGAGCAGCTCTCAAAGCCAGACAAACCTGAGATGTACCATCTTGGACGTATACTGGCCATGTCACTTGTGTTGTCACTTAACCTCTCAGTACTTTGTTAGCTGTCTTTCTGCATTTGTAGATATCTTACTGTATTTGTAGAAGGAATTCGTTTTATCAAAGAAAGCATAAGTACAATACTTCATTACTGTTGTTGATGCTGCTTTCTATAGGAAATCCTGAAGCAGACAAGTAGCATAAGCACCTCTGGCCCTTTTCAACACGTATGACTAGAGACCACTAGAGTGAGGTAAAACTGTAGATACACATAGATTCAGGGAATGATAGAACTGGATGACAGGGACCTTAATAACATTCAGAAACTGATTAAATGACTTCCTAATTAAGCAACTGACAAACATTTATTAAGTGCCTACTATGTTCCAGGCACTGAGGATAAAAGTATAAAAAGTGTTAACTCCTACCCTCCAAAAATTACTTTCTTATGGGGGAGGCAACATACACATATGTGCTTATGTACAAGATATACATAAAGCAGCTAGAAGGCAACCTGATGGGAAAAGCATTGGTACCTAGAAGTTATACCTCATATAAAACATGGCCTTTGAGCTAACACACAAGCAAACAAGGGATTTCAAGAGGTCTCTGCCTCTTGGGAGGGCATATACTCTAGGCATAAGGCAACCCATTCAAAGGCATGGAGATGTGAGATCAAGTGTTGCATATAAGGAGCAAGTATGGCTGGATAACTGCAGGGAGTGGGAAGGTGCAACAAGCATTGAAAAGTAGGACAGAACCAAGTTGTAAAGGGTAATCATGGTAGACTGGGGAAGAGGTAATCAGAACACATGCCATCTTGGGGTGGGAAGTAGAGGGAAGATGGGGAGAAAATGTGGAACTTAAAATCTTGTGGAAATGAATGTTGAAAACTAAAAATAAATAAATACATTCTGTAAAGGGTAATAATGGGAGGCAACTGGAAGAAGCGGGTCCAGAGATAATAGGAAGAGTGGAATGGGAATTAGGAGTAGGAGAGACAGAGAGACACATAGACAATGTCAGACCTATGCTTTTAAAATATTCCTTTGATGGATGTATGATGGAAGGACTGGAGACCAAAGAAACCTAAGGAGGGCTATTTTAATGGCCCAGAAAAGAAGCAACATTCCTTTCAAAGGCTTGAAGAATAGGGAAGGCTGTGAGAGGAGAGGGGGACAAATATGAGAAATGTAAAAAAACACAACTAGAATTAGCATCTGATATATATGGTGAGGAAGCAGTGGAATAAAGGAAAACACTTGGGCTGCAACAAAAAGACTCAAAGGACAGCAGGATTCTTTTGACCACAGAAGTTTGGAAGGAGAGTGGTTTTAAAGATCATGAATTCTGTTTTAGATATGTTGTGTTTTAGGTTTCTACAGGACATCCAGTTCAAAATGTGTCACAGAGAGGAGGTGATGCAGGACTGGAGAAGGACAGTAGCATCTTTTGGATGTTTTTTTCAGGACAGGGATGACTTACATGTCTCTATAGGGCACAGGAAGGGATCCAATAACAAAAGAAAGATTTAGGACTACAGAGAGAAAAGGGAGGACAGTGGCAGCAATTTGCTATAGAAGATTAGAGGACATAGGATCAAGAGTCTATGCAGAAGAGTTTGAGTGTCTTTGGCCTTAGATGTCACATCTTCATCAGAAATTAAAACTAAGGAGAAGAAAGTAGAGGACAATGTTAAGGGACTGTAGATGAGGAAAAGGGGAGAAGAGAGAACTCATGGTGAATGGTCTCTTCCTTCTCAGTAAAGACTGAGATAAGGTCCTCCACTGAAAAGATGAGGAATAATATTGTGGAAGGTTTTAAGTGCAAGAGAGAAGGTATAAAAACAAAACTGTAGTGACTAGGAGAGAATAAATTAGGGAGGAATAAAATACCTTGGGACAGAGAGGGGACAGAGATACAGTTGAGATTAGGTCACATAAATCTGTAATGAACCCAATTCAGCATAGCTGTATGCCCTCTACCACTTTGACTCAGTAGCATGTGAGTAGGAAAGGAAGAAGTAGATTGTGGGGAAAATTCAGGTTTGTGTTTAGCTAGGTATAAACGATATTAAAAGATGGGATTCAAGAGGAGAGGCTAGTATATAGCTGAAGAGACTGAAACTGTGAAGGGAAGAAGGTGTAACCAGAAAAGGAATAGTTTCTTAGAATACTAAGGGATAGAGTAACTGAAGGTCATGGTGAGAATGAAGAAAAGCATTAGGAGAAATAAGGCACAGGAGAGGGATGAAATGACAAGAGACTAAGATCTAACAAAAGTATGTTAGAGTTCTTGACATCGAAAGGGAGATATCTGTGAGTGATGGCAAAATGAAGGATGTGACCATCCCTGCAGATATAGCTTGTTGTTGTTGAAAAGGACCATGATATCAGGAAGGTTATGTCATGACTTACAAGTGAACTGGATTAAAGTGAGGAAGTGCTATGCAAAGTCATCACCCCTCACTTTTTCCTCCAGAGCCACTAGGTCCAGTGGCAAGATATAGATCAGGATGACTAGAGATGGTGGTAATGGTATTGGGAATTTGAAGATCTTCCCTGATTTTGAAAATATATTCTGCCCCCTAATAGGCTGAATGTAACCACATGGAGCCTGTGGTAGGAGGAGTTTGCTAAAGGGCGAAACAGAACCCACAGGAAGCTGGGAGTCAGAACAGCTAGATGTTTGGGAGGAGAGGACCCTGCCAAGGTAGACAGCTAGGCTTGTGAATAAGTATTGGTCTTATGTTGGTTTGTGGGGAGGCTAAAGGATGATATGGCTCTCTGCTACATTGTGGTACATTAATTTCTATGTTGCTATGATGGATTTGGTTTCCTGGTGTTGGGATTCAGTTTTCTGGTGTCTGAATATTTTGCTTTTATCTTCTATATGGAGAGTCTGTTATATTTTGTGATCAAGCACTATGCCAGAATATTTATAGTGACCACTGGCACTATAAATATTGCACTGGTGCTACAATGGCCTAGTTACAGATGCATTGAGAGACTTTGGCCATGTTAAGCTAAATTCTCACTTTGAGGAAACACTCATTCAGTGATTAAGGGTAGGTAAGAAGGAACAGATCCTTTTACCTAATTAAAAAAAAAAATCAATCTGGGAGGGAAAGACCCTCAGGGTTTCTGGCCAAAACGCAAAACAATTACTACTTACCACTCATTTGGGAGCTATTGGGGTCCAAACAACAATCATTAAATGCGATGGACTTCAGCTGAGACCTGCTATTGGCCAATCAATGAAAGCCAAAATTAACTGGGTTTAAGGCACTGTCTTTAAGAAAGAAATCTAGTCCTTAAACCCCAAGATACCTTGCTAGGTTTCAGCCATCAAAACTTAAATTTGATGGGCAGAGCATGAGCAGGTAATACCCTATGTGGACAGAGGGAGGGGATGGGAAGGGAGAAGAAGAAAGGGAGGAAAGAAGGGAGGGAGGGAGAGAGGAGGAAGCTGCATGGCCCAACTGGCCAGCTGGGTCCTCAGTGGAGTAGCTTGGACTACTCACAGGTTATTTTTGTCCTCTGTTCTCCAAAGGGACCATGACGTCAGGAAGGTGATGCGATGACTTGCAAATGAATTGGATTTAAGTGAGGAAGAGCTGTGCAAAATCATCAGTCTTACTGTCTCCTCTAGAGCCATCTTGGTCCAATGGCAAGATATAGATCAGGATGATTTGGAAGTGCAAATACTAAAGCTGAAATATTTTGTCCACATAATGAGAAGACAAGTCTCACTGGAAAAGGTCCTAATGTCGGGAAATAATGAAGGTAAAAGGAGAAGTGGATGGCAGAGAATGAGATGGATAATGTCAAAGAAGCAATGAACATGAGCTTGGACGGACTTAGGGAGGTAATAAAGGACAACAGAACCCAGTGTACTATAGTCTACGATGAAAAGTAAGACATGACTGAATAGCTGAAAAGGCACAATGGATGTGGCAGGCAAACCTGGGACAGGACTTTGGAGTTGGTAGGGGTGAGGTGGATAGATATAAGAAAAGAGTTAGGAAGGTAGATAAGGATGGTGGTATATTCTTCAGTAGTGATGGATTCAGTATGATTGGCATGGGGTGGAAGTTTGGAAACTGAGTGCAAGAAGCCCTGAGATGAAGATGGGTGCCACACAGTAGACAATATACAGTTTCATATATCTGAACACAGTTTAAGTAACAGTTCTGTTATTTGAAATTGTTTTATAATAATGTTATATTTATATAACATTCTATCTATCATTTACAAAGCCCTTTTCTTCTTACAACATTCCTGTGGCAAAAGTAAAACACGAATTCATTTAACAGATGAAGAAATTCAAACACTGACTGGCTAAATGGCTTGTTCAGTCATACAACTAAGCTGGTAAAATGAGATTCTATCCCAAGTCTTCTGACTCCAACTTGAGTGCTGTTCTTTCCACTGTACTGTGATGTCTCATAACAAGTGACACATATTAGAAAAGAAATATGAGGAATGACCTCAAAGAATTTAAAGATAATCTGCTGAGTTTAAAAGAACTTTATATTTGGTCACTCCTGAGACATCAATTTATTTGATCCTTACTGGGACTTTAAAAACAAATTCTGGATTTTTAATGAAATTTTAAATAGAGGTAGTCATCTGACATTCTTGCCCAACTAAGATAAGATTTTTTGTTTCATTTCCCTAGATGGGAAAAAACCCCTAATCTGATCAAAATTATAAAAATGGAACAAAGGATTAAATTTCTTCCCTAGTAGCTGACAGCAATCTTTTTATGTTTTTCCAGATTCTTCCCTTGCTCCAGCATGAAGTTTATTATGTGCTAATTATACAAAAGGTACTGTGAGATACAAGGATTGGGAAGACATGCTTCCTACTCTCAAAGAATTTGGTAGGGAAAACACAACTATATAATACAAAATCGGAGAAATTAACCTTAAAGAAAAATACAAATTACGGTTAGAGTTTAGAGAATGGGAGATTCTAAAACATTTTTTTCTGTATACTAATTCTCGAATCTTGTCTTTATGCATCTGAGATCATAGCAGAACTAGGAAGGATGCAACTAAAATAAGCTGAGGAAGAATCTGGAAAAAAGTCTCAGAAGGTGACACTTATAAGCAATTTGGTTAGAGAAGAAATAAATCAACCATCTCAAATACTATCACATTTTAATAATTTGTCTTCTTTTTCTTGCTCCTAATGCCTGGCTCTTTGCCAACCCCTATTTTTTCTCATGATCAGAAATAATGAAATAATTTAGTTTATATACCTTATTCTCTAATTTTCTTATGGATTAAAAAAATACTGTATCAAATGATGACATATTCTTAAATTCCAGTCCTTATAGTGTTAATAAGATGCTCTAGTCTGAGAAATCAAAATCTCTTCCACTTAAAATAAAGCACATTTTAAGCCCTATCATAAGATGTGTCAAGGATGAAAACCATATTCGGATTAATGATTTGTTTGGGGGGTAAAAATGCCTTTGCTAAAAACTATTAAAAATACTTCTTGCTCTATTTTTTAAAATTATCTGACACAGGTTTGATCCAAGCCCAGTGAGACATTTAGATAAAAAGGACTTTCTATTTTGTAGGAATCATACAACGATTAAAGATTCTTTGATAGCATAATGATAAAGCTAAATAGAACTAAATGTTACTCACAATTATATCTCTAGAGTAAAATGATTAAAATCACCACATTTTTCCAACTAAGCTCAAGAATAGCAAGCCAAGCAAATGGGGAAAGAAACACGCCTGCTTTTATAATTCAGCAATAGTATCAAGAGATTAAACTAGAAATTTTTTAAATGTCTGCTTCCCTGTATCTTACCTGGAACAAGTCCCGCCAGAGGTTGATTATCTTCGTCTCCTTCCCGGTAGGCCTGCCACCAATTAGGATCTTCTTGACTGATGATATGAAGTATATCTCCTTTTTGAAAAGACAGGCCTAATTCTCGGCAAGGAACATAAGGGTCATCAGAAGGATCATAGTCAAAATGAGCTTTAACATGGATCTAGAAGAAAAAAAAGGGCAAAAACAATGGAATGGAAATTCTGGTTGTACATCTGCCATCTCTTGCTCTCCCCACAAAGCCGGATAATCTTCTCTGACACCCTCCTTTGTCTTCAGAGTTCACTGGTTCTATGATGCCCTCTCCTCACAAATAACCTATAGTAAATCCTCATCTTTGGTTCTCTGACAGAAGTGCTATTCGAAGTCTTATTGCAATACAGAAACACTACTGAAGTGTTTGGATTGAAAAGATGGACCTCTGTTGTTATAGGAAGCTTGGGGGTCAGTTCTGCAATTTCTTTAAAGCAATCCAGTCTTCTCTTCTCCTCCTTTGATTTCCCAGTCACCTTTTTGAATTTCTTAAGATCTAAGACCCACGCCCACTCCCGCCCCATATTTTTGGGTTTTTTTCTCTATTTCAGATACCTGAACAAATTAAGTCTCTCAAGGCCTTATCTCTTTACAGCACTAATCTCCTCTAAAAGTATTCGATTTAATCTAGCTACTTTTGTCACGCGTGTTCTATGTGGTGCCTTTTCTCTGTAAGCACTTTGGTAGTTTGCTGGGGAAAAAATGTGACATAATTTTGGCAAATTTTTCTATTTTTCACCTTTGTAGTCTTCTTTCCTTTTTTTTTAAATTTCTGAATGGCTATGGCATGACTTGCTTAGATATCTTGCCAAGTTTTCTTCAAACCAGTTTGAAACCTCCATTCTTTTTCTCTGCTTTATGAAACGGTATCACTTTTAATTATCACCTTTCTTCATAAGATTTTTTTTTAACTTTATTTTAGTTTGCATCATACATTAGATTTTGAGTTACATATTTTCTCCCGTTCTTTCCCCTACCCACCACCCCAAAACAGCCATCCCAGTGTGAACCTCCTCCCCCAGTCTATTCTCTCATATGTCTTCCCCCCTCATCCCTCTGACTGTTCGGTAGGGCAGGATGGATCTCCCAACCATAGGGCCTGTGTACCTCAGGTTCCAGTTGGATGTAGTCAATAATAATAATAATAATAATAATAATAATAATAGCATAATACATATATATATTTATAACATTTGATTATGGAACTTTAGATTCTAGATTGTTTCTCTTCCTCCCTCGTCACCCACCCCCACTGGAAGGACAAGCAATCAAATACAGGTTGAACATGTGAAATTATGCAGAACCTCTCCATAGTGAGCACACTGTGAGAGTCTGATTAAATGTCCCTTCTTCCTATCCTGCCTCCCCCATCCACTCTCCACCCTGTCCCTGTCCCTCTACAAAAATGTGAACATTCATTAGCCCTCCCCCCCACCCTGCCCTCCCCTCCATCACCCCATCTCTCATCACCCTTCTCCCAACTCTTCTTTGTGGGAAGATGCCCAGTTTAGAGTTTATGTCATTCCTTCCCTAAGCTAAATTCCGGGAGAGTAAGGTTGACTCTTTCCCTTTTGCCTTCCTCTTTCCCCCCCTCTATTGTAACAATTATCTCTTGCCTCTTCCATGAGATGCTCAACCCCATTCTGACTCTCCCT
>CM053589.1:21863878-21896721 GCA_028646515.1 Pseudochirops corinnae | reverse complement strand
CAATAATTGTAACTTATGAAATTTTTCTCAGTATGAGGGTAGTTGAAGAGAATATAAATGTGTATATATATGTATGCATACATATATATGTCTATATAGGAGGGTATATGTGCATATGAATACATATCTGAGTATGTTTATATATGTATACAGATATGCATAGAGAGAGGGCACAGGATCAATTGAATAGGAAGGGATGATATTTAAAAGGTGAAATTAAGAGGTGAGAGAGGAGACGGGGAGAGACAGAATGGGGTAAATTATCTCATATAGAAGAGGAAAGGGATAACTGTTACAATGGAGGGGAAGAACAAGAAGGCAAAAGGGAATGGGTCAACCTTACTCTCAATGAATTTGGCTTAGGGAAGGAATGGCATTAGACAATGACCAAATTGGGTATCTTGTCCTACAGGAGAGTAGGGAAGAAGGGGATGAGGGCGGGGATTGAGGGGAAGGCAGGTTGTGGGGGAGGGTAGTTAGAAGTGCATACTTTTGAAAAGGGACAGGGTCAAAGTAGAGAATAGAACAAGTAGGGAGTGGCATAGGATGGAGGGAAATATAGTCAGTCTTTCACAATATATCCACTATGCAAATATTTTGTTACATGTACCACCTATATTGAATAGCTTATCTTCCCAGTAAGGGTGGGTGATGAGAGATTAAGGGAAAGAATTTGGAATTCAAAGTTGTAAAATCAAAGGTTTAAAAAAATATATATGTATATATTATTATTATTTACATGCAACTGGAAAATAAGATATACAGGCACTGGGGTATGGAGATCCATCTTGCCCTACTGGAAAGTTGAAGGGGGGATGGGGGAGGATATAGGAGAGAACAGATTGGGGGAGGGGGTATATAGTGGGATCACTGTTTTGGGGTGGTGGGTAGGGGAAAGGTGGGGAGCAAATTTGTAACTCAAAATCTTGTGGAAATGAATGATATAAACTAAAAATAAACATAAAATTTAATTTAAAAAAAAAAGCCTGCTCATGCTTGGCAGATCATGATCTCAGAAGAGATTTCCTGCTCCACTTTTTATGGAGCTTCCAATAAATTCTTGCAACAATGATAACACTAACTTTATTGGTCTTCCAACAGTAGTAGCCCTTGTGAAGCATCTGTCTCAAACTTATGAGGAAACCATGAAACATTTACACATGTTGGCAATTCTATTTCAAATGTTTTTATTCTTTCAGGATATTTCCATTTTCCAAATACATCTTAGCATTCCCATATTTCACCTGATTTGATAGCATGTCTGCCTTTCAAAATTCCTCTCTTTTTAAAAAAAATACCCTATATTGCATTTAATATTTGGCAAATTATTGCCTTGCAACCAGTAGGACCTCAGTAAAGGCTGACTTTGGAACACAGCAGCGTAACATTATATTAATAATTATGAGTTTGTGTGAAAGTTCAAGGCTCAAATTGTATATGCTTTCATGCTTACATCAATTACAACCTATTTGTTCAATGTTTACAGCATGCAGAGCTCTCTGTACTCTGGAAGAATAATACGGAAAGAGATTCTAGTAGGGAGTGGCAATTCTGATTCCTTTCTACAATGAAAACTTACCTTTCCAGGCTTGTTGTACATTCTTTCCCTTCACGAACTCCTTGCTGTCCCTCACAACACTCCTCTCTCTATGCCTTGCACAGGCTGTCTATCTGTGGGTAGAGAACACTCCCTCCTCTTCTCTGCCTCAGAGAATCCCTAGTTTCCTTCAAAGCTCAGCTTAAGCACCAATTCCTCTGGGAGGCCTTTCCTGTTTTCTTCCTCTCCTTACTTTGTTTTCATTCTGTATACATATAGCCTGGCACCTCAGGCACAGTAGACAGAAAGCTGGCCTCAGAGCTAGGAAGACTGGTGGTCAAGGCTCACCTTTGATACATACTGGCTATCTGACCAATTAAAATTGCAAGGAGGTTGTTGACATGCATTGGTAGCAGACATTCCTCATCTGGAAGTTCTATATTAATGAAATTAGAGGTCCAGTATCTATCTCTACATTGTATCTTGTATAAACTTAAAATTAAAAAGTTGTCTCTCTCTAAAGAATAAATGTAAGATCCTTGAGGAAGGAGGAAAATGCTTCTTCAATTCTTTTTTTTTGGAGGTGGGAGGGCAGGGCAATTGGGGTTAAGTGACTTGCCCAAGGTTTTGTGTTAAGTGTCTGAGGCCATATTTGAACTCAGGTCCTCCTGACTCCAGGGCCGGTACTCTATTCACTGTGCCACCTAGCTGCCCCATGCTTCTTCAATTCTAACCATGAGTGAAATAAACAGGCAAAGCAAACATTCCATGTTGGTATCCTGTAAAACACTACAGCACTGAATGGTTGACCTTCTGATGAAACCTGGTCTGGCCTATGGAAAAAAATGCAGCTCATCATACACCCTGTGGCTGAAGCAGAGAGCAGGGCCTGCACACAATGCAGGTCAGGATGAGCCAAGAAAGGTGACTGACAATCAAGGTCAGTGCTCCACTGGCTTTTGCCAATTACTGGCCTCCTTGCTCATTTAGAAAGCTAAAGTTGTAGGACTCATACTTTTTAAAGCGAAGTGAAATGACTGGACACTGAGGATGTGATTGCGTGTCATGTGACTGTATTGGCTAAAATTGCTTGTTAAACTAAGTTAGGGATGGTATTTAAGATGTATAAGCTGATGAGGCTTGCTGGCAAACAGCGATATGGCTCTGTGGGAGATAGGAATTTGATGGATTCTTGGACCAAGTTTTACATTCCCATTAGCTGACAGGAAATTGGAAGCATTATGGAAACAATGTATAGAACATCAGTCTCATTTAAGGAGCCCATCCTGGTAGTTTTGACTAATGGAATGCTGACTAAATGTCAGTCTCAAAAAAGGAGATATTGTAGGTATTAACATAAGCAAAGCACAAAAGGATTCTCTGGGCTTTGCCTAGTGCCAGAAAGTGCTGGTTAGTATTCTCTCGTCACAAACAAGGTTTTTCTTGTTTCCCAAATTTAGCATGATGTCTAAACAGTGAGTAAGGTACATAGTTAATATCCTCTAGTTTGGTCAGAGTATGTTCTGCTTTTTATGAAATATATCTATTTATTTGGTGATTGATCTCAAACTGAAAAAAAAAAGCCATAGTAAAAAAAAAAGTTCAGTTGGCTTTCCTGAACCGCTTGTTGGACTTCCATTCCAAATGTGGAAATGTACTAAATGTACTAATGTGGTGAATGTCAAGTTTCTAACTTAAGGGAAAAAAAAGTCCTTTTCCCACACTTTTTTCAGGCTTTTTCTCCCCTTCATTTTTCAGTCTTATACTATTTCTAAAGCCTAAAAATTCTTAGATTTATATTATTAGACCTGGATAAAATGTTTTATGGAACTCTAAGCAATTATTCTTCTTCCTTCATGTTGTATAAAGTTCAGATGTTTATAAAGTATTTGGCTATACTGGAGGCAGAGATTTAGCAGCTAGTTTGGGATAAATCCTGGGTCCCAGTATCCTCCAATATGCCAACTCTTTTTGTTTGAAGAAGAGGGAGATACCAAAGACATGGAAAAACATGTCAGACTTCATCACCACCAAGAAAAAAGTGACAGAAAGAATGTCAGGAATTTCCGGATTATATGCCTACTTGCTTATGAACACAATCTACATATGTATCAAGATCCTCCTTATTATGAGAAGGGAATAGGCAGACATAATGTTAATGCTATTCTATAGCAGAGGTGTCAAACATATTTCCAAGTGCAGCTAAACCAGATTAAAATGTAATTTGGAAATATTTAACAAAAAAAAATACAACAGAACATAGATAGAGCTAATATGTGCATTAGGGAAGGATTTCTCTAGCAGAGGCTGGATAACCACTAGTCTGGAATATTTTAGAGACGACTTCTCCTTAGATATGGGTTAGATTAGATCTTTGGTTTTTGGTTTTATAGTTTGTCCATTTAAAAAAAAAGATTTTCATTAGAGTAGGGAAAATGTATGGACATAATCAAATTTTGTTCATGTTCCTTTGGTGATTGAAGGAAAGAGGAAATTAAACTTACTCCAAATAACTTTAGTGTTATTTCTCTGGGTTAGTGTTCATTCTTTAAAATCCTTTATGGTCATCTTTCCTTATTTGTCATCAGTCTTTTCTTATACATCTTTTCTTATATGTTGTTTGTTGACATGACTTAACCATAGTAGAATCACTGAAATAAGTCTAGGGTAGGTGGGTGAGTGTACATCTATGGCTACACACTAGGCTTTTACACCTGGGAAAAAGGTTTGATTCAAATCCTATGACAGCTTGTAGTCAGGTGGTGCCTGCCATGGCCTGGATATTTTTCTTGGCTGTATAATATACTCCCTTAACATCCATTCTTAATTTTTAATTCTCAGAGGTTCTTAGTTGGCTTTCAGTTATGTGAAGAGAATATGGAAGGAGAGAAGAGGAGACTTGCTTTTTCCAAATTTACTTTTCTTTTTGCTTGTTTGTAAAAACTTAACACTCCAGGTAATTACAGTCAGTTGAAAAAGTGGATTCTCAGAGTTTAGTGGGTTCTTTTGCTTGTTTGCTACAACTAGAAAACATTACCCTGGCTTTGATAATTGTTGGTCGAGGATCCAGGATTCCTTGCATCTTCCTTAGTGCTGGGACAACAAAGAGATTGCAGGTGACCACAGCTGACACAGGATTTCCTGAAAAATAAAACCAGTCAGTCATTTATAGTATAAACAAAGAAATGTTTCCTAATTAATGTCCTTATTGCTAGATTTTCAATTAATTTTGTATACACATAACCTCCTTCTGAGGCAGTTTTGAGTTAAGAGCTTTGAAAATTGTAAAGTGCTGAAATTTAACTGTAGTTACATAAAAGTGACTGACCTTTAACCATTCCTACTTCTGAAGCATCTCGAATTAAAAGTAATCTGAATATAAAAGTGATTACATAAAACGCTATGCCATGTATAGCAACTCTTGGGGCCTATCAATGAAAGGCAGGCTGTTCTAAGACGAAGCCTGACAGTTGTTTTGAATGTTCATTCCACTTTTTCAGTACTCTGATGTTATGCATGACCTCAACTCATGTAGGGAATTCCTTCCACTGCATCACATTTCTGCCTTTTCATTACGGATAGTTTTGGTCCATGGTGGATCCATTCTGACATGTTGGACGCTTTCTTTTGAGTCATCTTACATTTTGTAAGAACCGGCCAATGATTCAGTTTATTTGTCTGTTAACTCTTACTCTTCACCATATGACCAGTCAGCTTCCTTTTCCAATCATCTATTTCCTTGATTATGTATTGCTTATGCCACAGACAAGTAAGGCAGCTTATAACACTATCAAATAATTTAAAATGTGAAGCATTGGATGATAAATAAATCCACTCACTTAAAATTGGAAAAAGGAATTGAGGAAAGAAAATATAATTATTCGAGAAGGATTTCCCCTTTGAAGAAAGGCAGTAATGGTACACCGGAAGGAGAACTAGACCAAGAGTCAAAAAAATGGCGTTCTAGTCCAGTTAGCTGTCACTAACTATGTGACCTCGGCCAGACCACTTGACTTCTCTGTGCCTCAGTCTGCACATCTGCAAGATGGGATTTGGACTGCGTAATTTCAAAGGTTCCTTCAAAGGCTCAGAAATGATTGGATTCTATGATTTTGTTAATTTCCCATACTTTCACACAACCATCTATGAATGGTAGGAGTTAAGATTTCAGTTGCTGTTGGTTGTTGTTGTTTTTAGGTCTTCCTTATAAGGCTCTTTTAAGGAAAGAAATTTGAAACCTTCAAGGCTCTACAACTGTCTGCTGGACATCTCCCCACCCATCTGTTCATGCCTAAAGCTCGATTCAATTTAACAGACATTTATTAAGTGCTTATAGCGTAAAAGACATGGTATTGAGCACCTGAGATATAAAAATGGAAAACTGCCCAGATCCTGCCCCAAGGAGTTTACAATTTATTGGTGGTGTATGAGAAGTATAATACAGTACAGAATGTGATAGAAGCAAAGGAGAAATCTAACAAGGGTGCTTTGCAAAAAAATTGAGGAGGGAGGAAGAAACTTTTTGGTCAGGATAAGAGTGAGAAGAGATTGGAGAAGACCAGAATGTCAGCAGAGCCTTGAAGAAAGAGGTTTTTAATAGTTGGAGATGATGAGGGCGCATACCACACATGGAGCACATCCCACATGAATGGATGGAAGTGTGAGATGGGAGGGCAAGATTGAAAAAGAGCTAATAGATCAGTTAGGTTGGAATTTAGAGTGCATGAGAAAAATGGTAGAAAGATTGGGTGGAGATAAACTGTGGAGAACTTCAAACGACACACTAAGGACTTTATACTTTATCTTATAGGCATCTAAAAGGCCCTGCGATTTTTGAGAGGACTTGTTCCTTAGGAACATTATTCTCTCAAATGTGTGAAGGATGGATGAAAGAGGGGAGGGACTGCAGACAGAGGAGTTAAAATATCCAAAATCAAACTGATTATTCTTTTGTTGCCCAGCCAACGTGGCCCTTTCTCCCCTTTCTGAGATGAGTACTGGAGGGTTCCAAATGGTAAAGGTGAAGAGGAAAGGTGACTCAGGATGGAGAGCAGACAGAATATCATATAAAGGGACAGCTGGATAGGAGGATAAATAACGTGCAGTCAACCTGCAAAGACAGGCGGGAAACAGGCTGTGAAGGGTTTTAAATACCTACCAGAGGACTCGTATTTTATCCTGAAGGCAATTTTATCATGAAACCTCATGAGCAGGGGAATGACATGTCAGATCTGTGCTTTTAGGAATACCAATTTGGTATTTGCATGAAGGATGATTTAGAGAGGGGAGAACAGAGGCCAATTAGGAAGTTGTTATAACTGTCCCAGCAAGAGGTGAGAAGGGGCTGAGAATGGATGTGGTGTGAGCAGAGAGAAGGGGATGGATGTGAAAGCCGCTAAGGAGGCAGAATCTAATTTATTCACTTTCAGTAAAATCCCATGGATCTATCAGGTATACGTCTTCCTTTTACCTCAAAACACAGGAAGGAAACTTTTCCAAAAAACGCCAGAAAACTTTCACTCAACAGAGACTATATTCCCATATTAGTATTTAAAATGAATTGTTTTTAAAAATCATAAAGGTGATTTTTATGATTATCTCACAAGGCTGAAAATGCCAGCTAGCTTTGAAGGACCGTGAGTGCTCTTGCTTTCTGTATGCTTTGAGATGTGAGATGTTGCTGTCCTCTTGTGGATCATTAGGGATAAGCAGGGAACATTCCAAGCTGTTTGAAAGAACCCTCCTGTATAGTTTGGGGGAGACAATTTCTGATTCACTGTCAGTAGCCCCTCACTCTAATGTGCCTTTGGTTATATGATAAACTAAGAGGCTGTAAATCAATTAAATATGCTGAATGTATTTTCTGTGAGACATTCTGGGGTGGGCATGTGTGTATCCGAAAACACTTCTGCGAATGGAGAGCATAGTGAGTCCTCAGACTAGACTTTCTGCTCACAGACGGCTGGCATCAGGGATCACATCTTTTAGAAAGGTAGAAGTGACAGAATGAGGTATGTAGGCTTAACTGTCTTAGCAGATTACTTAACCTATCCGTCTTCTGAAGTTCTTTCTTTTGGGCATCAAAGAAAGGATGGCATCACCCTTCTCTCAGTCACCTAGGTTCACATCCTTGGTGTCACCCTTGATTCGATACTTCCACTCATCCCAAGTATTCAGTCAGTTGCTAGATCTTGTTTTTTACGATTCTGCGCATCTCTCCAATCTCACCCCTTCTTTCCACTCACATAACTCCTACCTTGGTGCAGCCTACATTTTCTTAAAGCACAAATCTGACCTTGAACTATATCTACTTACTACCTCTGGAATCAAATGTGAACTCTTCTGTTTGACATTTAGAGATCTTCACAACCTGGTTGTGTTCACAACCTGCCTTTCCAGACTCATATATTGCTTCCCTCCAGTGTAGTGTGTGAAAATCCAGACAAACTGACCGTCCTTTTCCTCATATTTGACTCTCATTGCCTGCTTCGGGACTTTCACGTGCCTAGAGAAAACATTCCCTCCTCAATTCCTCAGAATCCCTAGCGTCACCCTCCTCCCCCAAGGCTTAGCTTAAATGACACCTTTGAGAAGACTGTTGATCCCCTTTGCTGCCAGTACCTTTCCTCCCAAATCACCTTGTCTCTGTTTTGTATATGATTATATATGTCTTTCTCTTTGTATTTGCCATCACAGAGCCTGGCATAGAGCAGAGTAGCAGAGTACTTAATTTATGCTTCTGGTTGACTGAGCCTCCAAATGACAGAACAAGGCATCTGAGGCAGGAAGCACCACGAGGCAGACAGGTTAATGATGTGGGACTAAATGTGAAGGGACAGGGATGGAAAGAGTCTGAGTTCCCTTGCTCCCACTGCTCTTGAGTGTAAAAGTCACAAGCTCCTATCCATCTTCTCCTTATATTCTCTGCCCTCTCCTGGAAAAATTGTGCCCTTTCCACTCACTTGTGACTTCAAGTATACAAAGACAGATGTAGGGATAAGTGAGTTAGAAGGAATAGCTAGACTTCTTCCTCTTCTGAACTTCCACAACACTTTGTATCTCTCCTACACATTTACCAAGTAACTGTAGGAAAACACAGTGTACCTTGGTATTACAGTTATTTGTGTACCGTGGGGGAACATTCTCCTTTACTGGACTGTAAACTCTCGGAAGACAAGGATCGTGTATCTTTGTACAGAACCCAGCACAGTGGGGGCCAGACTGGATTTCATTGACTGTAGAATCAGAGGTCCTAGGTTCAAATCCTGCCTCTGATGCTTACCTCTGTGACCTTGAACATCTCTTATCCTCATTTTCTTCATCTGTGAAATGAAGGGGCTGGGCTAGATAATCTCTAAGATCACTTGCAGCTCTAAGTCTAGGATCCTAGATCAGCAACTGCTGTGCAATGCACAGTCTTAGAGAGAGACCTGGCAGCACTGAGAGTGTAAGTGGCTTACCAGGCTCCCAGAGCACCTTCCCCATTTTTTCTGTCTCTATCTTGTCTGCACACAGTTGTCTGCATGTTGTTCCCCATTAGACTGAGTTTCTCGAGAGCAGGGGCTGTTTTACTGCCTTCATGTGTATCTCCTTTGGTTAGCACGATGCCTGGAACAAAGGAGCTTAATAAATGCTAGTGGGCTGACTGTGTGTTATACTGCTGCTCATTGTTCAAATAAAGGGCGCTTAAAAATGTTTGCTGAGTAAGCAAAGGATGACCGCACCAACCTTTCTGTAGACTAAAGGAGGTAAGAAGTGACAAGCAATCATTTCTTTACACAACACGGTTTTGTAATAATGAGAACAGAAAAACAGCTACATTTGGGGGATGAAAATGCCGTGGGGCCCATCATTCATCACATTTTCAGCATTTGACCTCAGAAACAAAGTTTTCTGACAGTTAATTTCCTTGTATATTGCTTTAAGTCTTTAATGATAAGGTTTACACAATCTTTTTAAAACATCAGATTTAGAAGTTTTAGAATATGTTTTATTCTACCTATATAAAATACTCCTGATCTTTACCTTTATACACAAATATTAACTCAGTTGTTAAGTTTATTTTATAATAAAAATAACCACCCTGACTCCAAAGGAATTGTAAATGTCAGATCTGATTGAATTGAATCTGATTTCTTATTTTTTGAAAGACTGTGTTAAGAAGGCAGCATTTTAACAGTGGAAAAAGAACCTGGATTCTGGTACCCTCTCTGATGTTTTTTGATCTGTATGACCTTCAGTAATTTACTTTCTGGGTTTCAGTTTTCTCATCTGTAAAAAAGAGAGGAGTTGGACCAGAAAGCCTCTGGGGCTGTCTGCCTGTTTCAATTCAACATGTATGATCCTATGAACTTTTCTGTATGTTTGGAAGTGAGGCCTAGTCACCACAGGTGTCTAAACACTCTTGCATGACTGGTATTGGTCTTGTGGCTCAGGAGAAAATCCTGAATGAGACTTGGCTGTAATGAGTCTGGTAAAGAGCTTATGAAGCATCAGTGTATTTGCAAATCTGGCAGAAAGGGCTAAAATTTCATTTTCTGAAGGCCATAGCAGTTTTGGACTTCTTCCATAGGATCCATAGATCTCTGCTCTCAGGAGTTAGAGAGGTGGGTTAACATCTTTATAGAATCACAGCATTTCAGAACCAGAAGGAAACTCAGAGGTCGCCTGATTTACTCATAGTCATCTGTGATGGCCAGAAAGAGGCACCGTCTAGGGTATGGAACTCAGAAGAAGATTTAAGTAGCAAAGCACAAAACATTTCTGTCCCTTTTTCAGAGAAAACCATAGAAATTATGTTTCTCTTACCTGGTAGTGCAAAGATTATTTTTCTTATACCATCAATGTCCAAGGTTGCAAATGTTGTTGGCAGGCTAGAGAGAAATGAAGTTGTTTTTATGTACTAGATATAAAATACACAATTGTATTAAATACGGAGGTACTCCTATTATGTCATTGTAACATAGAAATGATCACGGTATGAAATACTTTATTTTATTTTATCTTTCTTATGGCCCCTTGAGCACTAAAGAAGTGTTTAACAAGAATTTAAGAGGAGACTTGTTTTTAGTATTTTTCTCAAGTGTCCAGCCTCTCCCTCCTTTTTTTCAGTATGTCATTTTCATCCCTTTAGTCTGCTTGTAGTACAAATGTATAATTATAAATTCCAAAGCTCACTCCACCCTTCCGATGACTTGATTCTTTTACTGTCTTGGGCTCATACACCTTCCAGTTCACTACTCGATACTGGAGAGTTCTTTCTACTGGACTATCTCTTGGTTTGTACCTAAGCTAATCAGAACACCTGGGGTTTACTGCATAAGCTCTTGCCATGTTTTTTGTTTTAGTCATAACCAGAAATCTTTCTAAGACTGATGTCATATACTAAGAGGCAGTACAACACAGCAGAAAAAGAAATGGATTTGGGTAGGGGTCTGAGCCCTGATAAATATGTACTGGCTGTTTGACTCCTACTGCTAGCTGTATGACTCTGTTGTGAGGGTGACTCGCTTCACCATCAACCTCAGCCCCCATTTCCTCATCCTGAAATAGAGGACTGCACTCCCTACCTTAAAGGAAAGCTCCTGAGAAACATCTGTTGTACCTCATTTACTGACCTAGCACAGTGCTTGGAACACAGGAAGTACCCAGTAGATGTTTGGTGAACTGAAATGAAATCCCTTTGTAAAATATAAAGTACTATATAACTGTAAGCTCTTACTAAGCTGTACTGCATGTCTCCCTGACTTCTTACTCACAGAATACTGAAAATCATTTAGTTTTTTTAAAGAATGTGCTGAAGTAGGTCAGAAGTCTTTGATTTGGTGGCTCGAGGTTATGACAATGAACATTAGTTATTCTACTCTGCAGTAACATTGGGAGGTCGTCAGGGTCACTGCAGTGATTCCTTCTCTAGATGACTACAGACCTCTGCACTTTTCTGAGTTCTTGGGATTGTCTTTATGGCTTTGCTACCTCTTTTCTTGGAGTCTGGCTATCTGCTGACACTTTTCACTGCAGTCTGCTGCCAGTCTTTGGTTGCTTCTAATCTGCTATGTGCTTGAAAAAGAGATATCCGAACTTGTTAGAACTGGTACATTAAGAAGACCAAATAGCATACAGAGCCCTTACTAAAACAATCCTGCATAAAAGGCCCGAGAACAGGCTTCTGT
Organism: Pseudochirops corinnae; assembly: GCA_028646515.1. NCBI lineage: Eukaryota > Metazoa > Chordata > Mammalia > Diprotodontia > Pseudocheiridae > Pseudochirops > Pseudochirops corinnae. Next base: position 21,885,012 of record CM053589.1, on the reverse strand, counting down.
CTACATTACCGTCATTCCAGAATGAAACAACATAATTGCCTGTGGTGGGTGGAAAGAACTTTAGCAGAAATTTTAATGCCTCTTGCTATCTAGTAGCAATAGCCCTTAAATTCCTCTTATTTCTCTCCACATTCCAGTGTCTTGAAGGAGGCCAATCCCCAAAACAAAACACCACCCACAAAGATCCAGGAACCGGATGGAGCTGGTTTGAGCCAAATGCTTCCTTCCCCCTTTTCCTACAGACAAAGGGGCCATTTCTTCCACCTTGCTAATTCACTTCGGAGAGGCTGGGCTTCCACTTTGTGCCATTTATGAATCTGAAGGCTGAAATGTGACTGCAACCAGTTCACTTTAACAAAATCCTATTAGCAAAAAAAATGTCCTCACCAAATAATGTTTGTATTGTCAATGATTATAAACATAAGTGTCTTATCTTAAAAATGCTGTGGCTAAATAGCAATTATTTTCTGTTTCTCTTTAGGAAGCAATTCCCTCCGTACTTTTCAGCTCATATTGTCTATTCTCTTGGGTAGTCAGACTAGGACAAACATGCAGGCAAATGACTGAAGTCACAAAGTGGGTATTATGACTCCAGGGAAGAAGAATAACCATTAAGAACTGATAAGCCCCCCAAACCCACAAAAACCCTGAATAACAAAGAATGAAGAAAGAGGAATAGCCAAATTAAACAGCAGGGACGCTACAGAAAATTTTAATCATAGATATTAGACCAATAATTCTCCAGTAGGAGTGAGGGCTGGAGATGTTTGCATACTTTACAAAGCCAAGAGAACATATCAATTCATTTTTGTGGTTAACAAGAAGTACACTGAAACTCACTTGGAATGTCCTTTGTATAATTAATTAAACTGGCAATATCTAGAGAAAAAACCTGAAGAGGCATGGTAAAATAATTAATATCTACCTAAAAGAAATAGTCTTCTCGGTAGGAATGAGAAGCAGTGTGGTGTGGTGGATAAGGCACTGGCCCTGAGTCACAAAGCTCCACTAAATGGCATCTGAATGAGCTCTTTGATCCTGGGAAAATCATTTAGTCTCAGTTTCCTCATCTATAAAATGAGGGAGTTGGATTCAATATTTGCTAAGGTCCCTTAAAACTATGACCATCCTATGAATGGTCTGAGTAACAAGGTATCAAGACAAAAGGAACTTTGTTCTCAAAGGGTCACCATGACTCAACTCAGCCAGCATTCCTACTTGACTGTTGGGAAATTTCAGATTCATAATTTGACAAAAAGCAAACCTTGATAACTATGGAGGGGAGTTTAGAAAGATCCTAACGCCAATTTCACATTCCCAACAACAATAATGATAAAGTCTCAGCCATAGAGGAGAAACTTGACTCCCATGCTCGGGAAGCCCAAGAATGCAGGAACAGGGACGGCTTGGTGGCACAGTGAATAGAAAACACTGACCCTGGAGTCAGGAGAACCTGAGTTCAAGTCTGGCCTCAGACACTTAACACTTACTAGCCGTGTGACCTTGGGCAAGTCACTTAACCCCAATTGCCCTGCCTTCCCCCCTCCAAAAAGGGAAAAAAAAAGATCCCTAAAAGAGTGCAGGAACAGTTGTTTACAACTCAAATATGTTATAGAAAGAGTACTGAACTTAAGAGTCAGAAGACCTGATTTTGAGTATGGGCTATGCCATATACTAGCTATGTAATATCCCGGGCAAATCACTGTAAATTTCATCATCTAATTTTCATCATCTGCAAAATGGAGATAATACTTGCTCTACTTAACTCATAGGATTGTTCTAACGATCAGATGAAATAAATGTATATAAAGAAATTTGGGAACTTTAAAGTGCCATCTAAAGTAAGTTATTACTACTATTACAAAAAGAATTTTGAATTTGTCCAACTCTTTGTTATCCCATTTGGGGTTTTCTTGGCAAATATAATGAAATGGTTTGCCATTTCCTTCTCCAGATCATTTTACACAAATGGGGAAACTGAGGCAAACAGGATTAAGTGACTTGCCCAGAGTCACACTGCTAGGAAGTATATGAGGCCAGACTTGAACTTAGGAAGATGAGCCTTCCCTACTCGAGGCCTGACACTCTATCCAAGGTGCCACCTGGCCGCCTCATCCAAGCACCCAGGTGGTTAAGTAACAGACTCAGAAGGGGAACTGAGGTTCTCTGACTATGTATCCAGAGCTCTTTTCACTAGACCATGCTGGCCTGTATCAGAGCTATAATGAGGCTGGAGGCAACTGGTGCTTTGTACCAGGGTGCTAAATTTAGAGTGGGGTAGAAACAACAGAGTTTAGCAGCTAGTTAGCAAGAAATTCAAGTGGAAAGCTACCAGATGGTGGGCTAGGATGAGCTACCTACTCCTCAACTGAGGCTATTCTCATGCCACTTGCTATAGGGGCAGTTTTTAGTTTATAGTATTTTCCTCAACCATATTAATTTTAGTTATAGCTCTTTTTATATAACTTATTTCCTAGATTTAAAAAAAGCTTCAAGCAATTTAATAGCTTCAACATGTTATGAAGATGGTTAACTACTTGTTTATATCACAGGGGTAGGGAACCTATGGTCTTGAGGCCACACATGGCCCTCTGGTTCCTCAAGTGTGGCCTTTTCACTGAATCCAAACATCACAGTTTCACAGTCTGGATTCAGTTAAAGGCTCACATTTGAGGACCTAGAGGGCCACATGTGGCCTCGAGGCCACAGGTTCCCCACCACTGGATTTTATTCAACCTATTAAACCTGCTAAATTCTTGAAACTGAGGGTCTTTAGTGAATGGATTTGTCTTAATCTTGTATTTTTTTCCACAGATGCTTAGAAGTATGCAAAAACACAGAAAGCACCTGGGCAGGGGTAATCCAAGGTTTATGGCTGATAGAGACACTGGTAAATGATAAGAAAAATGACAAACGTACTAAGTGTAAAGATAACAATGTTGTTTAGTACCTTGACCATTGTAAGGAGGAGGAAGTTCACTAGAAATAGTATTTCACCCCTCAACTTAGCCTTTACTACAACTAGAGAATCTCTTAATACTTATCAATACATTTATGCACTTATGAGAACATTCCTTTCAATTCTGTCCTTATGTTGCTCCCACACTTTCGGGGATTTCCCTAAGACAACAACCATGTTATGTCCTTTTAACTGAGATACAAGGTAGCAGAGAAGTGTATGGGAGAGGGTTAAAATCACCCCTATACCTCTTTCTCATAGACTAGGCCCAAGGATTCTTGAATAGGACATCAGAGCTTTTAGATAGTGGGGAAAAGTATCCTGTAATTTGGAGACATGTCCTTTCACCTGTTCTTTCCAATAACTCAGGGGTAGGACATTTCTCAGGGACTTGCCACTGGTTGCAGACCCTCAGCTGTAGTTTGCTCATTAGTCCTTCCCTAAATGGTTATTTTGGAGACAGGTAAACGGCACAGTGGATAGAGCATAGAGCCTGGGGTAAGGAAGATCTGAGTTCAAACTTGGCTTCCTGGGCAAGTCACTTAACCCCATTTGCCTCAGTTTCCTCATCTGTAAAATGATATGGAGAAGGAAATGGCAAACCACTCCAGTATCTTTGCCAAGAAAACCCCAAATGGGGTCATGAAGAGTCAGATATGACTGAACAACAAGTGGTTATTGTTTATGGGAAAAAGTCCAAGGTTTGAACATTTATATAAAATGAGTCACACAAACTTTATTCTTTCTTTGGGAAGCATGAAAGGCAAGGTGGGGAATGAGGGACAAGAAGGGAGAGGAAAATAGGTCTGGAAATTATAAGGGGAGAAAATTCTTCCACAGGACTGGCTTTGTTGAAAACAAACCCACCAACTACTCTAATAATGGACACGTGAGGGGATAAGAACTTAGATGAACATGGAGGCTGTGTAAGTAGCAGTCTAGAAAAGTTGCTTTGTTTTATTAACAATGCTAACTAGTAACAAATTAGTGGTCATTCATAATTAAGTTCAGAGGCATATATGCATATCAATTTTTGAGACATGTAACAAAATACTTCTCTGTAAGGCAGAATGAAAGGTGCCCTTCAAATCCACGTTTCAAGACAAATTCTGTTATTCAGTTGAAGGAGAGATCCCAGAACTCTAAGGGAGAAGCAGTAGCTAGGGAGTGGGGGGTAGGGGAAGTAGAGTAGCTTCTTGATTTAGCGAATTATTCCTGCTAACTAGGAGCTAAACTTAGTTGTTTCCCTCCTGCTGAAGGAGGACGTGCACTCTCAGTGCTCTATAAAGTGTCAGTGACCTCGGGCAAAGCCCTGGTTACCCTACAGCTCTGAGGAAGAAGAGTGCTTGCTGTTATGTGCACATTAATTTCCATTTTAGGTAGTAATAATTTTTGTGCTAAATGTTCTGTGAATATCTTAGAAGGAAAGAGACATAATATTAAAGTGTAATAAAATCATAGTTTTCAATAAAAGATCTCCAGCAAAGTGTAAGTCAAAACTCATATATTTTTTGACACAAGAAAAATGTCATACCCTGGTTTCATAAAAACCCTGCCGAAATGGATCTGTGCATGAAGATCAATGTCCAGCACCTGCTTGAGATAGTCCTGCAAATATGAAAAAAATAGCTATAATTTCAAGTTTTATTAAAATAAAGAAAAGAAAGAATGAATGTATTTCAGTTATCTTGCTTATAGGTTATAATTTAGTGGGACTGTCTTCTTAATTTTTTTAGAAAGACTTAATTTCTTGGTAACGTAAATACCCAAAAAAACATATCTGGATAAATATCACAAATATATCTCCTACAGTACTTCATCTCTAGTGCCTAAACACAGCTATGAGATAAGGACATATAGAGCATGCTGGATTGCCAACATTCTACTAAATGAGATATGGACGTGAAGTCTAGATTGCTAAATATAAGCTATTAAACCAAATGGAAAAATAGATTTGGTTCATGAATTCTAGAATTTCTAGAACTGATAACGTAGGGAAATATTTTATTATGTATACTGTTCAGAAAACCTTATTTATTAATATTATTTGAACCTAGCTTTGTCCTAGAACTGTCTAACCCAAAAGCTTACTGTAGAGATCGGGCTGACCTCTGACCATCTCCAGGGGAAGTCAGGTGGCTACAAGGAATGTTTGGATCCTATGTCCACTCAATGCTTATTATGTTCTGTGTTCCCCAAATCTGAATGATTATGCTTACTGATGTACATCTTGATGGACGTTGCCTGGGAACTTCTTTCTCTACCTTAAATAGCTTAAATGTTATGTGTGGTTCATGTGCTGGTATTCTTCTGAACTCCTATATAATGTAAATCTTAAGATCCTGGAAGAGGGAGCCTCCTTTCCAGCTTTCTTCCTCTACCAGATGACCAAAGAAATATCTTTCTAAAACTATTTCAGATTTTCGGGTTTGTTCTCATGACTAACAGTGGACAAGAGTTGAAGTATTTTTAAAGAAGATATGAATATGCCCAGATAAAATTATCTGTCCAGGGTGGCCAGATGATTTTAACTTCAAGTCCCAATATCTCAATTAAATGTTTTCAGAAAAAGCAGTTCCAGAATCCTCTGAGAGAAAGGAGTCTGACAACTTAAATTATTAGAACAAGAATAGGGAAACAGTACAGGCTTCTGGTGTTAGTCTTTCCGAACTGGGAAGACCAATCCTATAATGACTAAACCGGCTGTCAGGGTGGTAGGGATAAGCTCTTTGAAGGTTGCTGTCCTGCAGAATCAAGGCAGGCCACCAAAGCAGGGGGTAAAATCAGATCAGAATGTCCTCCAAGCCATAGGGATTATCCATAAGATCATTTGGAGCTAGAAGAAACCATTTTATACTTGAGGAAATGACACTCAGAGATAGTGATTTGTTCCAAGTCCTGCAGGGAATAAATAGCAGGGATAGGATTTGAACTCAGTCTCCATCTCCATGTTTTAGTGCTCTTTCTGCTCTCTCCTGTTTTCACAAACTTCCATAGTATCAATTTTTATTCTCAGTTCCAGCCTTGTCAAACGCCAATAGTAAATTAGGCCTCTGTTATACAAATAGATACATAAAGAAAATTGTTATGTGTTGTATACATTGCTAGTCATTCATGAATTTTACTCATGTGGGAATTTTACAAAGTGATTTAGCCACTTTGATTTATCAAAAATAACTTCTAATTACATAGAAAGAGCATGAAAATGATCATGATTACCACTGTCGTTTCATGGCACAGTGGAGAGAGAGCAAGTAAGACCCATGTTCTGATACAAACTGGTCATGTGATCCTGGGACAATCATATCACCGCTAATGCTCTAGGTCAGAGGTGTCACACATGCAGTCTGCCTTCAGGATGGCTATCCACCACACTCCAGAGTGCAGTCAGAACCAGAGCAAAATGTAATAAAACACAGATACTATGAATTCAATATGCACCCTGGAGGTATCCTCAGGTTTAGGGGCCCCATTTCCGTCTGAGTTTGATAGCAAAATGCCAACCAGCACTGGCAGAGGGAGTTTCCTGTGGCCATGAAATAAAAAATCCAGTCCTTATTTCTAAAAATTGTGGTTAATTTTTACACAGCACTTTAAGGTTTTCAAAGCATTTTTCACATTTGCAAAGGTGGAAGCTGATTGAATCCTACTCCACTTAATTGAAAAGTTCACTTGGAGGGGCTTGGCTGGAGGCTCCCTTGGTGATGCATTCATTAGGTACGAACACAGCCAGCTGAATTAGTCAAGCAGAGGTAAGTGTGAACAAGGCTCAGATGTCAATCAATCAAAAGGCATTTCACAAAGCTGGAGCAATCTGTTCACACTGGTTGAGGGAACTAGTTCATGCTCTGTGGGTCATCTATAAAATAGGGAGATATTGGAGAATCTTTCAGCAAAAATTAGAGCCTCTAGGAAGTCACCTAAGCAAGTCTTCTTCAATTCCCTCGCACCCATTTACATTTGTTATTTAATCTGAGCCTCACTACAACCCTGTGAGGGAAGTGCTGTTATCATCTCCATTTTACACAAGAGGAATAGGAAGCTTACTCTTGAGAGTGACTGACCCAGGGTCACATAGCTACTAAGGGTTTAAGGCAGGATTCAAACTCCTACCTTCTTGACTCTAAGTTCAGTTCTCTGTTACATGCCTTAGGTATCATGCAAACCTCTTTACAACAGAAATTGGCAATTAATAGTGTATGTCCACAAATGGCACACCATAATTTTTTTGTTTTTTAACATAAAGCCTGGATTCAGCATACTACCTATTTGTAAACAGTACATTCACAGAGAGGTATATTGCAAAAGGGAATGTTTTGCTTCTTAACACATTTGACTATAATATAAAATGTCTGTCTGTTTTCAAAAAGACAAGGTTTTCATAATTTTTTTTCTTCCTGCCGTGTCAAATGCCAATAGTAAATTCTGTCTCTTTATTATGCAAATAGATGCATAAAGAAAACTGTATGTGTTGTTTACATTGCTATTCATTCATGAATTTTACTCATATGGAAATTTTACAAAGTGATTTTAGCCACTTTGATATATCAAAAAAAAAATTTTTTTAAATTTTCTTTTTTTGTGGAAGGAGGCATATCTCTCCTCTTAATTGCTAAATCTAAGAGCTGCTTTTCAGTTTCTACTTTGTTTGATCTTCAAACAAAATATCTGTAAAGCACTTAGTACAGTACCTAGCCCAGTGGATGCCTTATAAATGCTCATTCCCTTCCCCTTCCTGAAGCTTTTGACTTTGTCTCCCAGGCCTGTCTTCTGGACCCAGTCCTTCAATTCAATCCTAATCCAATCTAATCTAATCTAATCCATTTAAACAAATTAAGCACCTATGGACAATCTGAAGGATACAGTGATGCCAAGGATTCAAGAGGAAGAGTGCTATGCTGGCTCCACTGTGAAAGTTTATGGGAGGCTATGAACTACAGGCACAGGGGTGGAGAAGATGTAGCTGGGGTGGCAACTTATATTGTTGCAAACTATGTCTAATGGAATGACTGGAGTTTATTGAGCAGGGGTGAGGGAGTGGCATGGTTGGACCTATGCTTTGGTGACTGAATGGAGGATGGAGTGGAGTGAGGAGTCATCTAGACACGAGGTGATGAGGACCTGTACCAGAGGGGTAGCAATGTTAGCTGTTGGTGGTAGGGGCTGTTAGGATGGTGGCAAGGGCAAGGGTATGACTCTCTCCAATCAAACTTCAGTTTCATATATCCCCCTAGATGTACTCTCAGCAGTTCAAACTGTACATGTTCCAAACTGAATTAATCTAACCTCCCACTCTAAACCCACAGCTCTTTCAGGAAAACAAACATTTCTGAAGCAATCGCTATAGGCAAGGTACTTTGCTAAGGGACTGGAGATGCCAAGACAGAACTGAAACAATCCCTATCCTCAAAGACCTTTCATTCTACGGGGAAAAATTCTAATCTTCCCTCTTATTATTGAGGATACCATCACCTTCCTAGTTATAGGGGTTTGTAACCTCCAACTCCTCTTTGTCTCCGTCCTTATTTTCACCGCCAGTAATCAATCAGTTCCCAAGTTTTGTTGTTTCTACTTCCATGTCTCTTGAATCTGGAACCTTGCCACTAATCTAGTTCGGATTGTTCAGATCCATCTTACCTGTTCTCTAATATTTTTCTAGTTAGCTTCCAGGCTACCAGTCTCTTCCCATATTTCACAGAGCTGCCAAATTAATCTTCTAAATCAAAAGGTCTGAAAGGAAAATGTCATGCCTCTACTCAAAACCCTTTAATAAATCCTTTTTAGAGGTAGCTAGGGGATGCAGTGGATAGAGTGCTGGTTCTGGAATCAGGAAGACCTGAGTTAAAATCCAGTCTCAGACACTTATGAGCTTGTGTGACCCTGGGCAAGTCACTTAATCTCTGTTTGCATCAGTGTCCTCAACTATAAAATGAGAATCTTAATAGCACCAACCTCTCAGAGTTGCTGTGAAGATAAAATGAGATAATATTTGTTAGGTACCATGAAGGATAATTTATAGTGAAGTTTCCCCATTCTGAAAAATCAAATCTAGAATGGCTTCAGTATTCACTAGGCCTAGGTTTAGAGGTCACCTGATCTTCCAGGAATCTGAAGCTTAGAGCAATGGAGACCCTCCCCAGTGTCACCTCAGCACAAGATATGCCAAATAGGAACCCTGGCCTTTCATTGGACACCCACATGTTTCTGGGTCCTTTGTCTCAGGGAAAGATTCCCACGCTTAGGTTGTGGGACAGCCCCCCTACCAATAAGAGTGAAGGCCAGTTGGGGGGGGGTTGGGTTTCTGCATCAGAAGATTATATAACCATGGGCTGGCTTCTACCTGTTGCTCTCTCCCTGCAGATGCCATGTGGGCAACAGGGGCAGGGTCCTTTCTCATGAGAAAGAATAAAGACCTTTTCTGACTTCAGATTCAGACTTTGAACTCTTTCATCTCACACAGTACTGAGCACAATTCATGGCCACAGTAGGCACTTAATAAATGCTTATTTCCTTCCATGCTTCCCTTTATCTTTGTGACAAAACACAATTACACAGCTGCCATGTGCTTTCAGTCATTTCACATGACTCTATTTATGAATCTTTGCTCCAGCCAGACTGGACTTCTAATCTAGCCTCAAGTAGTCATTCAGTGGTCTTCCATGGTTGGAAGGTACTTCCTTTTCACCCTTCCCTTTCATTATCTTTATCTTTCTCCAAAACTTAGCTCAGGTTCTGCCTTCTTGATGAAGGCTTCCCGGAAACACTAACTACTGCTCCTCTCTTCCTCAAAATTCCTAAAGCTCTTTCATCTCTTCTTTGCCCTCGATCACTCCCTACCTTATATTACACTTGAGTTCATATTGTACCTTTGCTCCTAAACCCCAAGCTTCTTGACAACAGGGGTGTGTGTGTGTGTGGGGTGTGTGTGTGTGTGTGTGTGTCCTTGTGCCTTGTACACAGCAGATGCTTAATAAATAGAAGCTGAATTCAGCTGAGTTAAATTGAATGTGGACTGTTGGTGCAGGAGTGAACATTACAAAGACTGACCACAGCTAAATTTAGCTGCTCTGTGAATTATCAAGTCTTAGCTGAGGTGGTGATTTTGTAGTTCAGAAAAATAATTCACCACACTTTGCTACTTACAAGGTCTGGGATCTGCACATCATAACCCAAAGCAGTAATTCTGCTTCCGCTGAGCTGATCAGAGTCCTAATATTTTACAGTTTCTACCGGCCCAAGCACCAATCAACAAGGAAAATATCCTTCCTTCTCCTAAAACAAACATCCCCCCCCCCAACACTAAAATAAAACCCCAAAGCAATCAACACTTATAGGCAGCTATTGTTGTTTGTCCTTCATTCTTGGAGATGCCATGACTTGCAAATGGGTCCAATGGAAAGACTAGGACGACTAGAGATGGCCCAGGATGCAGTGGGAAACCTTGGGCTTTTTTCTATAGGTTGCTAAATACAACTACACTATACATACATACTCTACTAAAAAGTATATCATTTTTGAGGCATTGTGGTATTTGAGAAAGAATACTGGACTGAATCCTAGCTCTGTTCCTCATTACTTATGTGGTTAGATTATGACTAGAGCTCTTCCCATAGTTTTCACTGAGCTCCCTTGGGAACTTTAGTGGATATGTGTGGCTTAAAGCTGAAGGACTCAGTGTTTTGGGATGACTCAGCAGACCCTGAGTAGTCTCTTGGTTTTCCTCCTTTTCTCCAAAGCCTGCAGTGGAGGGAAGGTGAGTGGAGACACTGTGTCCAAGTTGCATCAGAGGAGGAATCAAAATGGTAGAGTAGAAGGAAGAGCTATAGTCATCCCCCACCAAGACAGAGAAAATGCATCAGAACAAGTTTTGATTGGGAAATGCAAGAAAAAGTCTCTAATTTTATGTCTAAGTTAGCAAAAGGAGACAGAAAGAAGTCTGTGGACACTAGGGACAGGAAGTAGCCAGAAAGGGCTGTGCAGAGCATTCAGGTGCAAGGACTGAAAGAGGGGCCAAAGCTGTGCAACAGGGATAAGAAGGGGTCTCAGATACACCCAGAGATGATTGTTCTTGTGAAATGTGCTAGAACAGGTGCTAACAGGCAGCTCAGTCACTCACTACTCAGTTCCAGGTCATAGATCCAGGGCAGACTGAGAAGGGGACCTACACTTAGGAATGGTATCTCAGGATAAGTAGGGTCATGGGCCCTAGACTGCGTTCATTAAGGAGTAAGTTTAGAAACAAATAGTAGTTTGTGGTTCACACCCTCGAAACAAAGACTGGAGCTGAGTTGAAACTTTAAAATAAAAACACTGGAGTCAAGAAAAACAAAAAAGTAAGGATAAGCAAAATCATAAGGGACTAAATAAGGATAAACTATTTGGAAAGGGCAGAAGGGGAGAAGGAACCCAGTAAGGGGAAAAGGGAGAGGAAGGATAGGGAAAATTATTTAACATAATCAGTGTATGCCAGTAGAAAACACAAGGGGTAAAGGGCATCGCTTGAACCTCATTCTCATCTTAGCTGGTCAAAAGAGGGAAGAATACACATACATGCATACAACTGGGTAAAGAAATACATTTCACTAAATGTGAATGTGAAAATGTGAGAAGTGAGAGAAGGGAATAAGTACCATAGATTAAGAGAGGGATTAATCCTAAACAAAATAAACTCTAACTAAGGAGGGTGGATGTTGAGGAGGGATTTAAGAGAAATTCTTTATTTTTTCCTTATTATTTATTATTTCTTTTTATTATTATTTGAAAGAATAAGGAGCTATGATCATGCTCTGGATGAAGAGAGAGAAAAGGGGCAGAGAAGCACAAGCAGATTCAACAAATTTATGAGCACATGCCTTCTTTCTTACCACCATCTTCTTTATAAAGACGGGGTGGGAAACAGAGAAGAAAAAGAATGGAGAAATATAGCCAATTCATGATCACAAGTATGGATATGAATGGCAAGGACTTACAAAAGAGGATAGCAGGATTGGGTTAGAAAGCAAGGTCCAACAGTATGTCATTTACAAGGAACAGACTTAAAGCAGAAAGATTCACAGAATTAAAATAAGGGGCTGGAGCAAAATCTAAGAACTCTGATTAATTCAATGACCATATATGATTTCAGAGATCTGATGATAAAGAATGCTGGTTCTCTCATGATAGAAAAGTGATGGATTCTGGGTATAGAATGAGACATATTTTTGGATACAATGTGAGAATTTTTTTGTTTTGCTTGACTAGGCATATGCATTATAAGAGTTTCTTTTTCTTTTTTCTGGGGAAGGGGAAAGTGGGAGGAAGACAAAATGTATACGAATTGACAAAAACTAAAATAGTTGCAAAGACAGAGATTTCCCATGGTATGTTTTTAGTACAGGAGATAAGAACAAACAGAAATAATACATAGCAGTATGTTACAAATATATTAGAAAGATGCAAAATAATAAATATGAAATCTATATGAGGAGATGCTGAAGTGTTCTCTCAGAGTCCTATCATTTATCAGGGTTCATAGGGTGTAAAAAGACAGAGCACCACGTGGATGTGGTTCTGTTCTGTTTTGATTAAAAGAAGAATGGAAAGGGCAGGAGGAGAGAAGGTCTGAGAGAATGGAGGTAGAGAGATCAGTTAGCAGGCCTATTACAATGATCTAGGCAGGACATAATAGGGACCTTATTTAAAACTTAAACAGTTACATAAAGAAGGTGGAGGATGAATACAAAAACATGGCATAGTCCTGTAAGAACAGTATCAAGAGCACTAAAGAGCAAAGTAAACTGAGTCTGAAAAGGAAAGGCAAGACAAAAAAAAATGGGATCAGGGATTCAGGTATTTGGAGGAAAATAGGAGGGACAAAGAAGTAATATAACTGCTGCTTCTAGTAGAAGGAAAAGTGATAAAAATTGGAGAATGGGGAGAGCTGCTCAGCTCTTATTTTTCTTGGCGTACAAGAGTGGTCTTTAGAGTGGAAAGGACAGTATAAAAATCAGTAACCAGAAGCTGCTATTGGAATTATACAGAGGGACAGTAAGGGAGGACTTAGCCGCCTTTGATGAATTCGAGTTATTATAATCTGATGAACTACATCACAGGATACTGAAAGAGATGGGACGCACTGATGAGCAACTGTTAGTCATCTTTGGAAGATCATGGAGAAAGGGGAGGCACCACAGCAGTGGAGAGAACAAATGCCAATATGGCTAAGATTAAAAAGGCACTAACTGGGAACACAGCATTGTAGGAAGTTTCTCTCACAGAGGTCACATTTCCAAGATATATAAGGAACTGATTTAAATTTATTAGAACGAGGGCTGTTTCCCAATTGATAAGATGGTCAGTGGATATGAAAAGGCAGTTTTCAAGGGAAGGAACCCAAGGTATCTGCAGTCATGTGAACAAAATGCTCCAAATCACTGTCAGAGAAATGCCAATTTGAACCCATCAGGTTCAAACCTATTATTCTGGCAAGGCTGATAAAATAGAATAATGACAAATCCTGGGGAAGTTGTAGGAGAACAGACATATTGATGCTTTATAGGTGGAATTATAAAATGGTACAACTATCCTGGAAAAGAAATTTTGAATTATAGGCCACTGTGCTCTTTGACCTTTGAATCAGTACCACTATTCGGCCTCAAAGAAAGAGGAAAAGGTCATATATTTTTAAAAATATTTATAGCAGCTCTTTTTTTTGTAGTGGCAAATAACTACAAACTCTGGGATCCTATATGAATGTAATGGAATACTACTGTATTGTAACAGATGAAGAAAGAGTTTCAGAGAAACCTGGGAAGACTTATATGAACAGATGCAGAGTTAAAAGAACAGAAACAGTAGAACAATTTAAACAGTCGCTTTAAAAATGAACATTTCTGAAGGACTTGAACGCTGAATGCAATGATCAACCGTGATTCCAGAGAACTAATGATGCAGAATGGGGCCCATCCCATGAAAGAGAGATGGTGGATTAATATAAAAGATGTGAAACACATTTTGGACAGGGACAGCGCAGGAATTGGAATTGGTTTGACTTAACTGTGCTTATGTGACACGAGGTTTTCATATCTCTAAGTGGCATAATGAACAGAGTGCTGGGTCTAGAGTTAGGAAGACCTTAATTCAAATTCAGCCTCAGACACTTAGGAGTGTGTGGCCCTGAGTAAATTACTTAGCTTCTGTCTGCTCATCTGTAAAGTTGGGATAATAACAGTACCCACCTTCGAGGGTTTTTATGAGGGTCAAGTGAGATAATAATCGTAAAGCTCTCAGCACTGTGTAAATGTTGGCTATTATTATTATTGCTGTTCCAGTGGTTAGGGAGAAGCAAAAGGCAGGAAAAAAATGCTTGATAATTGGAAAAAAACAAAGAAGTTTTTAAAACCTTTTTTTCTTAAAGCAGCATCAGAGAAGACTGGCCACTGAGGCTGTAAGGGCTTCCTAGTGAATGGAGCAACCCCATATGGGGTTGTGAAAAATTTGGCAATGGTAAAAGGCTTCTCAACATGCAAAGACCAAAAATTAATTAAAAATCAAAGGTGTAATGAATCCAAGGTGTACTGGCAGCACTGCCCATGTTGGATCCCGCAACTTCACGGTAGCATTGGTTCTGAACACAAAACATATTCATTTTGCACATGCCCTCAGGTCAGGCAATGTCAAGGAACACAGCCTACATGTGAAAAGGGGTCCTAAGTGTTTCCTGCTCTATTGACTTTTCTTTTTTCTTGTCTTCTGAATGTATTTGAGCTTCTACCTGGATTTCCCCCAACAGGTGAGATGATAAATTGTTCACACCTCACCAGCCAACACATTCTGGCCTAGATCAGTTTGAGGCATGATCCATGACCCTTGTAGACTCTTCTGCTTTGTGTTTCTTTCCTGAGAGTATGAACCCAAATGACAATACTGGGATAGACATTTGTTATCTTAGTGGCAACTGAGTTTAAGAGGTCAAGGGCTCTGAGGTTTCATCTCTCACACTGTAAATGAGCAAAGATGACAAAAGATTGAAATATACCATCCAAATAATATGAGGGGTTGTGGGAAGACAGGCACACAATTTTTAGTGAAGCTGTGACAACCATTTTGGACAGCAACTGGGAATTATGCAAAAATCTCCTTTGTCTCAGAGGTTCTATTACTAGATTTTTACCCTAATGAGGCTCCTGATAAAACCATCCCTGTTCATACCAAAATGTTTATAGTAGCACTTTTTGTGAAGTAAAGAATTGTAAACAAAGTAGATACCCACAGATTATGAATATGAATATTACCTGAGAAATATGTTACAGTGTGTAGTGATCTACATGACCTGATGTTGAGTGAAATAAGCAGAGCCAAGAAGACAATTTACACAGTGACTACATGATGTAAACAAAAAGAATAATCACAGATACACACACAAAATAAAAAATGAATGCTGAAAAATTATGAAGTAGAAGTATGGCTTGAAAGAAGACATGAGAAAATATTCCTACTGTACCCCTTGGAAGAGTTATGAGGACCACAAGCGTTGTACATTGTAAATATTTTCAGATTTTCTTTTTGATATATTGATTTTTTCTTTTGTCTTAAAAAAAACCTTATTTGTGATATGAGATGGCTCTCTGAAAGGGAGATGGGGAGAGATACTGGGGAAAACTATAGTGATATAAAAAAAACAAAGTCCATCTGTTGGAATAATACTGTAATGTAAGAAATGATGTGCTGATTGATTTTAGAAAAACACGGAAAGACTTGGATGAAATGATGAAAAGCGAAATGAACAGAATCAAGAGAACATCGTCTGCAACACTATTAAAGGAATAACCGTCAACGACCAAGTTATCCTGAGTATTATAAATAATCAAATAAACTCAAAAGGGCCTATCGAGAAAGATGTCATGGAGAAAGAAGCATGTCTAGTGTAGTTTTACGTATATTTATAAATCTCTGTCAAATGGTGGCCTTCTGTGATGTGGGGTGGGCAGAGAAGGTAGGAGACAGTCTGGAACGTAGAGTGTAACAAGAAAAATTAACTTAAAAACACAACCATAATTGAATAAAACACAGTGAGGGGCTCCTGGGAGATGGTGGAGAAAATGACCGTGGAGGGGCAGCTACCTGGTGAAGGGGTCAGAGCGCCGGCCAGGAAGTCAGGAGGACTTGGGTTTAAAGCTGGTCTCAGACACTTGACACTTATTTGTTGTGTGACCCTGGGCAAGTCACTTAATCCTGACTGCCTTTCAAAAAAAAAAGGAGAAAATGACCACAGGCAGAAGGAAGATCCTAACCCGTGGCCTAGCTTATCAAAAGACAGGTACTTTGAGGGAGACGGCAGAGCTGGAGAGAAAAATGCAATTCAGAAATCTTGCAAAATGCTTCACATTTGATGTTCTGAAGCATCAAACTCCTGGAAGAGTATGTAGAAGTCATTGCTGCTTGCTTAAGTTTTTTGCTGATGTGTATGTCTTTTGTGTTTTTAAAGAATTTGCTTTGTGTGGAAAAATTGCTATATTATTCTTGATTTCCACTACACTGGTTTCCAACTACACCCTTTAGAGGAGTTCAGGAGCTAAATTCAAGTTTCAGTGGTTTCCCTGAGCCCAGGGTGGGGGTAGGGGCATAAAGAGCCAGAGACAATAAGAAAAGAAGCCTGACCCCTTGAGAGTCTAGTCGTCCCTAGGACCAAACCCAGTCTGTGCAAATGGTTCCAGAGCTAAGAGGGACCCAGCAGGACTTCTGTGTGTGTGAGTTTAGCAATGTGGCCTTGGCTAAATCATTTCACCGTTTTGGTCTTGGTTTTCAAATCTAAACTAAACTCTCTTTACTTCCTGTGTGACCTTGGGCAAGTCCCTTAACCAACCCTTAGGCCTCTGTTTCCTTATCTACTGTGAAGTGAGGGAATTTCATTATACAGCTTCTGAAGTACACTGCAAGTGTAGATTTATGATCTTATGACTTTTAAGGTCTCTTCCACCTCCAAATTATATGATCCTATAATCCTAATAGACTGAATACTTTGGGAAACATTTGGAGATATGAATTTTTCTTTCCCCCAACAGAATTATTGTATAAATATAGGTAAAGTTCTTGCCCTAGACATTGAAATGAGGTATTATGCAAAATGAAATATTCATAGGATCCTGGTATATCTTAAAATAGGATTCTGTCATACTTTACTATGAATGAAAAATTCTCTAGTGCTATTAAAGAAGTTCTTTTTTCTTTGCTTTATGAGATTGAACAATTTTATCAGTATTCCAAACCACTCTGATCACTGGAATTTTTCTAAATGAATATAGTTGAAATTCAGCACTGAGATATTAAAATAATCTATCTCTTCCTTTGCCATGTAGGGAAAACCCAAAAGATGCTTATTCTCTTCTCCTAGAAGGTTAATAAATCAATGAACTTACCTAGTCTAAAAAAAGGACTGATACGCCATAGAAGAGTATACAAGGGTGGGATGATGATTTCATTTACATGACCACAAGGGAAAAAACAGTTGTACTCGCCCCAAAAGGAAAGGAAATGGAGAGAAACTACTAAGGAAATACTTTTTATTTAAATGAATTTTTAAAAAATGAACAGCATGTTATAATCTGGGCAGTATACAATTTTTGTCCATTTTGTTCTTCAAGAGTCAATAGCTAGGGCACAGTTAGGTGGTGCAGTGGATAGAACACCGGCCCTGGAGTCAGTACAAATCAGGGCTTGGACAATTAGTACCTTGTGTGACTCTGGCCAAGTCACTTAACCCTGACTGCCTCAAAAAAAAAGTCAGCTGTTAGCTAATATCTTTGAACGGTTATGTATTTCAAAGGGGAAAGCTCTTAATGTACAAGTATTCTAGGTAGTGATGTCATCTGTTGATAGCCTCTATTACTGGCTAACCCCTGAGGCAAATCTGATTGATAGCCGTTAAACCCTTAAAGAAAGCTATCTTTGTGGTCACATATGTCATAGAATCTTGTATGATTTTACTATGCGTGTGGGAGACCCCCTGAGGAGAGCCTTCAAGGCTTCCTTTTGTACTCCCCAGTCAAATACATTCTGAAATCCATAACGTATCATGGTACAGCGGGGAAAGCACTTATATCTGAAGTTAGAACTGGGTTTGAGTCTTGGCTCTGACACTTAAGTTCTCTGTAACACCATCTAAATCAATTAACTACTTAGTTTCCTCATGTATAAGATGAGGATAATGGGGGCGGCTAGGTGGCACAGTGAATAGAGCACTGGCCCTGGAGTCAGGAGGTTCTGAGTTCAAAGGCAGCCTCAGACACTTAACACTTACTAGACGTATGACCTTGGGCAAGTCACTTAACCCCAATTGTCCTGCCTTCCCCCCTCCAAAAAAAAAGAAAAAGAAAAATGAGGAAAATGATTCCTCTCAGTGTTATAAGACTCTTGCATAAAATGATTTGGAGCTTTCTCGAGAGTACAGACTTTCTCTGAGAGTACAGGATGGTCCTGGAGAAGCATAGTTAAGTAGAAATAAAAAAAAATAAGTATCTGATGAGAGCTGTAGAACTACCTATTTTGGATTAAACTACCACTAGGGTTTGGACCCAAACAGGTTCTCTACCCACTGAAATGGTATCGCTGAATAGCTCTCAGTCGCACTGAAGGTGCCCTGAATTTTGGGGTAATGGACAAAGGCTATGTGAGGGTCTTGTCAGATGCAAGGGCAATAAAAAACAGACTGATTGTATGGCAGGGAGTCACGATGGGGACATAAGTCCTCCTTTTCCTACCTTTTCCCCCATGGAGACACCCCCTGATGTGATGATAACATCCGCACGACTGATACCTTCATTCAAGGCATTGAGTAAGTCATCTGGGCTGTAAGAAAATTAAAAGAAATTAACATGTAGAAAAAATATTCAGGCGCAGTACAAACTCAGAATAAACTGCTTTATTCTTTGAGCAAACACTGAGCACCAAGGGTAGCATCACTAGGCACTGAAAGTATAGAGCTGCATTATACACAAGCATATCATACATAAGCATAAGACCTGTCCCTGCCCTTAAGAAGCTTTTAATTTGGTTGAGGGAAAAAAGATCTATGATAGTTTTGTGCAAGCATTATAGAATTAAGTTCCTAAATGAGTTATATATCGATATAAATGACAGTGATGTTAAGGAGGACTTTATGGAAGAGGCAGGCCTTGAACTACACACTGAAGGGAAGACTGGACAAGAGAGAAGGGACAATGCTACTCCTGGTACTAGTACTGACTGTCACGACGACTAAGACAGGAGTGTGTGCAGCCTGCGCCTGCATAAGCTCCCATGGATTTAATGATCGTTTCTATGCGTATCATTCCCCGATCTAGTTATCTAGACATAGTCTGGATATAGTCCTGCATTGCCAACTGATTATTGGACATTTTGATCTGAGTATCCTACAGGAATCTCAAATGGGACAGAGCCAAAACGAAATGCTTTATGTTTCCTTTAATTCCTTCCATTTTACTGTCCACAGAAACTAGTCCAAATCTTCTCCTCTCCAGACTCTCACCTTTCCCCCCTGACAACTCTCAGCTGAGGACTTTATTACTGAAGAAAATGGAGGTTATTCAGCATCTTTCTTCTCTTCTTCTCCATATTTCAAAATCAATGGACATTGTTCCCGACTTTTCCTTTTTCTCCTAGTCTTTGATAATAAATAAGGTAGCTCTTTTTCTAGCCAAAGCCAACCCCTCTATACATTATACCTTCCATCTTCTATCCTGTTCTGTCTTCTCCAGCAGAACTCCTCCATAATCATCCTCTCTTGCTCTCCCCACCTCTGTCCTTCCCTCTCTCAGGTTTAATTATCATTCCTATGCAAATGACCACAAGATCTATACATCCAACCCTAGTTTTTCCCTTGAATTTCAGTCCTGTATCACCAATTGCCTATTAGACATTTTAAACTGGATGCCCCATAGCCAGCTTAAACCCAACATGTCCAAAAGGAAATTCAATAAATTTTCCCACTAAATATACACACTTCTTCTAAACGTCCCTACTTTTTTGAAGGTACTGTTTTTCTTCCAATCTCCCAGGTCTCTAATCTTATGAGACCAAGGTGTTATCCTTGACTCCTTGCTCTCTCATGGCATATATTTAGTTAGCTGTCAAATCTTGGTATTACTAGTTTGAGGTCATCTCTTACATATCTATGTTTCCTTCCACTCACACAGCCACCACACCAGTTCAGGCTCTGATCACCCCTCACCTGGACTACTGCAACTCCCTCCTAAGTGCTTCTCCCTGTCTCAAATCTCTGCCCTGCTTGAGTGGGGAAACTTTACACAGTGACCAAAATGATTCTTCTTAAAAGAAGATCTGACCATAAAACTAATAATTATTTCCTTTTGTTTTCAGGATCCAATATAGATTGCTCTATTGAGCTTTTAAAGCTCTTCTCATCCTAGTCTCATCTTCCCACACCCTGCTCCCCAGTCTAGTCAGCACTGCATTCCTGTCTCTCATGTCTTTGTTACCACTGGCTATCTCTTATAGCTGGACTGTATTCCCTTCTCATTTACACCTCACAGAATCCCTGCCTTCCTTCAAGAATCAGCTCAGAGACCACCTTCTACATGAAGTCCTTCGTGATTCCCACTGATAATGCTCTTCCTCTGGTAAGTAGTATTTATTTTCTTTATCCTTACTCTGTACATACTTATACACACACTTGTCTCCCCAAACAGCCTATAAATTCCTTGGGATTATGGAATTTCATTCTTTGTATTTGTGTCCACAGTGCCTGGCACACAGTAGGTACTTTAATAAATGCTTGTTGTTTATATTCCCTTCACCTATCCTTATACTGAGAAAAGTTTCATAAGTTACAATTATTGTTTTTCCATGTTGGCATGCAAATAGTTCAACTTTGATAAGTTCTTTGTGATTTCTTTTCCATGTTTACCTTCTCATGCTTGTGTTTGAATGTCAAATTTTCTATTCAGTTCTGGTTTTTTCCTCAAGAATGCTTCAAAGTCCTCCACCTCATTGAATGACCATATTTGCCCCTGGAACACTATACTCAATTTTCCTGGGTAGGTGATTCTTGGTTTTAATCCTAGCTCCCTTGATCTCCTTAATATCATATTCCAGGCCCTTATATCTCTTAATGTAGAAGCTGTTAGATCCTGGGTTATCCTGATTGTGTTTCCACAGTATTAAAATTGTTTCTTCTTGG
>CM053589.1:21837320-21863378 GCA_028646515.1 Pseudochirops corinnae | reverse complement strand
AGACTGGGGGAGGGGGGACACACTGGGATGGCTGTTTTGGGGCGGTGGGTGGGGGAAAGGGGGGGAGAAAATATGTAACTCAAAATCTTGTGGAAATGAATGATGCAAACTATAATAAAAATTTAAAAATAAAAAAAAATAAAGTCAGTAATTGACCCTTGGATGGGTTAACTCAAAAAAAAAAAAAAAAAGAAATGATTGAGGAAACAAAGATTTGATTTTCCAAGCATATTGATTTATTAAACAATGAGTGGCAATTGCTCAACAAACTGGGACAAGATCTCCTCAGCCTAGGTTTGGACCCTGAATATAGGAGGAAACAAACTTTTATACACAAAAAGCAATTAATCAAATAAAACCAATTAATTAAAATGAAACAGTACAACAATAGGTAATCTTATTCCTAATTAGATGAAAGATTAGGAACTCTCCAAGTTAGGAGGGAGAGAGCAAACAAGTGCAGTTCCCTGCATTCAGAAAAAAAAAGGTTTCCCATTCCTCTCAAGTGTCTGTAAACAATCAAAGGAATGTGGAAACAATAACTGATTAATCAGTACAGGACCAGTTCATAGAGAAGACATGTATGGGTTGTTTAAAGTATATAATTTAAGATCACTTACATCCATCTTTGGACTTGACTGGTTTTCTGGTCAATATAACCTAGGTCCTTCATTAAGAACCTCTAAACAGCACATGGGGTGGTCCAGTTTCCCAGCCACACAAGGCCAGGTTCAAATACTATAATAAGGTTTACTCCCAATTACCAAAACTGAATAAAGTTTTCTCACAAGACAGAAATTGGGCTAGGTCCATAATTGAATAGAAAGGTAACTGAGCTAGCTCCAAAATTGACTCATAAGATGGAGTCAGTGTGGTTCACTCAGTTCCCACCACCACTTGCTGCTCATTGTGGTTATTTAGTCATTTTTTAGTCATGCTCTACTGTTCATGACCATTTGGGTCATGAACATAGACTCCGTAAGAGTCTATCCAATGTGGCAAATCTTTAATTTAATTTAAATTGGGATTTTCCTGGCAAAGATACTGGAGTGATTTGCCATTCCCTTCTCTAACTTATTTTACAGATGAGGAAACTGAGGTAGACAGGTTTAAGTGACCAGCACAGGGTCACACCGCTAGTATCTGAGGCCAGATTTGAACTCATGAAAAGGAGTCTTCTTGACTGCTGGCTCCAGGCCCAAATGCACTAGCTAGCTACCACTTGCCACTCCAATCCCTTTAGTTCCCTTGATCCAGGACTATGCAAGCAAATGTTTCACAACCAGCTCTCTAGGAGAGAAAATTTAAATTTAATCTGTATTATTAACATTTTTTCTGTCAGTTTCTTAAATCTAGAAAATGTACAAACAGTCAGTTATGCTCTCATTTGTAATGTTTGCAGATTTCTGAGGTGTACATATTTACACTGAAAATTTTACCTTTGGCTTCTGGGAGCCAGTAAGAGTTAATTAACCACCCCTGCCTTGATCCTTCCTACCTTTCCAGTCTTCTTTCTTGTTACTCCCTTCAGTGCACTCTGTGATCCAGCTACATTGGCCTACTTCCTATTGCTCATGTAAATTCTGTGTCCTTATGCATTTGCACTGATGGTTCCTCATTTCTGAAATGCTCTGACGCACTTCTCTTCTTTGTTACCCTGGCTTCTTTCAAGACTCAGTTCTAATCCCATCTTCTGCAAAAAACCTTTCCTAGTCCCCCTAGCGGCTAGAGTCTTCCCCTCACAAATTACTTCCATCTATTCTCTACATATCTTCCATGTGCCTAGTTATTTACATGTTATTTACATCTTCTCCATTAAAATGTATGCATATTGAGGGAGGGATCTGTTTTGACCTTTTGTTTTGTTTTGTTTCTGTTTTTTTTTTCCTTTTTATGTTTTGTCCTAGCACTTAGTACTGTGCCTGGCACTGACGATGGGGTATGGGTCCAAGCCGAGACCTTTTCCCTTTACCCCAAAAGAATTTGAGTCCTATTTGTCCATAGGACCTAGGAAACCCCACCCCCAGCCCCATCTTGCATTCTCCCTGAATTCTCCCATTTAATCTGGCTTTTTCTTGCCCAAATCTGTTACCCTTAACCTAGCCTAGCCCTCCATTGTCTGTTTTCTCCAGATTGCCTCAGACTGCTTTCTACCCTTGATCCCATCAAAATACCATTCTCTTGGTTCCTGGAATCAGACCTCTAGTCACCTCAGTCCCATCAAGATCCTCCTTAGACTCCTCCTCAGTACACTTCCTAAACCCCTCCTCTAGTCACCCCAGACTACTTGACCTCTCATAGTCTTTCTATATATCCATCTTACCCCCATGAAGATGCTCAGATTCAACCTAGCTAAGATTCAATCTGGCTGGCTTATCAAGCATCACAGATGCTTAGACTCCGTAAGAGTCTATCCAATGTGGCAAATCTTTAATAAATTTTTCTTTTCTTTGGCTGAAAGAAGGCTTGGGTTGAATTCATTTGGGCAGGACCCAGCATGTCAGTATTTTGGGGTCCTAAGCACCCCTAAACCTCAACATTTTAAACCCCAACAGTACCTTGCAAGTAAGTGCTTAATAAATTCTACCTGCCTGCCTGACTAACAACCTGACTGACTGATCTATCTTTGGAAAGAAGTATCAGTTCAAGAATCAACTTGTTGAGTTGACTTCAGAATAGACTTGAGAATAATGACTCCAATAGTAATTTAGCCTAAAACAAGGATAGTCTAATTGTTGAGGTTTGGGGTTCAGGGGTGCTCAAGAGTTTGGTCTGCAACTTTTCTGATCCAGGGATGTCCAAGAGCTTGATGAAGCCCTTTTAGAACTTCTCTGAGCCATCCTTTATCCATATCCAAGCATATATCTAGAACCAGGTTAGGCTTGACTTTTAGTGAAGAAAAGAACTGCCTAATTTACAAAATTCTACTCTTTGTTATGTCGCTGCTCTGTTCCCACCCAGTCTGACTCATTACCAGGCTAAAACATAATTGGCTCCCAGGGCTGGGGTGGAGAGTCAGTCCCCCCAGTTTCTATTAGGTTATTTTTTTATTGATCTTTTTTAAATTTTTCCTTCAAGTTCCTTTTTCTTTCTTCCTCATTTCACAACCCCTTAATACCTTACTATCTCCCCTTTTACTCTCCTTGTTTTGTTGTTTTCAGTCATATCTGACTCTTCATGACCCCATTTGAGGTTTTCTTGGCAGAGATACTGAAGCAGTTTGCATTTTCTTCTCTAGTGCATTTTACAGATGAGGAAACTGCGGCAAACAAGGTTAAAAGTGACTTGTCCAAATCACAGTAAGTGTCTGAGGCTACGTTTGAACTCAGGAAGATGAGTCTTTCTGATTCCAGGCCTAGCACTCTAGCCATTGTGCTTCCTGACTGCTCCTTTAGTCACTAATAAAGAGGTGATCCTTCTTGTAAAAACCAATTCTTCTTCACATACCCTTGGTCCCTTTCCTTTCCATCTTTTCCAAAAAACTGCTCCCGGTATCATGCCTAATCTGTCTCTAATCTTAAATCTCTCCCTCTCTACCTTCTAGCAGTTTCAAATAGACTCCTTCACACTAATGATCTGAGATCAGTTATAGAGCCAGCTCTGCCATGGACTAGTCAGATGACCTTCGCCTTTATGAACTCTGCTTCCTCATTTGTTAAATAGAGATGACACATATCTCCTTATTTCTAGCTCCTGCCTTCCCTGGCTTCCTTCCTTAGCTAAAATTTCACTCTATTCAAGAATCATTTTCTGGTCTTCTTTAATATTTGTGAATTCTCTCGGAGATGATCTCCAATTTATATTGTATATATCTTCTTTGTACTTGGTTCTTTTCATTTTATCTCCTCCATTAGAATATGAGAGCAAGGTCTGTTTTTGCATTTCTTTTTATCTGCAGCACCCTTAAGTAGTAGACACTTAATAAATGGACAGCTAGATTGTAGTGGATAAAGAGTTGGAGGGCCTGGAATCTGAGAGGCCTAAATTTAAATGTGCCCTTAGACACCTGCTAGCTCTGTGATTCTGGGCAATTCACTCAGTTTGCCTCAGTTTCCTCATCTGTAAAATGACCTGGAAAAGGAAATGGCAAATCACTCCAGTATCTTTGCAAAAAAAGGGGGGAGGAGGGGAGGTCACAAAGAGTCAGATATGACTGAATATAACTAAACAACAGCCTGATAAATACTCACTGACTTATTGACTAATTCCTAGAATTGTTATGACGATAAAAAAAGTAAACTGCAAAATGTTGTATAAGTATAAAGCAGTTTTATTTTTTGTTTCTATTTTTATAAGATTAGAAAACCAAATTGTGTTTTTAAAATTTGTACGTTTATTTCTATTACTAGAAGATGTTCAGTTGGCTTATATTGTGATATTATGAATGTAAGCATCTTTATGGATCTATTTTTTTAAGTTTGCTGATGGTGTTCATCTTAGAGCAGTGGTTCTCAACCTTCCTAATGCCGCGACCCTTTAATACTCGTATGTGGGTGTATCTGCATGTGGGCAGACCTGCCTGGAGACAGATAGAGGAGCAGTGTCTCGGTTCCTAAGACCATCGGAAATATGTGTTTTCCGATGGTCTTAGGCAACCCGTGAAGTCGTTTGACCCCCAAAGGGGTCACGACCCACAGGTTGAGAAATGCTGTCTTAGAGGAAAGTCCTTAGGGGTTAAGAACTGTTTATCTTTGTCTAACCTTTGTATCTCTCAATCCACTGAATTAGATATTAGTTGGTGATGGCTATCTTTTACCAATCTCTATCTACCAGTGAACCAGTTAATCAAATATTAATTGATAATGGCAAATATTCTTACCTGGGTGATAGGCACGGTAATTTCCCAAAATTCCTTCTAAGAAATGTTCTGATTCAGTTAAGAAAAGTTATTCTAAATTACATGTGGACATAATATGGTCTGCAAATCAGATCCATCCCCATTAGGTAAAAAAAAAATGATAATGCCTATTACCAGCTGACCAAGAAAAAAGGTAGAATTGGTACAGTGCCTATAGTAGTATGACAGAGATTTGATATAGCCTTCCTCTCTTCATTCTCCTCCTAGTGGTCTTAACTGCTTGGTGTTCTCGGATGGATCTTCATCTTTGTCCTGCTTCCTAACTGTAGATTTTCCTCAAGACTTTGTCCTAGGCCTTCTCTTTTTGTCTCTGTGCTATCCCTTTGGTGCTATCATTAGTTCAATTATCATCTCTATGCAGATCATTCACAGATCTATATATCTAGCCCTGGTCTCTCTTCTGCTCTCCAATTCCGCATTTTCAGCTGTGTATTTGACATTTCAAACTAGATATCTTAAAGGCATCTTTAACACAGAGTGTCTATAGCAAAACTAATTATCTGTCTCCTGAAACTCACCTTCTTTCTAAACATATCTGTTACTCTCAGGGTCACCCCCATTCAATTCTGAGGTTTTTTTTGTTTCTACCATCACAACATACACATCCCCTTCTCTCCATTCACATAGCTACCTCTTTAGTTCAGTCCCTCATCACCTCTCACCTAGACTCTTCCCTCTAATTGGTCTCCTTGCCTCAGTCCTTTCCTCATTCTCACCTATGCTCCACAGAACTGCTAACGTGATTTTCCTAAAGCATAGCTCTGATGTCATCCTCCCATTCAGTAAACTCCAGTGACTCCATATTACTTCTAGGATCAAATACAAAGTCTTCTTTTTAGTGCTCAAAGTCTTTCATAACTTGTTTCATTCCTACTTTTTCTGACTTCCTATACTTTGCTCCCTACCATACACACACTATGGTCCAAAAGAAATGACTTAATTGCTGTTTGTTGTATACAGGACTACATTTCCTGTCTTTGTGTCTTTGGCTAACTGGCACGTTTCCATGCCTAAAATACTCTCCCTCCTGACTTCTACCTCATTTTGTTCAAGATTCAGCTCAAGTCCAGTCTTCTGCAAAAGACCTTCCTAGTGTCCCCATGTACCCAACCTCTTGAGCTTTCCCTGATAAGATTACCTTCTTTCTACTCTGTATGTATGTATGTATGTATCTCATATGCGACTATTTATTTACATAATGTCTCCTTGATTTTAGTATAAAAGCCTCTTCAGGTCAGTGGACTATTTTTGTGTTTTTTTGTATGTCCAGCACTTAACAAACACAAGTAGCACAAAATAGGCATTTCATAAATTCTTATTGATTAGTTGGTGGATTGATTGAACTCTTCCCTGAGAACCAGACCTTAGAGGGAAGAACATTATTAAGGTAGCAATTTGATTGCAGGTCAAAGATTTCCCCAACAGTAGCATATCATAGTTTGCCATTTAGTCATAATACCTTTTCTCCCTGTTCCCAGTACCCCTAGGACCAGGATCACAGCAGATTAAAAAGAAAGGACGTGAGCTACCAATATTTAGGCCCAAGAATATAAGCCCCTTTTCTTCTGGGGACCAGCCAAACTTCAGTTTGAACAACACCTTGAACAGCTCCTGAATTAGCTCATGAGAATCCCAAACATGTATCCTATGTAGTTTTAGTATATAATTTAGTATTGATAATTTGCTCTGGTGTTCAGCCCAAATAGAGAATTTGGGGGAGGGGGGGGCTGATTTCTTGTTTTGTTGTCTTTATTTTGGAATATCTCAGAATGGAAGTGACTTATGTGCACAAATTATTCTTACTTTCTTGTTCTAATGACCACAGTCTCAGCTCAGATCTCTTCTTGTATAGGTCACAGTGCTGTTGATATCACCAAAGTGGCAAGAAGACATCGCATGTCTCCATTCCCACTGACATCTATGGATAAAGCTTTCATCACAGTTCTAGAGATGACACCGGTGCTCGGAACAGAAATCATCAACTACCGAGGTACCATCAGATATAACACTGCCCTTTGTACACTGGCTACAATGTTTTTCTGTGATCAAGAATAATATTAAGATCTATAATTTTCTCAAAACAGTTGGGTTTAGTTACTTGATATTAAACAGCTTCATTATTATCACAACCCTACCTCAACTCTCAGAGCAACAGTTCTTTGCTTCCTTTTTTTCTTGAAAAAGGAAGAATTATCATATTATTTTCTACTAATTCAACTAAAGAAAACTCAGGACTGAGTGGGAAACATAAGCTATTCATGAGATTGATATTCTTGATAAATGGGAAACAATTGATGACTCTCATAAAAGTGTTTTTCATGGTATTGGCCTCTTAAAAGCCAATATCAAAATCTACCAACACATTGTCCATAGAGATCACCAAACATCATTGATTTCTCTGTTTTCTTATTTATATTTCTTTCATTAAATTTTTTATTATGACCTTTATAAACTTTAGTCTCTATATAAAGAACAAAAAAATTATACATGAAACTATGAACTCATTCTGTACAGTTTGCTTTTTAATTGTATATTAAATTTAACATGTTAATAAGAAAACTGCCCCGCTTGTTTCTGTCCCCTTTTCAACTTCATTACATTCTCTTCTGTGCCTTTTATATTCTTTTACTCCTTACTGTCAGACCTAAATAATGTATATAAAATTCACCCTGTTGAAAGTTAGTGGCAAGGTCGGCTTCTTCAGTTTTTCAGGATTTTGGAAATAATGCATAGAAATTTTAAACATTTAGTTTAGTGGTTTTTAACTTATGTGATATCTTAACTGGTATATATGTAGCCATCATACATACATAGATTGAACCAAGGTCAGAAGTGCAATTATATGGCTAAAGGACTGTACTTCTATTCTTTTTTTTTTGTTCCCCAAAATTTTATTTTAGACTCAAACGCCAGAACATAAATAACAGAATGGAGAAAAGAAACAAAAACATATTATAAACTAAATATTAGAACTTAAATACAAAGTTAGAAAGAAAGAAAAGCATGTCATGTGCATAGCAGAACATAAGAGAGGATTCAAAATATGTAACAATAAACTTTCATTTCAAGAAATCCCATATGATGAATAATACTCATGTTGAGAATTGCCCATCTTTTCCTTGCTTCCTCGTGAGTTTTCTTTTATTCTCTCCTGTGCACTTTTACTTTGTTTTCTTTTTCCCCTCCTCCATCCCCCTCTCCCCTAGAAGACCACAATAAGGTTTAGATATGTTTTTCTATAGCTATAAATATATACATGCCCTCCCCCACCCCCAGGAGGCTACAATAAAGTTTATACCTGTTTCTCCATGGCTGTAGATATATACATTCACACATACATATATACATACATATATAGACATATACTTTCCCAAACCTATTCTACTCCTGATCTTTGTTTTTATTTTTGTGCATATCTCTTGTTTCTTATCCCTCCTGCCTCCTCTACTTTACTTTTACCCACTTTACCTTGCCCTCCGGTGACTTGCCTACTCCCCTGCAACGATCCCTCCCCTATCCTCCTATTCCCATAAATCTAAACACCCTGCTATACCTCTATTCTCTCACTCTTCCCTCTAGAGATCCCTCGCTTGTCCTCTCCCCCCTCCCTATGCCCCTACCATTTTATTTCTTCTGAATTTAGAAAGCTTTTATACTCTTCTAAATATATATATATATATTTATAAATATATAACTTATATATAAATTTATAAATTTAAATATATATATATATATTTCTCTCTTAAACCCATTCCTGATGAAAGTAGGTTACCTGAACTACCTGCCCTCCTCACCCTTTGTATCAGTTCTTCCTTTTGCACCTCATTTGTATAAAATAATCAGTCTTTTAAGCTGTTCCTAAATGGTTTTACTTTTTAAAGTAATATCATACTAAGGTTTACCCCAATTTTTCTTATGAACTACCCAATTATTAATAAGACTCTTAGACATACATTTTACATTTTATATATATAAAAAGAAAACTGTCCTTATGGATCCCTTATAATCAGCCTTTGTTATGTACCTTATATTTCTATTGGTTCTTGTATGTCAAATCTTCTATCAAGTTCAGGATTTTTTTAAACAAAGTCTTAAAAGTCTGAGTGTTTATCAAATGGCCATTTTTTTTTCCATTCAGGATAATACTTAACTTTGCAGGGTATAATATTTTTGTCTGGAGCCCCAGTTCTTTTCGTTCTCCAATATGTTGTGTTCTAAGACCTGCAATCCTTTAATGTCTCTGATGCTAGATCTTCTGTAATTCCAATTGTGGTACTATCATATTTAAATTGTTTTAATCTTGGTGCTTTTAATATTTTTTCCTTGAGCTGTGTGTTTTGGAATTTCACTATATTTCTATGAGTTTTCCTCATAGGATCTCTTTTAAATGATGATCGATGGATTTTTCTTTTATTTCTACTTTCCCCCTCTTGTTCTTATGCTTCAGGACAATTTTATTTAGTTATTTTTTGTATTATTGTGTAAAGGAGTGGTTCTCAACCTTTCTGATGCCATGACCCTTTAATACAATTCTTCATGTTGTGGTGACCCCCAACCATAAAATTATTTTCATTGCTACTTCGTAACTGTGATTTTGCTGCTGTTATGAATCTATCTGATATACAGGACGTATTTTCGTTGTTACAAATTGAACATAACCCACAGGTTGAGAACCGCTGGTGTAAAAGATTCTTTTTTTTATCTTAACTTTCAAGTAGTCCAATTATTTTTATATTTTCTATTGATCTATTCTCCAAATCTTTTGGTTTTTTATAAAATGATTCACTTTTTCTTCTATTTTTTTTCGTTATTCATATTTTGTTGAATTGTTTCTTAATCTCTTATAATTTCACTAGCTTCCCTTTCCCCAATTGTAAGTTTCAGGGTGTCATTTTCTTCTTTAAGATTCTGGATCTCTTGTTCTAATTGGTTGATTTTCCTTTCATACCCTTCTTGTTTTTCTTGGATTATTCTTATTTTCTTTTTTAGTTTTTCCTCCATCTCTGTCATTGGATTTTTAAATTCTTTTTAAAGATCTTCTGTGAATTCTTTTTGAGCAGGAAACCATTTGACATTACTCTTTGAGGGTTTCTTTACTCCAATATCCAACTCTGAAGATGGACCCTGGTCATGTCTATTCCCATAATAGCTTTCTGCGATTGAATTTCTTCTCCTTTGTCTGTGCATTTTTTATGGGAATAACTTAATTTTTGTAATCGCCTCTACCCATGGGGTGTGGGAGGTGTGCCTCTTGCTCCAGATCTTCAGTTCTTCCCTCTAGCTTGAAACCAAAGCCAAACCTCCAGCCTCCTATCAGTGCCCGCAGCTAGGGGCTTTCTGGCCCACTGCTTCTGCACTCACCAGGCCTGTCCTGGTTCCTTCTCACTCCTGCCACTCTGTAGCACAGCAGGGTTTGGCATTCCTTGTCAGCAGAGGTTCCCTCAGTCTTCCTGGGTACAGCTACCCAATTCCCCTCACTATCCTGGGGGTGAAAGTTCTCGTTGCTGGGGCCAAGGCAGCCTCTCAAATCAGCTAACCCCAAGGCTTGCCACTTATTAAAACAGAACCTAACCTAGAAGTGTTTACTCTTCACAGGGACCAAACCTTTTTCTGGGATTTTTCTTCCAATCTTCTCACATTGTCCTAGGAGGACCCCTGTTCTTATTTATCTCTACCCACACTTTGTTTACCCTAAGGTGCTATTTTAACTCTTTTGTGGGGGAAAATCTTGAGAACTTGGAATTTTCTGACCTACTCTGCCATCTTCCCAGAGTCCTCCAGCCATTCTTTCTAATACCATAGGAGACAGAATAATTTAAGGTGACATAATAAATGGTATTTATTTTTATTGAAAGACTAAGGCTAGTGAAACACACTAAATATCAGATTCTATCACAAACTTGGGAAGTCTTCTGTATTCAGATGCTATGTTAGGAAGTTTTGCATTTGTCCTGCATTTCTAGCTTCCTTGTGTTAGTAAGCAGGGAGACAGGATACATATGTACTCTCATGTTTCTTCACCTTGAGGAAAATTAAGATTAAAAGAGTTCACTAGAGAAATGAATCAGTCAGGTGTTTGCTATATGACAACTGGAGTAAATTTGGATTAAGTTCCCATCTATTTTTAAAGGTAAAGTGATTATTCAGAAATAGGTTATACATGTTCAACATATCCGCTGACACTGAGGCATTTTCAGGAAGTATGAATATACTCTCAAGTTAGAAAGGATTTATAAAACATTAACAATCTTAAAATACTGTTTTCTAACTCATCCTTATCACTTATTCTTTTGGAGGAGTGTTACTAAACAGCCACTCTTAGACACTCTTGCAGAACTCTTAGAGGTTGATAGTCTATTCAGTGTCCAAAAAGTCACCTGTACTTTATTGGGGAAAGAAAGTAGAAAGCAGTCTTTTTTTTTTTCCTTGTGAAAACAAGTACAGCAAGCTAGAACTTCCTGCCTCTTCATCTGTTCCAACAAACTGTATCAGTTGTCACTCATGAGTGAACAAATGTTTCAAGGATGATTAGCTTTCTGTCAGAAGCTGCTTCTATCCATGCTGATGAAAAAAGTGGCAGAGATCCCTGCACTCCACCCCTGAACAAGATAAAGCTTGGTTTTTAATGCAAAACAGAATTAGGTATAGTGGAGCCTTATATAAAACTGTAGTTGTATTCATAAAAAACAGTATTTTGTATTTTTAAATGTTTCTGCAAACTGAATAACAAATGGGGGAAGTAGTCATGTATTCCAAAATATGACAAAATCATATGTTATCATTTAGTTTGTATCTGTGTCTGTGAGGCTTAAAATCATCAGTGCTCCTTTTTTATTTAAACGTACCTCATTGATAGCTAAGCAGCTCAAGTTAGGGTATCATCAGTGCTTCAGAATCTTGTTTTGGTGTGAAGTCTTAAATATATCCTTAAAATTATGTCTATGAGTTTATCTTTCTCCTTTCTTTCATTGATGGTGATCTCCCATATTTTGTCCATTTCTCTGTGATGAATTTAACAGTTCTTCTAATTCAGTAACCCCAAAAAATTCAGTAAACTCTACTACCCCAAAAAATCCTGGTCAACTGAATTATAGGTCGTCCTTATAGCTAAGGAAGATTATCTTTTGGAAAAGATGCTGTAAGTAGAAACAGTGCGATCTGAACCTTATTTTCTTCATTTTTATAATTAGAGGTAAAGGCACTGGCCAAAGACCTTGTAAAGAAAAGACCCACAGTGTCCTGTTTCACCAACTGTAAATAACGTGCCTTTACGTCACATAGAATGAAGCTTTACAGAGTACACGTAAATCAATGTGAGTTGGAGACAATAACCAAAAAGTAACATTTCTCTTTATCTGTTACAGTGCCAGATTATGTTGTGTAATGTTATTTTGATAAGTGTCTTTGAGGAATCTTTTCGGGAGATTTTAAGGCTTTGTAATAGCTTTTTAAGAAACCAGTCTCAGGAAATTTGTTCACACCAAATGGAACAAGCTAGCTTTTTTGGAGGCAGGGGATTTCCCTCATCAAAAGTCTTCAAGGAAAGGCTGGATGACCACTTAGTGGGTATATTATAGAGGGAATTCTTTTCATATACAAGTTGACTTCTAAGGTCCTTTCCAGTCAAAGAGACATCAGAGGGAGGACATTAATGGAGAAATAGGACAGAGACTTTTAAAGGTAAATAAGAGAAATGACCCTAGCAGCAAAAAAGGCCAAGATGTGTATGGAGTTAGGTGGTGGAGGGTGGGGAGAGGAGGGCAGGAAAGCTGAACGTCAATGTGTTCACCCTGGGAGAAAATGCAGACCAGCCCTATCCCTTCAAGTTGGGAGAGGAATAGAAGAGAGAGTGGCCTAGAGAAATTACTTGCAAAAGCAAAGGAAGACTGGAGGCTAGGCAGACTCCTTCCTTCTACTTTGCCCCCAGATATCTTCATTCTGGTGTTTGAGGAAGGACTTTCTCTTGGAAGTTTTAAAGGCACAGATTTGGGCTGTATTCAGAAAAAAAAATTTTTAACTAAAAGTGAAAGGGCCTACTTGGGTGGTAGTAGAAATTGACCTACAAGAAGTTGAGGCTCGATGTACACTTTTCCAAGATTTTGTAAAGAGTTTGCCTCTTTAAGTAAGGGTTTAACTAGAAGATTTCTGACATCCCTTACAACTCAGACTCTGCAGTGCTTGGGCATTTTGCTCTATTTTTCCTATAAATTTCTCTTTTGTAGAGATAACATTAGAGGTCAAATACTTTGTTTCTCTGCTATATTCTTCAGAATTGACTAATCAATATATCTTCTGTTATATACTCTCTACCCGAGGTGCCCCAAGTTCTAATATACTCATTATTAAGTGGCAGAGCAGTACCACACTTTTCTAAACAAAGATTACTCCTTAAATATAAGCCACATCTCTAAAATACCTGGGAAAAGAAAAAATGTAAAGAAACATACATACATAAATACACACATACACATACACAACACATATGGAGAGAGAAAAGGAATGTGTATGCGCTAAAAACACTAATTATAGGCCTTACTCAGGTTTGATACAAGCCAGATATTTGAGTAGACAGATGATGGGAGAAAATTGTAGCATTTGGAGCACCATGTTGAGAGAGATACAACTTTCGTATGAAGGAAACCTCCCCTTCAAGCACCAGTGCCTTCATTCTCTTCGCCAAACCATCCCCACCCTAATTCAGTTCTGTTCTAGGTAAAGAACTGAAACGTGTTCACATTAAAGTCAAATTAATTCAATTTAATTCAATTCAGCAAGCATTTATTAAGGTCCTACTAAAGTGCCAAGGCACTGGGAGAGTAAAAAACAAACAAAAGAACATTTTGCCTCCTCAGAGCTTATATTCTACAGGGGCACTGACAACTTAAGGTTGTAACTTCTCTGAGGGTTGTGTGCATTTTAGTAGGTATTAAGACATTTGCTATAAGGTAGAGAAGAAAGGGGAAGGGAGAGATGGACCAGTAGAGCTTCCCTGTCCCTCTCAAATCATACCTACTCTGCCTGTGTGTGAGACTAGCACTGACTTAAATTCCAGCGAAGGAAAATTTATGTTTTAGATGAGTGGTCTAGAACAATTGAATGCATGAATGGGTTTGATGTCAAATGAGCTCAACAGTGTTGCTTTGAATGGTCTCGATGTGTATTGGTAAAAGCCAGAGCTGGAATATTTCAGTAGAGCATGGCCCATGTATAAAAATGCAAGGGATTGGTCCCTGAGAGTGAACGTCATTGACAAATGACATCACTTTGAAAGGATCTTAAAAGACAGAATTTTAGAGCTTAGAAGAAATCTTAAATCATCTATCGCATCCTATCCAGTGGGTTTCCATTTTCTCTACCAGTATTTTCATCAAGTGCCTTCCACACAATGTGAATATGGATTCATGAGAAATAGAGCATTATTTTCCTTCTAAAATATTAAATATTACATTGATATGTATAAAAATATGCCTATTCCACACAATAATTCTCTGGACGGAAAAATGGCAATAATTCTCAGCATTATGCTTCATAATTTCCCTGATTCTTTTTGGTCCTGGTGATATTTTATGTCCCGAGACTCCTGGAGCAATATTAGGGGGTTAATCTAAAAGCTGGATGGACATCTAAAGGAGTCTGAAGAGTAGTCATGTAGGTTGGAAGAGAATCAGGAGAGGATAGTGTCATAAAAACCTTGAGAGAAGAGAGTGTCAAGAAGAGGGTTACTGACAGTTTCAGAGTCTTCAGAGAGGTCATTAAGGATGAAGATTGGAAAAGATCATTAGATTTGGCATTTCAGAGATTGTTAATAACTTTGGAGAGAACGATGAGGTTTGAAACTGAGTGGGGTAAAAAGTGATGACTTCTCAAAAATTTAATAACAGATAGTCTGGACCCCAGACTTAAGTTTCTATTAACTAGATGTGTGAGAGAGGTGGAAACTTCTCAGACTGTACCCTAAGATTTAGTAAGGTTTACAACCAGTAGCCAGAAGCCCAGGCTTGAGGAACTTGGGACCCTTGCCCCACTTTTTGGTCGTAAGTTGAAGTTTTGTCAGCTAAGCATATGTGTGGGAGGGAAAAGTAAAGACTCCTCAAAACTGACCACAGACCTAGACTTGAGTTTCTGCTGACCCAGAACCGTCTGACCCATACAAATGTAAAATTAGAAGGACTGGCAAAAACCCCGGACTGGTCACCATGACCTAAAATCCCCATGAATCATAAAATATTTTCTGCTTTTCTATCAAATCTATATTGATGACTGTTAGCATTTTTTGGCTGTTCAGGCGGATTTGTGCTTAGATTGTAATTCTGTCAAGTTGAGGTTTTGTCAGCTACTTCCCTTTTTTTTGTATATGGGGTAAAATTAAACTGTGAACCTAAGCTCCTGATTATTGGGAGTGAACATCAGTGGTGGGGAAAAAAGGGGGGGTCTTTGGGGTATATAAAGCCAAGCTTTGCTTTTTGTTGTTGGCCTCTCCTACCAGACTACCTCTGGTGGTAATGACGCCCCCTTCTCACGAGATTGTAACAAAGAAGTTTTTGTTTCTACATAGAGACCTCTGTTGATTTTATTTGAGTGACAGTCACTTTGTCCCACACAAAACCAAATTGTAAAGGTTAAGAAGAGAGTGAGAATAAAGGAAGTGGAGGCACCTAGTGTAGACAGAATCCTTCTTAAGGAGTTTAGTCACAAAAGGCAAGAGAAATATGAGATGATAAATAGTGAAGATGGATGGATCAAATGAGGGTTTTTTGAAGATGAGGGAAACATTGGCATATAGCCAGTAGACACAAAGAGAAAGATAAATGAGAGGAAATGATAGAGAGGAAAATCTTCTATAGAAGACAGAGTGGAACGGAATCACTTGTCCATGTAGAGGGATTCATGTTGGCCAAGAAGAAGGGTATTCTCATGTGAGACGGTTCAAGGAGGAGAGAGTTGTAGAAAAGCTGGGTGATGCAAATGAGGAAGAGGGGAGAAGAGGATACTCTTGGTGAATAGCCTCAATTTTTTCTAGTAAAATATGAGGCAGAGTTTTCAGCTTAGAGGTTGGAGGGAAGGAGAACTATGAGAAGTTTTAGGAAAGCAGAAAAGTTTTAGAAAGCCTCTGTGGTTAATGGGACAGTGAGTTAGAGAGGTGTAAAATTATTGTCTTTTAGCAATGAGGGCCCAGTTCAGTTTATGTAACTTAAATTTGTAGTGGATCCAATTAGCATTGTTTCATGAGTTTCTCAAGCTTTTATTCAGCAGCAAATGTGTTGGAGCAAAGGCAGTGGATGGTGGGCATGACACAAGGCTGAAATTTGGTAGGGCAAAATTGGTGACATGATAAAGAGGTCAAGGGACTCAAGAGAAGAGGAAAGCGTAGAGTTGAAGTGGTTCACAAATGGGTCAAGATAGGGAAGACAGGATAGTGTAGTTTGTGCAAAGATGATGATCTGGGAAGAACAGGTTGAGTAACTGGTAGTCATGTATGGGGAAAGAACAGAGTTTGGGGTTACAAGGCAGAAAGAGAGACATAATGACAATAGATTATAGATATACAAGGGAAATTCAGAGTTCATAAACATAGAAGTGGTGGATTTGTGGGTGATGGTAAGATCAAGGATTTGACCATCTTTGTGTATGACTGAGGTGAAGTGAAAGAGTTGATCATGGGAAATGAATAAATTGAGGAACTATGTGGTAGTTCTCCTGTTTGAGGGAGTATTAATGTGTATGTTGAGAAGAGTGTCCTGGAGGTGAGTAGACAGTAGCTACCAGAATTTGATTGGGTATTAGATATGGATTGAATGAACCTCAAAGGAGGAGAGGTTACAAAATGATGGTGATAGAAGGAGAACCTAGAAGTGGCAATGGCGATCAAGAAGTAATCCCACTCTCCCACCTTGGTCAGTGAATGGGTGTACAACCAGTAAAACCAGTCTTGGAAAAGGACACCAAGGAAGTTATATCATCAGCAAGGATCCAGGTCTCAGGTGAGAGAAGATGGAAGGAGTGGGAAAGGAAAAAGATTTAACATGAAAATGTTTGTTGTTTAATTGAAATAAGAAAAGTGTGTTGATTATGGAGCAGGCATTTCATACAGTGGAAGGGATGGGTGGTTTTAGAGTGAATCATTGTGAGGGTTGAGTTGAGGGGATGAGGATGGGGAATAGGAATTGAATATTGACCTTAAGTGTTCAAAATCATTAAAGGGGGGAAGATCTGACCAGGAAGGAATTTGTTAATTGTTGAGAAATCAGTTATGGTAGACATTTATTGCCCATAGGGGTTTGGTCTCAGACTGAATCCTTCTTTTTTTCTTTCATCTTTTTAAAGTTTATTTTTATTTTCAATTCACAGAACAAAACAAGCATTTTCATAACAGAGTACAATAAAAAAGATGATTGCACCTTAAATTGCAAACCTACCATGTACAACTTGCTATTCCCTCCAATTTCTTTGTTGATATTGATCATATTGATTTATATTGATTTTCTTGCTGTCTCTCTAGATTCTTTCATCTTGGAAATTAAATTCTATGAGCCATTTTTCTCTAACATTTTCAACATATGGATTCTTTTTGGCAAAGAAAATAGAGACAAAATGACTATTGAACAACTCTCTTCTCTCACTCTTGTCAGTTAATTTTATCCCATACAGCCCAAGCAGTGGGTCCTATCTTTTCTTTCATTTCTCACATTTGATCCCTCTGTAGCTAAAAATGGAACAAACAAACAACAACAACGACACCCTTTTGGCTAACCAAGCCAGCCTCAGTTCAGGAGCTTCAGCACTCCCATCACTATTTTTATATTCATCTTTTTGTTACTTGTTCTTGCTTCCATCCCTTTACATTTCTTAATCTGCTGGTTAGTGAGTTCCCTGTGGATCCACATTGGTCTTAGCAGACATTTCCTCTTTTTTCTCCCCACTGGAATTGTTTCCCTTTCTGCCTTCAGAATTTCATTCCTGGATTGATCTCCCCTGAAACATGCTATTCCAGGGGAATCTCCTTATCCACCCACTTTGAAATCTGTATTTAACAACATCTAGGGGTCACATTAGACTGATTTATTTTTCCTTTTCTATCAGACTGAATCCTTAGACTGTCCAGACAAGGAGGTAAGTGCTTGGAGCCAAAGGAATAGTATTAATTCCCTTTCCCTAAGTCAGGAAACTAGGCTGGAGACTTGGTTAGGTGACCTTTCTCCTCTTCCTAAGGGAAGCTGGAAACTAGGCAGGAGACCAACACTATAGAATGACATTTTTTCTCCTCACCACAAAAACAGGCGAGGTATGTGCAGTGGAATTGCATTTCTCTTCTTTCCAAGGGAGATAGAAGACCAGGCAAGAGACCTGGAGTGACAGAATGGTGTTTTTCCTCTTCCCCCAAAGCCAAAAGCAGGAGCAGACAATAAAATGGTATTTCTGTTCTTCCCACTGGTGGCTAGAGAATAGGCAGAAAATCTGGTGTGATGGAATAGTGGAGAATAATATCAGATAAAGTTAGAAAGGTAGAGTTGTGCCAAGTTGTAGACAGCCTTGCATATCAACGAAAAGCATTTTTACTTTACTCAGGAGGCAGTAGGGAACCATTGAAGATGGTAGGCAGAGAAGGATCATGTCCAGACTACCCTGTGAGTGGTTAGATTGGAATGGGGAGAGAATGGAGGAAAGAAAATCTGATGGATGCTATTGCAAGAGTCCAGGCAGGTGGCATTGAGAACCTGTACTAGACTGCTGGTAATGGGAATAGAGATGGCGGGGAGGACAACTGCAAGAGATACTGTGGAAGTGGAGTCGACAGGACACAGTAAATACTTGGATGATACAGGGGAGGGAAAAGATCAAATGTTTTAAACATGGAAGACTGGATGAATCATACATACTACTACTGATGAAAGTAATAAAGTCAACATGAGAAGTAGGTTTTAGAATCCCGTCTCATAAACACACAGCATATCATCATGCCCTTGTGTTGATATGTATGCTTATTGCGACTTTTGGGACATCCTATATTTTATTACACCTCTCAGACATACGTACCACATTTAGTGCAGCTTTCATGGGAAATCTTTTGTACTAGGTGTGTTTCAGAATGCTCAGAGGCCAGGGATTATATCTTTGTAAAAATATTAGTGAGGAGTACCACTGAAAGTTTCTTAGTTTTAGAGTGATGGGAACATTTGAGGAAAAGGTTTTCATATTCAAAAAAGTCATCACCTTGGAATAGATAAGGAAGAGTTATGTTAGTATAATAAAAATATTTGCCAGTATCTGAAATTAGCAGGGAAAACACATAAAGATAAACATAAGCGCAAATAAAGACCCTCACAGAAAAATTAATAGGAATGAAAGCTTGACAGTGGTCTTTAAGCTAAATTGACTTATTTTTCCATTAGTTTTCCCATTAAAATATAGAGCATCACAGCAGTCACCTCTTAAACTGTTTCTACCTTTTCTTAAGGAAACTCTTTGTAACTCTTAACTAGCTAGTAACCAACCCCAGACAGTCCCTAGTTAAGTGCCAGTCACCCATTCTTTCACTGATTGCTGTGATGACATTATCAAAAGAAAAGCAAAAAAAATGGGGAACCTGCTATAATCAACAGCCCTCCACTTATATGTATAACACCCTATGACAATAATTAGCTCTATGTAAAAAGCCTGGGAAGCGGTATAACGGCCCCTAAAGCCCACTTTATTCCATTCTCTTCAGTTTTAGGGAGTTTATTTTAGATGAAAAGTTACTGGGAGCACTTCAAGCCCACAGTTAGGAAAGTTAGTAGCATTTAGGCAGAGATTAGACTCTCAACTTCACTTTATATTTCTGTTTCTAGTTACCCCCTGGGATCTTTGTGATTGAGGCAAAATTCAACTTATAATAACTATTTGGGTAACAAATCAGCAAATCATATTTTAGTGACTGTGGACAGACAAGCACCAGGCAGAGACGTTGGAGGAAAAAAGCAGCCTTTACTCAGGACTTCTCTCAGCCCACATCTGCTGCCTTTATAGCTTGTGGCCTTTATAGTTCATGGCTATAGCTCAATATCTTCTCTCCCTGCCTACCTTTGTACCAGGGGTGCTTCTATATGATGATAATTAATAGATGACCCCTGGGGCATTGTCCAGTTTCCTTGCCTTATTCAAGCAAGATACTTATTCAAAGTCAGAAGACATTTTAATATTGTTTAAGGCCTATAGAATTGATTGATTGATTGGGAATCTATCTTATTACAAAACTATAGTTAGTGAGTTAGGGTAATAAATGAATCACCCCACCCTTTATATTCTCTATTTCTAGAAAATGTACTGGAATATGTTCAGCAAACTCCATAATACCAAATCC
The DNA here is from genome assembly GCA_028646515.1 of Pseudochirops corinnae. Taxonomy (NCBI): domain Eukaryota; kingdom Metazoa; phylum Chordata; class Mammalia; order Diprotodontia; family Pseudocheiridae; genus Pseudochirops; species Pseudochirops corinnae. The sequence goes on along the minus strand of CM053589.1, from coordinate 21,843,180 downwards.
TGAATATCTCTGTAGTCCCTTGGGAAAATTTAACATTATCCATCTTAAATACCTTCCTGAGTGCTTTAAATATCTTAAATACTTATAATAAGGAGTCTCAGGAAAAAGCTGTGTAGGACACTTTGTAATCAAATCCAGTAATCAACATTCTTCCCTTTCCTAAAGATTAAAATTCTCACTTAATCAGGAAAAAATAAACAAACCTCTGCCTTCCAATTCTAATCCCAAAATAGTTTCCTTTATTCCAGAGCTCGGAAGAAGTATAACTGACTGGGTCTTTAATGATTTAGGCCCTTTTTGCGAGGCAGCTAATCAGAGCCTTAACCGAATAATTTACATTCCCTTTATAACACTGATAAGCTGTGCAGCATGGCCAGACTAATTTAACAACAAATTACACATGGTTAACAAACTATACAATAAATTTGTGATGATAACACAAAACAAATAAATGTGTAAGAGAGAAAAATTAATTTTAAAAAGAAGCCGGCAGCAATCAGTCTGTGCATCATTGAACACAAATAATTCTGTGAAAAGGCATTTGTTGCATTGGTAAGCATTGGCATTGCTGTCAGGCTACACACATGTCATTTTTTAGAGAGCTCTTACTCTTCTGTGACCTGATAATCTGCCTGCTCTGTACTAGTGTGAATTGATAGTGTTTTCTGATCATGCACCATAGTCCTGCCTTCCAGATCGTGAGTTTACAGAAAATCTAGACCACCTAGCATTTTAATTAGTTCTTCAGAAGTGGTATGCAAAGCCACCTTTATTTGAAATATTTGTTTCTGAGCTGTTGGGTCAAGCTGACTTTGTAAGAGTGGCAGGAGGTCTTTTTGACATCGTTCAGTTCTGTGTACATTTATTAAGCGCCTTTTGTGTACCAGGCATTGTGCTAAGATACAAAGAGAGGCCAAAGATAGTCCCTGCCCTCAAGTAGCTTACAATCTAACAGGGAAACAACATACAAATGAGTATAAACAAAGCAAGTTATATATAGGATACGTAGGAAATAATTCAGAGAGGGAAGGCATTGGAATTCAGAGAGATTGAGGAAGACAGAGAGTGGAGGAGGAACATTCCAGGCATGGCAGACAGCCAGAGAGGTAGTGTCTTATTTGGGAAACAGTTAGAAGTTAGTGTCACTGGATCAAAAAGTGTGTGTTAAATAAGGTGTAAGAAGACTGGAGTCCTTTGAAATTAGTATCTGTCTGCCTCAGCTTAATTGTCAGGGTGTCCTAGTGGCAATGTGTTTATAGTGGATCATCTTTGTAGGGTCTTCATTAGCCTCAGGGGTTATTTTGTAAACAGATAAGTTATCTAGTCTTGCCCTTATTAGTATGGAGTGGTTTTCCTTCGTTCAGCTAATTTGTGGGTTCCATGAACACCAAGATTTCTGAGCAGAATTTTTGTCACCTTGTTGAAGAAGTTAACAGTCAATTCAGGCAACTTGGACAATTGTTTACTTCTTCCAATGTTCTAAAATTGTATCTGGATAGCAAGCTTTCTTTAGCTTCTCTCTCAGCTGAGAGATGTGCTGGTTATAAGTTTCTGCAGTCTCTCTATCTTCAGAGACTCAAGGCAGTCAGTAAGAAGAGTGTAAAGTCAGTGGCACCATTACTGGTAGAGTTGTATGCGTAGCTCCATTGAGATTTTTGTTCTAGGCTGAATGTATGCTGTTGAAACATTCAGATTATTAGATAAGATGTTCCAATAATGCCAGCCAAAGCTATCATTTCAATGAGCTACATACTTTCTTTTTTCTTTTTTTTTTTTTTGTGGGGGGAGGTGGGTGGGCAGGCAAGGCAATTGGGGTTAAGTGACTTGCTGAAGGTCACCCGGCTAGTAAGTGTTAAGTGTCTGAAGCCAGATTTGAACTCCTCCTGACTCCAGGGCTGGTGTTGTATTAACTGCACCACTCAGCCGCCCCCTAGCTACCTACTTTCAAAGTCTGAACAGATCCTGGTAGGAACTCTTTATACTGAGAAATACTTTTCCCATAATTTTTTAGCAGCTGTGGGAGCATTCTGGTTCCTGGCTGGGTATGATTTTGCATACCTTGTAAAGTGATAAAGTACCGATGATATGTAATTATATTTTTGCTATTTCCATCCAAATACAAAAAGTCAATGCAGATGAATTTTAAATATTTGCTAGTGCTAAAACATTCTCCAGATACGCTGCACAAATTAGTAGTACTTTGCACACAAGTCTCACCTTTTTTGGTGATATTATGGACCAGTGAAATTTGTTGCTTACTTCTTCTAAGGTTCTTTCTTGTCCAAAGACATCCAAAAGTTATCTTGTAAAACTTTAATGATCATAGAATGATACACTTTGCATAGTACCACCTGCTTTTGGTAACATCGTGGGATCATGGACGGTCCAATATAGTGTTCCATTGCATAGATCCACCATCAGCCATTGTCCTGACCAAGTAGAGTGTTAGGCCAGCACTCGTAGAAATAGTCCCTACCTTTAAGAAGTTTATATTTCTCTGAGCAGATATGATACGTACACAAATAAGTAAATAAGGTAATTTGAAAAGAGAATACTACCAAGTAGGAAAATAAGGCAAATCTTCATTTAGGAGGTCACCTAGACTAACCTTTGAAAGTAAGCCAGGGTTTCCAAGAGGCAGAGGTGGTGAGGGAGTACCTTCCAGGCATAAGTGGTAGTCTCTGCATAGTAACCAGTATTACAATGCTGAATTCAAATTAAAGTCCATAGGCCAGTTTAGCACATAAATTTTATGAAGCAAAGTGATATGAAATAAAAAATGAAAGCTAGATTATGGAGAGCTTTAAATGCCAACCCAACAGGAAGTCACTGAAGGTTTTTGAGAAGGGTAATAATGTGGTCACATCTGTACCTTATAAAAATAATTTCAACAGCTATATGGAAAATGGAATGAAAAAAGAAGAAATTAGAAGGAGGGAGACTGCCTACTTGGCAGTCCAGAAAATGAGTCAATGAGACCCAAGAGATAAATAAGGATATCTACTACAGTGGAGGCCTATAAGAAAGAAGGGGGTCAGTATGACTTGGAGACCAAAAAAATGATGCTATTATCAAAAGAAAAAGTTAGGGAGGTTTTAAAGTAGAAATTATTGAGTTGTTTGGGATTTGTTGAATTGGATATGTCTTTAGTCCAGTTGGAGATATCTAGTAGTAGTTTCTGATATGGGACTAGAATTTAGGAAAGAGTCTAGGGCTACTTACATAATCTTAAATTTTTCTGAGATAATTTGTTGAAGTCTGGTTCTCTCAGAAGTCACAAGGATGATATTGAAGACTAAGATCATGTTCCACTGCCTTGAATTCATAAATTAATGGACTTTGCATATTTCTCAATATTGTCATTGTTAATGATCTCTTCAGATGGTAATAGAGCAGCAGGTGCCAGCAAAGGATTTTATTTACTCCAGTTATCATATTCTTTTTCCAAGTAAGAATCAGACCATTCATGTTTTATTACTAAATCTAAGCTATAACTTTTCTCTGTTCATTTATTGAATAAAAATTATGATACAGTTCTTGCCACACATACACATAAGCATAAAGTGATATGTCAGTGGATGGAAAGACAGATCCACAATAGAAAGTTAAAACACTTTGAACTCCATCCACAAAGATTGTTCTCAAAAGTAAAAAAGAAAAAAGACTCTACCAAATTCCTTTTTTGAGACAAATATGGTCTTGATTCTCAAACAAGAGTGAAGACAATTGCAAAAAAAAAATTAATTGAATCCTCATAAGAAGATTAAAGAAATATTATCAGAAAATAATTCACTATGCCCAAGTGAGATTTATAGCAGGGATGCAAAGATGGTTAAACATTAAGAAAACAGTTAGCATAACATCTTATAAAAACCCAAGATAACAAAACCACATGATTACTTCAAAAGATACAGACAAAAAAGACTTTGACAAAATGCAGCCTTTATTTATGTCAAGAACACTAAAAAGCATAGACGTTCAAGAATCCTTCTGTAATATGATCAAAAGCATATATATTGAAACCAAAAGCAAACATTATTTATAATTGAAAAACACTAGATGCTTTCCCAGTACAAACAAGGAGAAAACAAGATTACCCCTTCTCCTCACTATTTTTGATATGGTTCCAGAAATGTGAGCGGCAGCAGTAAAGCAAGAAAACAAGACTCAAAGGTGTGAGCATTGGTAAAGAAGATAAACTATCCCCATTTACAGTTTGACATATATACAAAATCCCAGAAACTCGGAAAATAAATTAGCTAAGTAATAAATAGCAAAAGCACGTTTTCAGGATACAAATAAATCTACAAAATTATCAGCATTTCTGCATAAAAATAAAAAAAACAGGAAGAAATGATATTAAGAAAAATTCATTTAAAATAACTACAAAATATATGGGAATTAACCTGTTGAAACACATAAGATGCAAAAATATAACAACACAACTCTATAGAAATAAGGAAATATATAATTAAAGAGTCATTCCGTGATCATGGTTAGGACATGCTAGTATAAGTATTAGGTAGAGTAGTTCAGATATTTAGTGCTATACAAGTCAAATTGCCAAGGGTATATTTTTTAAACTAGACAAAAAAATATTCGTTTGAACAAATTAAAAAATTCAGACTTAGGAGAAATAATGAGGAAAAAATGTGAATGAAGAGAGCATAACATGACCAGACTTCAAACTGTATTATAAGTCAACAGTCATCCAAACCATTTGTAGCTGATTAAAAAACTAAAATAAAAGACAAGTAGATAAGTAGAACAGACTATAAATAAGGAATGGAAGCAAGTGAAAACAGTTGTTCTCTGTTTCATTAAAAATACAAATTACTAAGAGGAGGATTCCCTTTTTGAAAAGTATTGCTGAGAAAACTAGAAAGCAGTTTGGCAGAAATTAGAATTAGACCAACATTTTCTATAATATACCACAGTACGCTCAAAGTAGCTATGTGACCTGAATATGGAAATGCATACTATAAAAGGAAAGAAAAAAGAGAACAAGATTAAGTGTGCTTCACAACTCTGTCTGGGAGAGAATGCTTAGCTGAAGAGAGAAAGGAGATTATAAAAAAAATAAAATAGATAATTTTGGTTACATAAAATTAAAAAGCTTTTGTACAAAAAAAAATGCATACGAAATCAGAAAAGAAATAGAGTGGGAAAAATATTTGCAGCAAGCATCACTGATGAAAGACTGATCTTTTGTCGCTGAAAGTAAAAGAATTTCCTATGTCCAAAAGATACAGACTTAACATAAATTCCAGGGCCATAAACTGCAAATTCTAAATGACTAAATGGAAGCATATTCTAAATTACTAATATTAAAAATTAAAACAGCTTTTAAGTTTCACATAACTCTCTGTTATGACAAAGATGAAAAGGAACAGCTTCCATTTGGAGGGGCTGTGGAATGATAAATACATTGATATATTGTTAGTGGAGCTGTTGGATTGTCCAACTGTTCTGGAGTTCAGTTTTGAATTATGAAACAAAAAAGTGACTAAACTGTCTGTATACTCTTTGACCCAGCAGTCCCATTGCTAGATATACCCCCCAAGGAAATCAAAGACAGAACCAGACATCCAATACATTCCAAAATATTCACAGCAACATTCTTTTTTGGTAGCAAAAAACAGTAAACAGCATGAGTAGCCATTAATTGAGGAATGGCAAAAAACAAATTGTGGTATATGCCATAATAGTATGGTAATAAATTATGACAATGAGGAATTCAGTGGAACATGGGAAAATTTGTGTGAACTGATGTAGAGAAAAAGAAACAGAACTTGGAAAACTATATATACAGTATATATACAGTATATTATTATATATTATATATACAATATAATAATAT
>CM053589.1:21811329-21836820 GCA_028646515.1 Pseudochirops corinnae | reverse complement strand
TTTTTTAAATAAGATTTGTGATTTAATCTTATACTGATTAAATCACAAATCTTATTTTTTAAAATCCTCAGAAAACATTTGAAAATACTTAGAATACTTACAAAAAATTCAGTATAAGATACTCCCATTGAATAACTCCTATCCATGCAAATAGGCACTTTCTTTGCAACTTAGAGAGTCTCCAGAGACACTGAGAGGTAAAGTAACTTCCTGAGAATCAAATGGCCAGTATGTGGCAGATGTGGGACTTGAATTAAAATCTTTCTGACATATCTCTAGCCACTATACTGTGCTGCCTGTCACACTGAGGGTGTAGTCAGTAGAGTACACTGATGAGCCTGAGGGCAGATACCATACCATATCATATTTTGGTGCAAGTCTCTACCAAAATCTACGCAGTCACTTAGATTTGCACATATCCCACCTTCACTGGTTGTCCTTTTGGTCTGTGGCCATAACTGAGTTTGTTCTTGCCAGGAGTTATTTTTATTTTCATTGGTCTGGGCTGCCCCCATAAGGCTCTCTATTTTGAACTTTTTTTAGTTGATACACTGAATAACTGTTAGATAGAAGAGACCATTCAGTCATTTTTTACTCCTGCTTTTATTCTTTATATGAGCTACATTTTTTGACAGAACACCTACAATGATAAAATCTACTGGAGTATGTATTGAATGCTATCGTAATCTGAACAGACACATCTCTACTTCTGAGAAACATAATCACACTTAAAGTGAGTAAAAGATAGGGAAATATGTAAGCATTTTTTACACTTCACATAAAGCACCACGTAAAAGTAGGTATTTTTAGACAGCTGGGTGGCCCAGTGGGCACAGTACTTTCCTTAAAGTAACTTCTTGAGTTTTACAGCTAAGTGTGTGACTGTGGAATCCCTTTGGTGACCTTGAGGAACTCCAAGTTCCTATTTCCTCTTATCCATTCCAGAATGATGCAGTTTTCACCGTCTCGATTTAAACCTCTCATTGAAGACTTTGTTCAGGCAAGGACAATCAAAAGACATTTTCTTTTTTATTTTACTCTTTTAGAAAATAAGTCCGTTGCATGCACATAAGTCGTCATTGCCTTCGTAGGCAAATGCCTGTCTTGTTTTATTTACATTATATGTGTCGCCATTGATAACTTTTTGGATCTGTGAAGGTTCTCCCAAGGGGTGGGGGAGGGGGTGGGGGTTTGTTAGGAACTGTAATGGAAACCGTAGAAAATTTGACTATAAACATTTAAGAGAGAAAGGGATTGTTGCCGTGAGAGGCCCTCTGCAGGCTACTTTAAGCCCAGCAATGTGGAGGGAAAATACTTGAGCTTGGTTGGGTGTAATAAAGGCATAGACTAGAACCAGAGCAAATCATCCAGCTTTTAATGCCTTACTCTTGCCCTTCCTCTGCTATTAATCTTGTCTGAATATAGTTCATGTTCCCTAGCAAGTGCCAGCATGCTCTTGCCACCAAGATTTCAGACACTTCTAGATCTCATTAAAATGCACATGTATCGTTAGGTTTTTCATCTTCATAAAGTTGATGAAATTCTTTATTTTACAGAACTGTCATATTGTACCGTGTACAGGAAAAGCAGAACAATGTGGAAATTCTTACCAAGCCTCCATGTAATCATGAAGTACCACATAAACATCTACTTAAGAGGTGACTAGGATCTTCATGTCAATTGTAGATTGGGAAGGCCAAGGCTCCATGTTCAAAGCCATGTGCACTGATGACCCCATATGTGGCCGCAGGAAAAAAGATTACACTCTCGGGTTATCCAGAATCTGTGTCAGCACCACTTACAAGAAGTAGCTCATACCCTTCAGATAACTAGATCTTTACATGTTAAACAGAAGGGAACAAAGTATAATACTTAGTGCTTGGTAAACTACATATCACTTAACCCCTGCTCTAGTCGTAAATGCAGATGCCATTGCTTCCATAGCAGAGATTAGAATCAAATGTGAACTCCTCTGATTGTCTTCTATCTGCTGCCATCTGGGAACCCTTCCTGTTACCAGATATGCTTCCTATTGCTTCCTAGCACATCGTCTGCCTACCCTTCTACTGTCCCTCATGTTTTCCAACCCAAACATGCAATGACACGTTTCCCACTGGGGAGGGCCGTGTTGAACCTCTCTGGATCCATCTGCTTTGGCATTGGTATTTTGCTGATTTGCCAGCAAAGATGAATTTACTTGAAAGATGGCAGTTTCCCTACATTCTTGGCAGGAGGAAAAATTATTAAAAAGTTCCAAAACTCTGCAGTCCAGTCTCAAGGGCTGCTAATTCTGTATTAATAATTTTGTTAAATAAGTGTAAAGCAGCCTTTCTTTCTTTGTTTCCAGCTGAGATGCATCATTGTTCATTCTGTGTTCTTGGAAGATGTGCCATAAAGGCCAGATGGTATTTATGTGCTGCAGACATGATGCTCCAAGAATGTACATATGATATCCTGGGTTGGGGGCAATGCTTTCTTTCCCTTCCCTTGTTAACGAGGAACAAAATTAAGTGAGGGAAAGAAATAGGCATGTCCTAGAATGTGTAAAGGGGAGTAAAGGAAAAAAAAAACCAGGAAAATAGGGAGAGGCCAGGTTGAAAAGGGTTTTAAGTACTAGACTGGGGGGAAAGGGGAGGAGTTGACCCTGGAGTTAACTGAGGAGAGGCAACAGAGTCAGATCTGTGCTTTGGAAAAATCACTGTGGCATCTGAGTAGATGAGGTATTGGAGTGGAGAGAGCTGTGCAGCAGAGAGACCAGTTAGGGCACCCCTTGCAGTAGTCCAAATGAGAAGTGATGAGGGCCTGACCAAGGGGGGTGTCTTTGTGAGTGGAGAGAAGACACATTCCCAAGAGAGTGGAGATACCTTTACAATTTAAGAGATGTTGTGAAGGGATAGAGGGAGAGACTGAAGATTAAAACAAAAGTGGGATGACAGTGGGAGCAGTCTGCTAGAGAATATGGAAGGGGATGGAATCAAAGATTCATGCAGCAAAATTTGTCTTGGCAGTTAAAAGGGCCATTTCTTCATAAGAGGAGTGAAAGAGGAATAGTGTGGGCAGATATGTGAGTGCTGTGAGAAAAGAGAGCTCTTGGCAAAAAGCCTCAACTTCTTTTTAGTGAAATATGAGACAAGTTCCTTAACTGAGAGGAGAGAATACCACAGGAGGCTTCTAATAGCCACTGCTGGGAGGGGATAGTGCATTGATTAGCAAAGTATGGAACTTCTTTGCCTTTTGTGAAGACCCAATTGAGATTATGTAGCATAAACTTGTAGGAGATCCTACCAGTATGGTTTTGTTATTTTTTCACCATCTCTGTTCAGCTGCATGTTAATAATAGCAGAGAAGGAGAATGGTGGAAGTAATCCAAAATTGGGATTTAACAAAGGTATAACTAGCCATAGGACAAGGAGGCAACAGATTTGATTGTAGAGATTGATAATAGAATTGAACTGCTTTACGAAAGGATCGAGGTAGGAAAGATAGATGACTATAGCCAATGCAGAGGTAATGCCCTGGAGGAAACTCACAGGTGGAGGAAATGAAAGTCAAGGTGAAGACAAAAACAGGGTTAAGGTGTAGAGAAAAATGACACAATAAAAGAGTATGATCAGATAAAGGAATTTTGGAGTTCATTAACCTGAAGGTACTGTACTGATGGTGCTTTGAGGAACTAGACAAGAAATAGAAAGATATTGGGAAACAATCCATAAAACATGAAAACAATTGCTATTCACGAAGTGGTATAGTACAGGCTGAATAAGTAGTAAATGACAATGGACTATAAAAGGAATGGCATTATTAGGAATGACTTCCTGGAGCTTAATTTTGACCTAGTCCTAAGATGTCATGGCCATGATTTTATGAATACATAGGAGAGAGTTTCCAGGTGTGGGTAATTCCCTCATTCAGCAAGCATTTATTAAGTATCTGTCATTTACCAAATACTGTCCTAACCACTGGGGATATATGAAGGTGCAAAAGGCAGCCCCTGCCTTCAAGAAGCTCAAAATGTAATGGGACATTACTATATAGCATTGATGAATATAAGCACCAAAGTAGGAGTTAATAAGCTGAATGTAAGAGAAAAAAAAAGCTTAGGGAATAATGAGAGAAGAAGTTAGGTAACCTTCTCATGTGTCATTGTACCAGCTTTCATACCTATCTGTCTTGCTAGGTCCATGACCCTTCTTCTTTAGTCAACACATTTTATAACTTTCCTTCACTATCATTTTTGTCCCCCTTTTGTCCTCTGCTCAGACAACTTGTCTGCTTCACATCAATCCCCAGGACTGATTAGAAACAGCTGGAAATAAATTCATCATCTTCTTAGCATGAGATAAAAGAGGGGACGAGAGAGTCCATAAAAGAAGTAACGAAACAGGCAAATGATATTAGGTTGGGAAAGCCAGGCCTCCCAAAGAATGCGGAGCTGAGACAAGGCGCCTCTGCTGGGTGGCAGAGTCAAGCCACATCGAATCACGATCCAAGACACAAAAGGAGATAATGAGGTGCCTTGACAAAGGGCGCTAGTGACTACATGAGACCATCTGGCCTCCACTTTTCTTATCACAAAGCGCCATGCTATGAATCTTAGCGTGCTGAACTTAGAATCAGGAGTACCTGAGTTCATGACTGTTTTAACACTTCGTTGGTGGCGTGACCACAGGCAGATCTTAACCTTTCGGAAGTTACTCATCTATTGAATGGCGATAATAATGTCTATAGCACCAACTTCACAAGCTCGTTGTGTGAGACTCAGATAAGACGTGAAAACCTTAAAACACTGTATAAAGTCAGCTATTAGAATTGCCACCTATAAAATCAGGAGAATACTCACCAACCATTATGAATTAGAGCTTCCAAAGAACAGCAAGGTGTAGCTGAATATGAACATCAAGTCATAAACACATGGACTAGCCTTTCGACTTGTGTATGATCTTTTTTTTTTTGGAGATTATGGTATGAAAATAAGTCTCAGTAATTGCTCAGCATATTAAGTTAAATTCCTGTTTAAGTCACATCAGAATGCTGAAGATTGTTTTGCAGAATTACAGGCTGCCAGGGTTGAATTTTTACTATCATCTCTATGTACTCTGGATGTTATACCTTGGTCAACTCTCTATCACAGGCATCTTGTATATATGATTGGATGTAACTCAAGAGCAATAATGAAGATCCCCATCATGAAAATAGAAATGATGATAGTGGGATCATATTCCTCTGTCCAACCTGGATAGGTCTAGGACCTTTGTCAGCTCAGGATATCTGTCTGGGGCCAGGTCTGACCGTCATAAAAAAAGAATTGTAGATTATAACTTGCTATTTCTAAAGCACCTTAAGGTTTGCAAAGTGCTTTACCTGGGTTATTTCATTTGATCCTCACAACACCCCTGTGAAGTAGGTGCTGCTATTAAACCCATTTTACAGATGAGAAAATTCATCTGTAAATCTTCAGGTTCATTGGAAACTATAAAAATTTCTTCATTGATAGTTAAGATATCTTGTGACTTCTTGTATAATGTGTGTGTATCTATGTATACATATGTCTATATAAATATATTCACATGTATTTTTCATATGTATATATGTGGACCCTCTGTGTGTGTGTGTATGTGTGGATTGATATACATGTTTATGTCAAAGCTCAGCAATCTTCAGAAATACTAAACTGTCTCTTTCCAACACTGTGATAAGATTAAGGTTGGGGTGGGATAGGAGATACTATTATACACTGACTCTCTTGAACCAGTAGACAGGCAAGAACCAGCTGCTGTTTTCCATGGTGTACAGTTCTAGTTACTCTTAAGTGTTTGAAAATGGAAGATCAGCCTGTGTTTACTGTGGTTACTAAGCTTTAGTCTGCATTTTAATATTTAATGGAATTGTTCCTCACTTCTGTTGTAGGCTTAAATACTGCCAAACAGACAAACAAGAAGACTATATACAGACAAACTTAGCCAAAGGCTTATCTGAATCAATCAGGCATAAATTTATAAATGAAGCAGCTGTGATCATAAAAGATTTCTAAATGAAAATGAGTGATTAATGATTGGAAAGAGCCCTCTGTCATCTCCAGGTCTGATAGCATTTAATCGCCTGCGATCAGGTACTGTAATGGGCCAGCAAAGCCAAGTAAAAGAGTAGCAGTGGTTTGGTTGGAATGAGGTGTATTGCTGCTGTAATCCCCAAAGGCCAGATTAGTTCCAGATATGAAGTTAACCCCAAGGAATTTCAATGTGGTCAATGTGGTCCTGTGCTGGAACTAGTTTCAAGAGTTGTATGGTTGGGGGCAGCTAGGTGATGTAGTGAATAGAGCACCAGCCCTGGAGTCAGGAGGACCTGAGTTCAAATACGGCCTCAGACACTTAACACTTACTAGCCATGTGACCTTGGGCAAGTCACTTAACCCCAATTGCCCTCCAAAAAGCAAAAAAAAAAAAGAGTTGTACAATCAATTACAGAGCCAAACTATAGCAGGTCTACCTGGGAAGTAAGAGGGCCATTTCAGTTTTGGTCTAAAACAGACCTTTTTATTCTGCCCTCATTCTCTATCCTGCAAATTGTATCAAAAGATTCCCTCCCTTTTAGGATGGAATCTATAGAGAAGAGTTCCTTCTAACTCAGAGGTAATCGTGTGACTACAACAGAGGTCTCCACCTAAGTATTGGTTTCCCTTGAGACATGGCAGCCAGCTCACACTGAGCCTCTAAGAGGCTGACAAAGGAGCTGGCCTCTGCCTCAAGGCAACAAGGCTGCCAGCTAAGGCCAGGTAATATAACCACTTCGTGTAAATAAAGCCCTATATTATTGAAAGTGGAGAGAGGCATATTTGCTTTTTCATAAAAAGGGCAGTAATTGAGTGGATAATGTATGGCGTTGGTAATGAGATTTTTTTTTTTTTTTTTTTTTTTGCTACTGGAAAATATTTGCTAAATTGTTCTGATTATTAAGTAATCCCAAATGACTGTTCTTCTGTATGGTTTAATGGCCTCCACATCATATCCGCTGGTAGTTTCAGCCCACTCCTTAAAGTCACCAACTTATCTGGTCTAATGAAGTCCAGATCAACAGCTAAAATTCATTTAGACTTTGTTAGATAAACTTCCTCCTTATCCATTAAAATGCTGATAACTTGGTGACAAGAAAAGGCTCAGTTACCTAAACTGAGCACATTAATTAGGTTATATGTCTTCAGAATTTCTCTGCTATTTTTCCCTAGCTTTGTTTGCTACTGAATGGAAATCTCAGTAGCTTTCCTTTTAAAGAAAATGGTATTTAGGAATATTACAACGTTTATGATGCTTTTGTTTGAATCTCCTTGAAGACTTTGTGGTAGCCCAAGTCAGTATTAGGAATTTTTCCCGAAGTAGTCTAGGGAATTCTAATTTTTCATCATGGACACCAGAACACATTTCTTTCTTCTCTTAACTACAGGAGGTCTAAAAGAGCCTTTATATGAGCTAAGGTAGATAAACACAAATGCACATCTTTCGTTTTCTTTCTCTAGACTTACTCACCCCCACTTCTTGTTGTTGTTGGTTTTTGTTTTTGCAGATGGGATGGGAAGAGTCCTTGCTCAAGATGTATATGCAAAAGACAACCTACCCCCCTTCCCAGCATCTGTAAAAGATGGCTATGCTGTCCGAGGTAAAGGTTTTGTCTGTCTGGATTAGTATTTGTCATGCACTACATATTTTGAAGGATTTGGGCTAATTCCAGGCACCCAACTGTTACTGCATCTGCTTCTTCACTGCTGTTAGAATAACTTTATTCTCAAAGAGATATATTCACATGTGTATTTCCGGACACTAGGCCTAATGAGAATGTTGTACTGGAAGCCTCACTATTGCGCGCGCGCACACGCACACACACACACACACACACACACACACACAGAAAAGGAAGGGTCTTTGAATTCTGTACCTTCAGGTGTTAGTCTTGGTTTAGAAACACTCTCCAGAGGCCTGGAGCTGTTCTCTTAGTCATGGAACTGCTAAAGACACAAGACTAGGAAGAGAAAAATCAATGCCTATACTGGGGCAATTGAGGTCAGATTTCAACTGAACCCCAGGTGACCAACAGTTGGAATGAATGATCTCTCCTCCTGCTTTAATCACAAGTAAACTATTTACTGAGAAGAGTGAAAGCTAAATTTCTATCCATTCTTGGAACATGCCGGCCTTCAGAGCTCTTGTAGCTACAGATGGTACTGGCAATACAAGCAATTGGAACTACCACAGACTATACAAATCCAATAAATAAATTCTATAGTAATTCCTCCCAGTAGAAAGGCCAGTCTGAGACCCCTAAAATGGAAATAGTAATTGAATTGCTTAAAGACTCTTGGGATCTTTTCTCTTAGTTATAAATTCAATACTGATAGGGTTGGGAAAACATCTAGAAACATTTCCCAAGACACAGAGTCTATCTTTGTAGATAGTAGAATCTTTTGCTACCTTTTACAATGGGCAGTTAAACTGATTTTCTTTTCTTCTTTGATATATTTAAATATTTATTCATGTGTTACATCTCTAGTACCTTATTGTGTTGGAAAAACATTTGTTTGGTCTCTCTCCCTCTCTATAGCAGTGTCCTTGGTCAAAATTGTTAGACTTGTACTTTATAGAGTTCATGTTGTGTTAGTCTACTGTTGTAGTTCAACTTAGTGTATATATATATATATATATATATATATATATATATATATATATATATATATATGTATGTATGAAATCATTCCTTCTTTCCTGAGAAGGAGGAATCTCAGAGATGATTCTCATTTGGCTCATTTCATTCAGCTGGCTGAATTGTAGAACATTAAGGTAGAATAGGGAGAGCAGAAACCCCAGACACAGCACTGCTTTGATTCAACTGTACATTTTTAGCTTCTAAATTTCTCTCTCCTCTGATATTTATACAGTGAATATTGTCTAGAAAGAAAATTATTTTATTATTCTGACGGCCTTATCAGCTCTTACTACTTCTTATTCCCTGCCTGGAGAGCTGGAGTTCTGTTTGTGGCAGTGACATTTGTGGTCTTATAGAATTATTGTAAAATGACAAAGGATTCTAACTTCAAGGGAAGGACAAAAAGCTGAAGCAGATGAAACTCCAGAGGGATTAAATATTCCATTTTTACCTCTCTGGTAATATAAATGAAGGAAAAGCAAAAAAAAATAAATTACTTGACAAAGAATTATTCTTAAAGAGGATGTTCTTTGTTTTTGCATGCAATAGCCACTGATGGGTAAAATGAAACTGTATTGCTCAGAGCTTTTCTTGTTGCCAGAGAAAATGATTAGCCCACATGAGCTTTTATAAAAACCTTTCTTGACTTACATGAACTGATGCATAGTGAAGTGAACAGAACCAGGAGAACGTTGTACGTAACAGCAGCAATATCATTCATTGAGGAATTGTGAATGATTTAACTACTCTCAACAATACAATGATCCAAGACAATCTCAAGGGACTAATGATGAAGCACACTATCTGCCTCCAGAGAAAGAAGGGATATTGATTGAATACAGACTGAAGCAGGCTGTTTTTCACTTTCTTTTCTTTCATTTTTTTTGAGTCATCTTGTACAGAATGTCTAATCAGGAAATGTTTTACATAACTGCACATGTATAATCCAAATCTGATTGATTACTGTCTCAGGAAAGGGGTAGAGGAGAGAAGGAGGGATAGAATTTGGAACTTAAAACTTTAAAAAAATATGTTTTTTAAAAAAATTTTTGAAGGAGAAAAAAAAAGCCCTTCTTACTACTGTGAGATCCATCCAAAAAGTTTTATGTGAATTATCATGCAGTAGCTTATGGTAACTTTTATTTAAAAACTATTTTACAAAGAAAAGTACCAAATAAAGCTATATACAACAAAAAGTTCAAGAGGATATCTACTGTGAAGCTGTCTGATATTTATTATTTATTATTTGTGGAAGGTTGGCAGCTCTCTGAGCCACATAAAGAGGACACACAGTCTTGACCTTAGGAGCTCACAGCCTAATTTGAATCAACAACTCAGCTATAAAGACGGCAGTTGTAGAAATGGTTGAAATTTGAATCACTAGGTTCTTAGGTACGTCTGCTAAGTCAATATATGATGACATTATGACTGAAACAGACAAAAGTCAGAAATGAGATCCTCAACCCACCAATGAAAATCTTAACATACTCTTAAAGTAAACTTTGATCCATCACCATGGTAGGTTTTTGAAAAACTTCTTCTCCTCAGTTCATTATCTATTAACAGATTATCAGATAATAACAAACAACAAATTCTACAAATAATATTTTACAGCATTGGGAAATTATAGTGATTTTCTCTTCTTTTTAATCAAATTCATTAATTAGTCTCTTTCTGTATTACACTGTCTCCTGCTGTGTCTCAGTGAGAATCACCCAAGGCAACTGTTGACTAATACCCTACCAGTGCCTGCCTTCCCATTCTTAATCTTGTAGATCAGAGGTGCCACACTTGTTGCTTGCAGAATTCCCAAGTGTAGCCTAAACCAAATTATTAAAATGTAATTGGAAATGTTTAACAAAATGAATACAAATGCAACACAATATAGATAATGTTATTTTGGGATTTTCTAAGTCAGCATGTGGCCTACAAGAATCCATTTCTATTTTAGTTTAACACCACTGTTTTAGACAATTTATTGTTCCCAGTGATGAGGGATGATAGGTGTTTCAGGGACCCCAATGACCAGAGTCCTTGGTGGGCAGTCTGGAATGAATTCACAGGCTCAGGCATTCTGAGTCAAGTTGGTAAAAGTTTATTGTTACGCTATACAGCAGGCAGGAGGTCTTAGGGAACCTGCAACCTTAAAGGGGTAGAGTTAAAGTTTTTATAGGATAATCTTTAGTATAACCTGTGCCAATTATGCTAACTAGGTGAGTAAGGGTAGGATTAGGGAGCAGTTAAGGAGTGGTCAGTGCTTAAAGGAACATGTACTTTTTACATCTACTGTGTAGGTGTATTGCCCATAATTCACTGGGGGGGCTGCATATATATATATATATATATATATATATATATATATATATATATATATATATATATATATATATATATATATATATGTCTCAAGCTAATGCGGAATCCACGATGTGTATAATGGGACTTATAGATATTCAGTGAAGGCTTCATAGGTGCAGCTGGTTAGTATACTAAGAGGAGATAAACATTTCATGAATGGTTGCTGGGCAGAGTGCTAGCAGGGGGAAGGCGCAGAGATAATGGTCTGAGGCTGGGGAGATTTGAGGCTAGGGAGAAATGTGATTTTGCAAATGATAAGATTTTACAAACTGTGGTTCAAGCACAGGCAGCTAAGCACCCCATCACCAGTATATACAATATTACATCTCCCCATCTCCATGCCTTTGCCCAGGCTATATCCCATGTTTGGAATGCACTGTCTCCTCTCCTTCACCTCACAGAATCCCTGGCTTCTTTCAGAAGATGGCTCAAGTGCTACCTCCAACTGGAAGCCTTTCCCAACCCCTCCCTCCCCTCAATTACTCTCTGCCCTCAATGAAAATAGTTTTTTTACTTTTCTGCCTACGTGTTGTTTTTTACTCATAGAATGCAAATTTCTTGAGAGAAGGGAGTGCTCTGTTTATGTCTTTATGTCCCCAGAGCCTAGCACAGTATCTGGCAAACAATAAGCTGACTAATGTTGATTGAAGGAAGGAGTGAAGAGCACTGAAGTGTTGGAGAGCCTTAAAGAGAGGGCGTTGTGTTAGCAGAAAGTAACGGTAAAGTGTGGCTTTTCTGTCAATTCCTGTAAGAAACAGGAAAACAGTATCCTGTTGAATGTAGATTTAAGGTTTCAGTATGTTTTTTCAGAAGTCAAAAGTCACCAAAGAACCACATCAAGAACCAGAGTTCTTGAAATAAATATGTGAGTGAAAACACAAATATTTTCTGAACGCTAAGAGGAGGCAACTTCTGAGTCCAGCATTAAACATTTGTGAATTGTTTATACAACGTGCTTGTTGTTAGATTTGATTCTGATTGCTTTTTATTGCTTTCTGGAAATTAAATTCAGTGGTTACAATGGAGAAAAGAAACTCATTACTAGATATGTGAAAATTAGCTATGTGCTTTAGAAGAGCAACAAAATGAAAGAATAAGCTACTAGCAAGCTAAGAGTTTTTATAAAAATTGGCTGCATAAAGGGTTCATTCCTTTTTTTCAAGGGTATGCAAAGTGTCGAAAGCAGTCTTTAAAAAATCCAGTGTGTTTTATGATAGTGAAGGATGCAGTGCTGGCTACTTGAAACAGTCTTCTGAATAAAAAATAGCAGTGTAATACTGTCTAAAGAGTAATGGAATGGGAATCAGGAGGTTTTGGTTTTAGAGACTCTCCCACTAATCAGCTATTTTTGATCTAAGTATAGAAATAAACCTCCACAGCAATCTTCCTTGTGGTGTAGAGGTTACATTGGGCTCGTAGAGGCTTTACCAATTCAGGTCTCAGCAGATCTTAACTAGCTGGAAATGACTCAGGCATAGACTCAGGAATGATCTGTATATAGGATGGCTAGCAAGTGCAGAGACCCACCCACCACCAGCTTGGTGACGGGAAGATGAACTGTTTAGCTGCATCAGCTCTCAAAGACCAGTTACTCAGTTGTGAAGGTGATGTGGTACATCAGTGAAAGAAGTACCCATGCCCAATAAAATACAAGAACCTTCACATATTAAAGCTTAGATAATGTATTTTTAACTTCCCACAGTACTTTGGCATCTCATTGAACTTTCCCAACAGCTCAGTGAAGATAGAGAGAATTGATGCACACAAAGTTTCAGTGACATCCCCAAGACTGAATGGCTGTTTTTTAAAATTAATCAACAAGCGTTTACTGAGCACCTGCTACCTGCCAGACAGTGTGCTAGGTGTCAGAGACAAAGGACAGAGACAAGAATGGGACAGGCCCTGGGACAGGCAGGACAAGTGACTCAGAATTAAATAACAAGAGGAAGATTGGTTGAATTGCCCTCAGAAAATTATCAAGCTCTTTTAACATCCCTGAGATAAAGCCTGACTTTTGTCAATTAATTAATTAATTTTTAGTTTTCGGGATTCATTTCCACAAGATTCTGAGTTACACATTTTCTCCCCATCTCTCCCCTTCTTCCCTGGATAGCTACTTAACAAAGAGCCATCCTAACTAAAACCTAGGACTCCTTGCTACCAAACCATTGTTTTTTATATCAGGTCAGTCTACTATTTTTTAATCAGAAGGCAACGTTTGAGGCAACCATTATCGCATCTTCCTCTGGCATAAATTACATCATTTTTTTAAAAAGATCCTTTATACCACTATGTATAATCTGTGTGTATGTATGTGTATCATTATACACAGTGGCAGTATGTTGGGGAAAAACACTTTTTTGGAATTGGAGAATAAGGATCCAAATCCTTCCTCTATTATCTCCTGCCTTGTTTCCTTAGGCAAGCCACTTACTTGTTCCAGACCTCAGTTTCCTCGTCTGTAAAAAGAAAGGGATTGAATGGGAGATTAATTCTGAGATGATCTCTGAGGTTCTTTCTTACTCTAAAGCCTAAGATTCTCTTATTGCCCTCCTTTTGGCTAGATACTACTAACATTTCATTCAGCGGTTTTGCTGGGAGACATACCAACGGAAAGCAAAAGAGTAGAAATTCCAGAAAGGAAGGGAGAGAGTTCATTCACCAACATGTCACCAGTAACACCATCAATAAGAAAGCCTGTTCAGGCGATATTTCATGTGCACATAACCAAATCAGAAGTTGTACAGATTGTTGCCTGATTTGTAGAGCTTATACTCAAAGTATACTCAAAGTAAATGATACTTATACTCATAATGTTATATGCAAAGTCTCTTTAGAAAGGCTCCAGTGAACCAATGTGTAGTAGCACCGTGGACCTATTTCACATTATTTGGATTTCATTATTGCTGCAGGTTTACGCTGATCATTGTTCTTGTTTCCATTCCATTTCATAGCTGCTGATGGCCCAGGAGACCGTTTCATCATTGGGGAATCCCAAGCTGGTGAACAGGTGAGACTTACGTAGGATTTGATGTCATTTGATTTAAACTGAATTTAACATTTAATGAGTATCTGCTATATGCAAGGCAAAATGTTAGATACTCTGGCGAAGAAACAAAATAAATGTCACAAAATATTTGCATTTGAGAAATTTATAACTTAATGGTGGAGGTAAGACATGTAAGACACCCAAAAAATTATACAAACCATAAGTGTGTTATTGGAGAGGTCAGTAGTATTGTGAATCAGTTAAGGAGGGAGAGTTCACTTCTGACTATGTAGATGAAGGAAGACTTTATAGAGAAAGTGGTTTTTGATCTAGGCCTCGAATGATGGGTAGGATTTTTATAGACAGAGGTGGAAAGGAAGGACATTTTAGGAGGAGGAGGTATAGCATAATTAGGAAAGTACATGGCTTATTTGGGGAACATCAAATGACCCAGTTTGGCTAGAGCATAGGAGTACATAAAAAGGCATAACGAAAGATCTGACTGGGACCAGAGCATGAAAGGCCTAAAAATGTCTGTCTGTGGAGTTTAGAATTTATTCTGTAGGCAGTGGGTAGCAGTTTTTGATCAGAGGAGTAACAAGATCACAATTGTGCTTTAGGGAAATTATTCTGGCAGCAGTGTGCAAAGATAGCTTGAAGAAAGAAAAGACTCAAGTAAGAAAGTACAATTAGGAGTCTATTAAGGTTAGTACTAGAAAAAGCCTGGGAGGGTCTGAACTAGTGCAGTGGCAATGGAAATAAGGGGTGATGAATGAGAGACATTGAGGGAAAAGACTGAATAAAATACAGTAAATGAATGTGGAGGGCAGACGGAAAAGAGTAAAATAAAAGATCACACACACAAAATCACAGATCTAAGAGTCTGAAGGGACTGCCCAGGCCACATATCTTAGACCATACCTGACCAAGAAGCTCTTCTGTAACATTGTTAATAAATCATCCAGTCTCTGCTTGAAAAGGCTAATAGTGATATTTATGAGGTCAAGAATTAGGATCTTTAGTTCATTGTTCTTATTACCTATGCTTTGTACATTTTTCAGATCTAGGGTCATGGCCCGTGGGTCTTTGTTTCCCCAAGGTCCAAGGTCTTACCCTCTTCTCCCTCTACCACTCAATCGAATTTGTCAGAAAAAGTGATTTTAAGAGCACCTTCTGTGCTACTTGCCCTGGATGCATTTTTTAATTGCTTGTCCCGAGTGCTAGAATTGTTGGTTACAGCTCTGAATTTATATATAAACATCTGAAGCCGTAGGGTTTTTTCCTGGTTCTCTTCTTCAGTATCGTCTTCCTTACACAACTGATTCTTCTACTAGTTTTCTTCTTCCTTAGTACCAATAACTCTGTAACTAGTAGGTTTGGAAGATCTATGTTGACAATTTTTCCCTTCCTTTCCCCTCTTTTTTCTCCCCCTTCTTCCTTTTCCCTTCCTTTGCCTTTTCCCTCACCCTGCTCCTCATCTTTCCATTCTAAGTTTAGTCATATTTTTTTTTTTATCCTGGTAAATATGTTTTTACCAGCACTTTGGGAAAATACATCTCTGGTCAAGATCTCAACCATTGTTATATTTTATGGTCTAGAAATTCAAATCCCCTTCTCTAACATCACCTTCTTAGTCAATGATTAACTACCCAAGTTAGAATTTTTCTTCTGAACTCCCTACTTTCAGTCATCAGTAATGGTAAGAAGAATACCTCTGCCCTAAAATCTTCATGTATAAGAATAACAGCCAACATCTACATCTATGTGCTGGACACTGTGCTAAGTGCTTTACAAATATTGTCCCAGGTGATCCTTGCAAAAACTCTGGAAGGTATGTGTTGTTATTATTCCCATTTTCCAGATAAGGAAACAGATGTTAAGTAACCTGCCCATGACCACACAACTACTGAGTATCTGAGGCTAGATTTCAACTCAGGTCTTTCTGACTCCCAGCCTAGTACTCTCGCCACCATACTGCTCCTAGAACATCATAATCCTTAGCAATGCTTTCTAGATTCCTTCTCAAACCTGTGTCTGTCCTTTCCTAAGTGCTACTTAATGCTTGCAGAAAAGCAGATGATAGCTAACAGTTTATATAATCCTCAACAACTCTATGAAGCAGGTACTTTAAGTCTTATTTCCCCAATCTCCACACTCTTTACAGATGAGCAGATTGAAGTGAAGAAAGGACATGTCACTCTAGTGACATGACCATGTAGCTAGTAAATGTTAGAGGCAGGATTCAAATCCAGGTCTGTCCTAACTTCATGTTCAACAGTCTTCTCATTAGCATAGTCACTGAGGGTCACTGAAAATTTTTCCTTGTCTTTCATACTTTCATTTAATGAAAAATCTTTACCTTTTTTTTTCCTTGTTGGAAGCTCTCTTGGCTAGTTTTTGTGACTAACTGCTTCCCTGCCACTCCCCCTAATTGTACTAACCAAGGTCTTCTATTAAGGCTTAATTTACTTGCCACACATTTCCCATTTTTTCTCTTGACGGAACCATACAGTCTGCTCAAATGAATGAAACTAGCAATTGGCATAGTCTTACCACACCCAAATGTAGCCAGAAGCAAATAGAAGCTGATTCACAAGAAGAAATCAAATTATCTAAGTAGATTCAGCCTCCTTCCTGGGAATCTCCAAATATTTCCGTGTGCTTCCTTCACCACTTGGTTCTCTGATGGATTCCAGAGTTTTGAGCTTGGGTGACTGGAAGGATGTGATGACTTTAACAGAGATGGAAAGACCAAATAGCCCATCTGAGGGAATGATGTTCTTTTCTCCTAGCTCTTTAATCTTTTGGTAACTCGGTATGGAACTAAATCTGTAAATTAATTTAGTTAGTAGCCAGACATTTTTGACCATGACAAGTATGTAGATTTCTTTTGCTTCACAATGCATATTTCTTACAAGGATGGTGTTTTTCTCTTTGTGCAGGGTTTTAGCAGCAGAGGGTGGTGGGAAAAAAGGGGAACTAGCAATAGGATTGCTTCCCCCCAAAAAAAAGAAAGGAAGAAAGGCAATTGAGGCATTTTTTCAAAAAGCACAGAAGAGAGCAGAAGGGAATTCAGAAGACAAACAGGACAGCTTTAAAAGCAATGTGTTGAAAAAACTCTGTTAGATACTTGAATTTTTAAATATAACCTTGTTTCCCATTCTACTTTGTATATGGAAATGGTTTTTTTGGAGTATCTTCATTAAATTCAGAGCAAAAAAAAAAAACTTTTAAAAAAGGCCAAGAAAAAAAATGCTAAAATATATGACTGTGGGGTCTAAGTTGGGTAAGGAAGAAAGCAAAACCTTCTTATAGTCGTAGTGGAATATTCTCAGTTCCTGTCAGACTTCCGTTAGACTTCAGTGACTGTTTCTGAATTCCCTGTATCAACGAAAAGCTTACAATTCACATCATAAAGATGATTAAAAGGTTCAAAAATATCCTCTGAGGACACACAAAAGAAACTAATTTTGTAGTAAGTAAACACCTAGAGGTACCTCTCTCTCTGGAACGGTGTGGTGAGCCCTCCATTGGCTGCTACCTTTTGGTCCTTTCTACCTTTATAATTATGTGTTTGGGGGATTTTTTGTAACTAACCGGAGGTCATTCTTGTGTATTTGCTGGTGTTTTGAAGAAAAAAGTAATTATTAGTTTGCAGGTACCACTTTGTAACTCTTGTCCTCTTAGACTTTTTCTCCAGAGTGCATTGTAACCAAGAAAATTTGAAAAAGCATATTTTCTATCCTAATAAAGAGGGAGAAAAAGGTTATTAAAAAGCAGGTCTCTAACTTTTACATGTACTGTTTGAATAGAATTTTCCCATTAGGGTGCAGGTACTCGGCCATTCCCAAAGTAACCTAAGAACAGGTACATGGTGATTTTCTCAGTTGTCAACGAGGAATAATAAAAATACACTCCCTAGCATATGAATTGATTAAATTGAGGACAAACCCAAAGGACATTTCTCTTCCTTTCCTTCAGGGCTTCATCCATGGATACTTAGCTGTCACTACCACATACTTCTGCAAGCATTTTTATCCAGATGAGGGATAGCAGCAAGAATAACTCAAATTTTTCTTTATGCTTACTAGCAATACCAAGTGTATAATGTGAGGACAGGGAGGAGAGAGAGTGAAAATTTCAGAACAGTGGTAGGTTAAGGGAATAAGGGAATCTAGAATCACAAAAGCAAAGTTAAAATGTATGACCACAGAGTGAATAAGTGAGGATGTGAGGGCGGATGAGCAAGGTCCCCAGAGAAGAAATACGGTGATCTCTACACCCCCCTTTCATTATCACAGCATCAGCAGGGAAAACATTGCCTAGGGCTCGGAAACTGTCACCTAGAAGACCCTATCACCAAATCCTTAGCTGAGACTGTAATGGAGAACAAGACCTTGTCACAGTCCTCGCATTAAGTGCAGTCAGTGTGGTTTGCTAGTTGCAGGCATTTTCTCTAAAATTGAAACAGCTTGTTTTTTCTTTGCTGCTAGCAATTTGCCACATAACTTCATGTAAGCCACGTGTCCTTTTAGTGCCTCAGTTTATATTAGTTAAGTTCTTTGTATGAATTCATTTCCATAATGACACAGCCGACCTCTCACTTAGCCAGGGTAGCTGTCTCACCCCCTTATCTTCTTCCTGTTACTTATTTCAGTCCTAGGTGAGACTTCCACTAGAGAAATGAGAGTACAAAGAAAGGTAGTGAAATTCAAATCAGACAAAAGGGATTCTTTTTAGCAGCTTCTCCAAAAGCAATGTAGCCAAAATGATAATTCCCCTTCCCTCCCACCTCACCCCCACTTTTTGTCGTCTTTGGATTTCCGTTATCAACACAGGATTTTTTAAACAATCCAAGACATTTTTCTGCTGAAGCACATGGCTCACTTTTTTTAAATGTATGAATTCAAGTGACTTCAGATAGTAAAGATATTGAGAGGATGCTTTTTTAAAAATAGTTCCATAATGGGCAACACCTGGCATAACATTGAGTGAGTATGGTCCCATAATCTGTAAATCATTCAGCCTTTCTCAAGTGCTCTATAATCATATGGCATTTTCATTAAATAAATACAGTTGTTGGAAATTCAGTCCAAAGCCTCCCTTAAAGGAATGTCAAGCCTTAAAATGCTAAATAATATCAATAAATACATAAGGGCAGAGAATGCCAGACATTCCCAGAGGAGCATGCATTCGTGCATCCAAGTATTACTCACATAATTAAACAGATCCATGGTTTGATTTGAACCTTACAGTGATATAGAACGCAGCTCATCTCGGCCTTCCCATCCTGTCTGTGTGCTTAGGTATTTCTAGAGTAGAATATTTCTAGTTGCTTGTTAAACCCTAATTACACATATAAATATACTCTCTGCCAAATTGGATAATTACTGGGAAGTGGACTAGATGACCTCTTGAGGCTTTTATGAGCCAGTCAATTAATTAATCAACAAGTGTTTATTAAGTACCTCATAGGCACCAAGCACTGTTTTAAAGTGCCAGAGAAAACAAAGTCAAGTGAAACAATCCCTGCTCCAAAGGAGCTTACATTCTAACGGAGAAGGTAATAAGGATACATATAAGAATATGCAGAATAATACAAAATAATGAAGGAAAAAGTATTTTGAGAGTGAGGGCATTTGAGGCGATGAGGAAAGACTTCATGGAGATAGTGTTGCTTGAAGGAAGAGAGATTATATAAAGCAGAGGTGAAGAGGGAGTATAAGCCAGCCAGTGCAAAGGCACAGATATAAGAGATTTAGTATCACTGTGTGAGAAACAGGGAGAAGGCCAGTTTGGATGGACAGCAGAGTGGGAGGAGAAGTTATACACAATGATGCCAGACAGTTAGACTGGAACAAGGTTGTGAAGGACTGTAAAAACTAAACAAAGTAGTTAGATATTTTATTTTTGAGGCAATAAAAATCCATTGAGAATGACATGATTAAACTTGTGCTTAAGGAAAATTACACTGACCACGGTGTAGATGTGGACTGAAATAGAAAAAGATTTGTGAAGGGAAAACAATTAAGAGACCATTGCAGTAATTTAAATGAGTGGTGATGAGGTTCTGAATCAGTTTAGTAGCTGTGTAAGTATTGAAAAAAGGTCAAATTTGAGAAATATTGTGGAGATAAGTAAATGGCAAGATTTGGCAACTAATTGAAAATGCAGGTTGAGGAAGAGTAAGGAGTTGAGGATGATGTTACTTGGGAAACTGGAAGAATGAGGTCTTTGACAGAAAAAGGGAAGTTTGGAAGAGGTGGGGTGTTTAGGGGGAAAGAGTGATTTCTGTTTCCTACATGTTGTTTGAGATTTCTACAGGACATCATGTTAAAGTATCCAGTAGGTAAATGCTGATGTACCACTGAAGCTGAGGAGAGACTGGGACTGGAGACATCAATCTGGAAGTCATTAGCAGAGAGATTATAATTAAGCTCATGTTGGTGGTGGCTGGATGTTTGTTCCCAGCCACTGTGTATGATTTTCAGGATTTATAAGAGAGATATTTGGTGTGTCATTGGTGGAGTTTGTTTTTTGTTTTATTTTGTTTTTTCACCTGGCCCTTCCCCAGGATTCTCTTTGACCGGTGATTTGCGACAGTTCTTTGTGAGGATGACTCCAAGGTGCTGCAAGAACCTGAATTATTGAAAAATGACACAATTATGTGTTTTATGCTAGACCAAAACAAGAACATGGTCTGATATTCAGAAAAGTTTTCCACAGAGGGTTGAAATAAAGAAGCTTTTATGATTAGCCATCAAAGAAAATTCAATTAATCAGAACAACTTACTCCCAAAGCATTCCACTTAAACATGTTTTTATTATAGTGCCAAGGTCTGTTTCTATAAGTTTAATTAATTAAAAATACATTTTATAACATATGTTACCTCCCAGAGAACTCAAAATAATTTATGTTTGTTGAGCCTACTTGGTATATAATAACAACAGTAATAAAGCTAACATGTATATAGCATCTACTATATACTAGTCATGAAGCTAAGTGCTTTACAAATGTTATCTCGTTTGATCCTCACAACAGCCTTGCAAAGAGATAGGTGCTATTATAATTTCCATTTTATATATGAAGAAACTGAGGCACATAGAAGTTAAGTGACTTGGCCAGAGTCACATTGCTAGTGTCTGTGGCTAGATTTGAACTCAGTTCTCCTTGACTTCAGGCCCAGTGCTTTACCCACTGCACTGCCTAGCAGCCATTAATATCTGAGCTGCTGCCTCTTTGAAAAACTGTGAAAAAATTAATAATTTATATACTTCGTCATTTATAGTTCATGAAACACTGTGGCAGCACTGTGAGGTGGTAAAAGTGACACTGTCCCCATTTTTAAGATTAAGTAAACAGACTGAGAGAAGTCAGGTGTTCTGTGCAATATCACTTAGCTAATGAGCATCAGAGTCTGGGTTCCAACCCAAGTATTCTAGTTTCAAGTCCAAAAATTGTTTCACTGTACATGCTGACTCTTGCATTGCAAAGTAAACTTCTTCTTTCCATCTGTTTCTTTTTCTAGCCCACTCAGACAGTGATGCCAGGACAAGTCATGCGGGTTACAACAGGTGCTCCAATCCCCTGTGGTGCTGATGCAGTAGTACAAGTGGAAGACACTGAACTCATCAGGGAATCCGACGATGTGTGTAACCCCTAGGTCTTTTTTTTCATTCTTCTTGTTGGGTAGTTCTATCAGTCTAATCCTTTTTAAAAAACGAAACAAAACTCTACAAGTCTGACCTGGATCTTTCACTGTACTGGAACTTTGCTGTAGTGAATATACCTCAACCAAATTACCTTTAAAATGGGAAACCTTTTGTATTAATTTCTGTTGTAATTGTATATGTTCTAACAGAAATTGACCTATATTTGGTGCCATAAATTTCAGATGCAAATAAGGAATGACAATCCTAAGGGACCAGTAACTGTGACACGAAAGGTATATCTTGCTTTTAGCTGGGAATTATTTCATAATGTAGCTGACCCATGAGCAAAGAATATGGAAGATAAATTTAAACTCCAAGGAAAAAACTTCAGTAAAACACTGAATGCCTCTGTATTAAGTCAATCAAAATAGTCAGCCAGTTCAAAATGACCTTTTTATATATGGTTTTCATAAGATTCAATGAAAATGCCAATCAGTGTACCTTCAGCCTCTCCTGTGATGCTTAAATCTAAGATCCCTTATGGCCTGAACAAGCTTACTGAAGGCAGATGAAGTGTTTGAGACAGAATGTGAACAGTATAGAAGAGTGAAATGGCTTCAGGATTTCTGGGGCTTTATCCTGCTTGTGTTGCAAAGTGCTTTGAAATATCTTCCATAGAAGGAACACAGGTATTCTTAATCTGTCCTACAGATTCAGCTGTACTGAATCAGCCACTTTCTCTGGGGTTTTGGTTTGAGTTTTTAATCACTTCATCATAAGCAAACCTCACAGAACTTACCACCTAGAATACAAATCATGTTTCTGCATATTAAAACTCTCCAAAAAGATTTATTGACATTAAGAAAATCAAGCAAAACATTGAGATCCAGAACCCATGTGCATGTAAGTTTTGTTGGGCAACACCTAGCTCCAGTGTCCTCATATTTACAATCCATAAATGCGGATTGTCATATTCCCTTCATACAAATTGACCAGGTGGCAAATAAAAGTCTTTCACTTTCATTCCCGTGAAGCCTTGGCTTCTGGATAAATTCATGGATTCATGATAATGGAAGGGAAATGTCTTCTTCATTCCCTACTTAAGCTTGAAGACAACAACCGTCATGTTTGCATTGAATGACTTTGGCCCTGAGCATGGTCCCTGAAAGTGAATCTGTGAAACTGGTTGATCCATAAAAGTTGGAGACTGTGAAAGAGGAAAAATCATGTCATTTGCCCCTTGCCATTTAGCTTTTCAGGAACCTTCAGCAAAAACTCAAATGCTAATGTTTTTTAATTTAGCAAATGGTTTTTGACTTCCATTTATTTCTATCCTGAGCCTGTCCAGTGATAAAAGCATCTGAAGGAAACAAGTAATACCTTTTGGATGGACTTGGAGATTAATCTGTTTTGTTAGACCGACCTGTGTTCTTGTTCCAGGGCACTGAAGAGCTAGAGGTCCGGATTCTAGTGCAAGCTCGGCCAGGCCAAGATATTAGGTAAGTAGGTAACCTTCTTCGATGCATGAGAATATATGGCCAGCTTATAAGCACATACATACACTACTGTGTGTACATGCAGATATGTGTATGTGTAGTCGTTTTCAGGAGAGCATGAATAATATGCAATTAATACAGATAACTAGTAGTTTAAGCTATTCCCTTCAAAAAATTTGAATTTTTTATAAAATTGACTGATAAGCTGCAATAAGTAGCACTCTAAATTTGATTTCTTCATTCTTCTTGTGCCTACTCTTTAGTGCAAATGCTAAAAAAAGACAAAAGGCAACAGGAAGTAAGAAGAGGATAAGGGAAGATTATGAACCATCATGTTCCATAAATTATGCAATCAACCTCTAACTCTGGATAATCAAGAATTGGTTATTTCAGGGGATGGCATTTACTTAACAATGGGCTGCCCTTTCAAAATGCTACTGACCCAAGATCAGATGCTTTTATCCACCTAACTTCTAAATTCTCTCCTGTCTTCACTTCATTGACATCTTCACTAATGCTGAAGAACATTTTGGAGAGGAAGGCATGTGCTTTAAAGGTTTCCTGTAGACACTGAACCTGTATATTGACATGACCACCCACTACTCTCTGTCCATCACACTGCCACTGTATCTTGAAAACAAAAGCATACATCCTCCAGAGAACTTTCCAGCTAGGTTTAAGGCATTGTCTATGCCCATTGACTAGAGAGGATCAAACTATCCCATGTGATACTGAGACTCAAAACTAATTTGGTTGTCGTAGTTCTCTAATCAGCTGAATTAACCAGCCATATTATACAAGCCAAATACTGAAGATTATAGATTAGTTACCTTCGTACATTCACATACCACTGTGTGTGTGTGTGTGTGTGTGTGTGTGTGTGTGTCTTTAATAATCCTATAGGCAAAATTTTGGAAATTATATGTATGAATAATGTTAATGTTTAATAATGGAAAGTCTGAACCTGCTCTTAAGCAGGGGAGCAGGGGTGCATCACACAAAAGAATTCCTGCTCTAAAATAATATGTTTTGATAGTAGGCAGATTTTTAACTCTAAAGATATAACAACTAAATTATATGGGGCTCACTTCCTGCCAACTTCCCTGTATTTCATCCTTTAGGGACCTCCATTGCTGGAGGTATACAGGGTATGTCTTTTTCCTGGATAGTGAAAAAGTTGCTACTCTAAATCATAACCTTTGTGTTTATACTCTGGCTTTCAGACCCATTGGCCATGACATTAAAAGAGGGGAATGTGTATTGGCCAAGGGAACTCACATGGGCCCATCAGAGATTGGTCTCCTGGCAACTGTTGGTGTCACAGAAGTTGAAGTTAACAAGTTTCCTGTAGTTGCGGTCATGTCAACAGGGAATGAGGTAAAAACAAAAAAAAACCAAAACTTTCAGCTTAATGCATTTCTAACATCCATTCTGTTTAGGGTTGTGGATCTACTTAAATGTTGTGAATTAACATTTCTCTTGTCCACATTGAGGAATTGTCTGTTTCTTCTTCTGTAGAATGATGAGTTTAAAGAAGATGAGAACCCTTCTAGTTATTACCTATGCTCCTATGACAAGATGATCTTCTAACAGGAAAGTAGGAGGATGTCTTCCAAGCAGTTTAGGCAGAGAAAATGAGAATATTCCCCAAGCAATTAGAAATTGGATGTTCAGGAGCAGTAATATCTTTCAATTCATTAGAATAAATTATTATAACCAGTGCCCTCTGTGTAACCATCAAATCCCTTAGAAGAGAAAGAAATCATCACTTAGAAGCTGTATATATTGTTTATGTATTTTCAGTACTTAGGCCACAAGAGCAGTGAAGTGTGTCCACCCTGCTACTGAGATATTGGACTACCCCAGGCAGGGAGTAATGCTGTCAGTCCAGACACCACAACTAGCTCTTCCCCCTGCTCAAAAGGTTAAGTGACTGTTATCACTAAGAGTAGATTGATGTTTAGTCTCTTTTCTTAAAAGCAACATGCTCTCCTAATGTGTCAAAATGCTGCTTCAAGCCTAATTCAGGAAGTTGAATTAAGTTTGGGTTGGTCCTAGCTGATGACTCTTTTGGCAGGGAGGAAGGCAAGGCAGTTGGGTTTCATTGACTTGCCCAAGGTCACATAGTGAAGTGTCAAGTGTCTAAGACTTGATATGAACTCAGATCCTCCTGACTTCACGGCCTGTACTGTGTTCCACTGTGCCACCTAGCTGCCACGCTGATAACTCTTCCAAAGCTTCTTGGCCCTTCCTTTGTCTCAGATATGCAATGTTTTAGTAAGGGAATTCTGGGTCTAAACATCT
>CM053589.1:21797605-21811229 GCA_028646515.1 Pseudochirops corinnae | reverse complement strand
TCACATTCCATGCACCAAATCATTCAAGTACAATGTTCAGAATCAGGAATTTCGGTTTAATGTGACTTATGGGAACCTTGTATCTAAGTGTCTTTGTAGGCTATTTAAAAATATTTTATATCTAGTTTAGCATTTTCCAAACCATGTTCCATGGAACAGTGGTGTTCTTCATGGTGTGTCTAGGCATTCCATCCCAAACTATTGATGCTAATGCTATTTTGCTCTATCAGACATTAAAATATGCCATTTTGTGTGTGAGGATATTTATCACGTGTACCTACAATTGTATATACACACTCATCTTTTGCATGTACAAAAGATTTCTTTTATCCCAAGTGGGATTTCACATTTATGCTTATTAAATTCTATCTCACTATCTCACTATGACATTTATTAGTGCACATGTATTATCTTACATAAGATTCTAAGCTCCTTGATAGCTGGGACTGTGTCTCATCTGTTATTTTGTTGATACCTAGCACAGTGAACTGAACCAAGGAAGAGTGTGCTGTGCAATTTAAGTCAGCAGACCTTTATTAAACATTAACTATGTGCAAGGCTATGCCCAGAGCTAGGTGCTAGAGACACCCAGAGACACTCTTAAGACTATAGGGATAGTGAAAGGTGTATTAATAATATCAACAATAATTACTACCTTGTGGTAGCGAGCATAAACCCTCCCATAGGCTTGGAGTTCATGAAGGTAATCTTCTAACCAAGTGTACTTTATATGGCATGAGCTACCTGACTTTGTGTGAAGTGAAGAACATGAAGTCAATTCAGATGCTCACCTGTTACCATGTTAATAGAAACTTAAACAAACAACTGAAAAGGAAATGTAAGACATTATAAGAATTCTCAATACCTGTTCCTAAGGTGTCCTCTCCTGTAGACTGTTACACCAGTGGAGAGGAGTTTAGGCTTCAGGACAATGTGCCTTTCATCACATCTGGAAAATTCTTCTTATAAATGTCCTTACAACTCCATCTTTCTGTATATAACCAGAAGTGAGCATGAGGGCCTGCTGAAGACTTTCTGCAGGCATTTATCTCAGCTTGCTTCCCTGATTTGTTAAGATTCCACAAAGATTCCTAGATCCAGGGATATAAATGCAGTTCCAGCTCATTCACTCTCTTACACCAACTCTGGAACAGACCTGAGATATGAAAAGTCTGAGTTTTAGAGGCATTACCCCCTCCCTAAGACATTCCTCCCACTCTTAAAAAAGAAAAGAAATGCAATCCCTGCAAATCATCCTACAGGTGTGCACATGTGCAGCTGTGGGTACACATTGTAAAAGAGTCTTTATTTTGAGTACAGCATAGTCACCTCAAATCCAGAGATCACATACAGGTACACAGAACCTAATGCACAAATTAGAATTTTATATAGTGTAACAAACACACAACATAGGTATAAACATAGAGTATTGCATCTTATAACAAAGTTAGAGCAGTCAAATGAAAATATGTGATACCAAACACTTTGCAAAGCTGAATGCAGTAGATCAGAGGAAGAGAACACACCCAGATAGATAGGATGCTATACAATATTATGAGGGTTATGTACCATAGACCACATATGATAGCCGCCACACGGGCTCAGGCCATTATCATCTCTCTCCTGAATTACTGCAATAGCCTCCTAATTGGTCTCTCTGCCTCAGTTCTCTCCTCTCTCCAGTCCTTTTTACACAAAGCTGCCAAAGTGACTTCTCTATACAACTCTAATCAGGTATGTCACTTCTCTATTCAGCAAATTCAGTGGGTGCCATTGCTCTAAGACCAAATATAAACTCTCCTGTTTAGCATTTTAAATCCTTCACAGCCTGGCCTCAACCTACCTTACCTTCCTCATTATACATCTCACCATTTCCCATTTCTTCCTTTCTATGATCTACCCAAACTAGCCTTCTTGCCATTTCTTGCACATGACACTCCATCTTATATCTCCATGGTTTTGCACTGGCTTTCTCCCAGTAAAATTGATTGCCTCAGGGGCATCTAGGTGGTGCAGTGAATAGAATACTGTCCCTGGAGTCAGGAGGCCCTGAGTTCAAATCCGACCTCAGACACTTGACACACTTACTAGCCGTGTGACTTTGGCAAGTCACTTAACCCCAATTGCCCAAAAAGCAAAAAAACCAATGTTGATCGCCTCCTAGCCTCTAACTCTGATAATCCCTTATTTCCTTTAAGGAACGGCTCCAGCACCACACGATTTCTTTCCTGATGACCTCAGATGCTAATGCCCTCCCCTCAAAAATATTACCTTAGAAAATTTTGTCCTGCAAATACTTTTCATGTATATACATGTTTGTCTTTCTCTTTATGTATGGAATTTAAGTTCCTCGAGAACAGCAACTGTTACATCTTTGTTTTTATATCCTTGGTGCCTAAGAGTGCCTGGAACTTAGTAGGCACTTAATAAATCCTGATTAATTGAGCCATCACTCACACATATATAAACAGAGCATCACATACTGGATTTCATACAAAGTAGGTTTTACATATTTTCTATTACTGGTCACTCTCTGGCTCCATGTATTACATCTTCACTCTTTACCCAGGAATACTTCTCAAATATATTTCCTGCCACTTTGGGCCTAAAAAAACCCATTCTGTATCAGCTTCAGTTTTCTTTTGGTCCAATTGTTCAGAATCATCATGAAGTATTTCTGTCACCATGGATCAATAAACCTTGGAAAATACCTACTGTTTTCTCACACCTGGGGTAGGACTGTTTGTATTCTGGTTCAGTGTTCTGTTGTAGACCTTTGATTTCTTCCATTCTCTTGCTAGCAAGGTGCCTCCTGGGGAGCAAAACTTGAGTTCTATGAGGGTTATGTTCCTGTTTCCTTACTTATGGCACAGTTCATAGGAAGTCATGCTGTAATGGCACTTGCCATCAAAGATAATCAAGTCAGAGGAGACTAGTTCAGTGCTACAACATTTACTGCTTCTAAAGTCTTTCTCTAAAGTCCTAGACTTTCAGCTACTCTTTCTTCTGTGAATGTTCCCATTGCCTATATACAATTCCTTTCACCTCTTTCTTGAGGAATTATCCAGGATTTCTGATGCTTAGATTCTTTGTGACTGGGCAGCAACATATATTCACATTGGTTTTCCCTGGCCCAATTTGTTCTGTGAAGTTTGGATTCAGTCAAAGGCTGCACTTGAGGACCTAGAGGGCCACATGTAACCTCGAGGTCACAGGTTCCTCACCCCTACATGACCAGTAATACCCACTGACCTCATAATTGACCAATTCTCCTAACGAATTCTAAACTGGCACTGGCCAACTTAGCACCTGTTAGAATATAAATCAGTGGATTATTGTTCATCTGTATTTGGAATCAAGTTTGGTACATCAGTCTTAGAACTTAGCAGTGACATCCCACTTCAAAGTCAAGAACTTTAATTTGTGGATAGGATAATAAGTCTTTTTCACTGCCATTCAGACCTCAGCTGGTAAATGCAGTAAGCTTCTGGTATTCATTACTCTACTGGTATAAAATTGCTTTCAAGCCCTCTAGCCTGCCTTCATTGGCTTGTTCAGTCTATAAAAGACAACACTGGTACATGTATGAGATATTTAACAAAAATGCCTGCTCACACT
The DNA here is from genome assembly GCA_028646515.1 of Pseudochirops corinnae. Taxonomy (NCBI): domain Eukaryota; kingdom Metazoa; phylum Chordata; class Mammalia; order Diprotodontia; family Pseudocheiridae; genus Pseudochirops; species Pseudochirops corinnae. The sequence continues at coordinate 21,807,611 of CM053589.1, read as the reverse complement.
TGTCACACTAATGATCTGTAAACTCTGCCAGAGAGTTCAGAAATTATTTCCCTCCTTTGCCTTTCTACTTTTGTTTTTTCTAAGACTATATATAGATCTGGAGCCAGAAAAGACCTCAGAAGCCATCTAGTCTAATGACCACATTTTACAGATGAGAAAACTGAAGTCTAGAGAGATTAAGAGACTTGTTCAAGGTGACGTGTGAGGGAAGTGTCAGAGACAAGGCTGACTCAAGTCAGTGTGCTTTCTGCTGTCCCTCACCTCTATACCTCAGCCATGTAACCATGAATGAAATTACTCTGAAAAAATGAGATTTTGAGATGATGGATAATTCTTCCAAAATTTCTGATAGTAGCAACCAAATTCAAGCAAAATCTCCCTCTCTCAACAATCCTGTAGATATGGCAAAGTGAGGAGCCCTTCTTTTATGTTCTCAGGGATCAGTGTTCCCTACCAGGATACTACATGGTCTATGTATTTGTCAGACTTTGCAGAACTAGGGCTTATAAATTGACAGTTTCAGACCAATAATCTCTAACTCATTTAAAAGCTTCAACAGTCCTTCCTCATGCACTTCTAACATATTCCCAAATACATGATCATCCAGATACACCAAGTCCTTCATGATGGGTTTGTGTCACCCATCAATTTTTCCACATAACCACAAAAAGTTATAGGAGCCCCAGAAATCCAAGGTACTCAAATGAGTGGGACCTCAATGGACAGAGTAAGACCATCTTTTCCATATCATCCTCTACTCAGACAATCATGTATCATCCACAGCTCAGGTTCAACACAGAAAACCACTGGTTCCAGAGAATATAGTCAAGGCCATCTTGAAATTGTGACATAGCATACTGATATACCTTAGTTACCTTCTTCTATCTCATTTCTCAATTCTTCTTCTCCAACCTCCTATAAATGAAACTTATAGACTATGGGACCATGATCCTGTCACTATTTTCCTAAGGCCACCCATCTCAGAGAACGCAGTTTTATTAAGATCAAGTTGTTGAAGTAGATTATGTGACATTTTGGGGGCATGTTTCATGCTACTCATTCAGTGAGAGCATGTCATGAATCTCTGATTATAGCCCTTTATAGGAGCTTCTCCAGCCTTAACATTAGGCCTTCATTTGTAGATGAGGGAATTGAACTATTCAAGGACCCCTTCCAGCTCAAGATCAATGATCACCTATAATCCTAATAATTGACAGGTCTTTTAAATGCCCCTCTGCCTTAAAGGCTTGACATTTTAAAGGTAAAAAGTTCATTTATCTCTGACTCTTAATTGTCTGATAAACACTAATAATTTATTTTCTTGCTCTTTGCTTTGCCAATTTAGCTTTTCCAATAATGTCAATAAGAACCTAAGACTATTTTGCAATTCTTATCAATATCTTTAGATATGCCTTGTACTAATCAAACAGGGTGAATAGGAACTTGTTCCCTATGCTAAGAAAAGAACTCCCCATATAACAACAGATAGCCCTATTACCACTGGTCATCCAGGACTCCCTTTTTTCCCCCATTTAAAAATTAATTTAACCATAATGCCATAGCAAAAACAAACACATGTCAACTTGACACCAAATACACTGGGGTAATGATTCAGGCTCAAGGACTAACATGCAGTAAAGTACTTATGAACCATAAAGAATCAACCTCAAAGTTAAAAGGACATAAAACAGTGTTCCTTTCTACTTCCAAAGTCACTGGGTCTGGAATTTAGGAATACATTTCTGTAGTCTGTAGTAACTCCTGGGTCTTCTTTGACATAGTTCCTCACCAGACCGGGCTTCTTTTACTTCAGGCAGTGGAGGAGCCAAGTGCTTTCACTTTAAAGGATCAAGCAGTCAGAACTGCTATAAAACTAGGAGAAGGAAAAGCTAAGGGATGGAATGAAAAGAAGGTCAGAGGATTTAGCTCCATCTTATAGCCTTGAGAAGGGAACAGGGAATGTAGAGAACAAGGGTATCAATAAACACAGTGTCCAGGAAGGGTAATTGGAGCATGTCTAGAAGTTGGCTGATGGATAGCTGCAGTCTCCTCCCTTCCCATTTTGACTAAAGTGGGTAAGTTGAACTCTACACTAATCTCTATTCTCAAAACACTTGACATTTTGAACAAGATGTTATGTAAAGAACATGCACATAACAGTGCTTGTTACGTTTCTCCCCAAACCGACCCTTATTCCCGAACCTCCCTGTTACTGCTGAATGGTCTAAGAAACATGGCTTGGTCAGGGCCGTCTAGATTCAGTGGATTATGTGAATTTTTGCTTACTCCCCAGTCAGAGCTGGTCTTGCCTAGGACTGGAGCTCCTGATCTGAGTGGATTAACTGAGGCATCCAGCAGCAGGGTAGACAGCAAGAAGATAACTACAATGAACAGTTGAAAGAAATGTTGGGCAAAGCTGAATTCAAACAAAAAGTCCATTGGAACAATTAAACCAGTATGTTATTTTAAAAGGTTCCATGCAAAATAACGGTATGTCAATCCCAAATATATATGTACCAAGCAATCATAGAGAGACAGAATAGAAAATACTATGGAGTTAAAAGACATGGATTCAGGCCCCACCTCTGACATTTACTTACTTGTGTGACCTTGGGCAAGTCATTTAGCCTCCTTAGGCCTCAGTTTCCTCATTTATAAAATGATGGTGCTGAACTAGATAACTTTTGAGGTCCTTTCTAAACCTGGATCTATGATCCTATAATCCTAGTTAATCAGACAGTCAGTAAGCATTTATTAAGCACCCACTATGTGCCCAGCACTGTGCTAAGCACTGGGGATACAAAAAGAGGCAAAAGACAGTCTTTCCCTTGAAGCAGCTCGGGGGAGCAAACAGTTCCCCAGAATCTTAAAGAAAAATCAATCCTACAAGGAGACACAAATTTTTAAAAAATTAATGACTTAATTTTAATTAATTAATAACTTAATAAAAATTTAATAATATTTAGCACCCCACTATTAAAATTTGATAAATCCAACAAAAATATAAGAAGGAGATTACTGAGCTAAGTAGAGTATTAAACAAATTGCATAGAGAGAACCCTATGAGAAAAACAAAGGCTATGCCTTTTCTCCAGTGGTCACAGAATTTATACAAAGATTGATCATGTGCTAAGCCATAAAAAACAGAAAGTCTAAAAAAAGCAGATATTTCATATAAAATTGTATCCTATAATGCTACATTTTTTTATATTTTAATTGTATTAATTGTAACTAATTGTAAGTGATGATATAATGAAAATAAGATAAACATCCATATAGATGCTAAAAACTGATATATATATATATAATTATGCACACACGCAATAAATGAATGAAAGAGAAAACTATAAAAGCAATAGCAGAGTACATAAAAATAATGATAATATATAGATACACTACATGTCAGAATCTATAAGATGCAGCCAAAGCATTATTCAGAGGCAAACCCATAGCACTTAATGCCTGTATTAATAAAAGAGAGGAAAAATTAATAAAATGAGCCTGCTAAAAAAAACTTATAAATGAAGGGAAGCAGCAAGCCGAGAGAAAACAAATAATAATAATAATAATAATAAGAGAGAAATAACCAAGATCAGAGCAAAGCCCTTCCAACTGAAAATATGAAATATTTGAAACAATAAATCTACGTTTTTTAATATTAAAATAAAAAAATAATGAGCAACTAGCAAATATATATATTTTTTAAAAGAGCAGATCCAAACAATCCAGATTTTAAAAGGAAAATTAAAAACTATCGAAGAAGTACAAAATGATTAGAGATTTAAAATGCAGCTTTATGGTAATTAGTTTAGTAATTCAAAGGTATGAATGAGTATTTGTAGTACTATAGAATAGCCCAACCAGCAAAACAAGCAATAAGTGCTCTGAATCAAGGGCTCTTAACTTTCTTGTGTGTGTTATTCGGCAATCTGGTAAAACTTATCAATCACTTCTGAGAATAATGTTTTAAAAATGCATAAAATCAAAATAATAAGATTACAAAGAAAATCAGTTATGTTGAAATAGTTATCAAACACTTTGCAAGCTAACTTTAAAGTGCCATTAGAAATGTCAGCTAGCTAGTAAAACAATTTAGAGGAGGGCTTCTTAACCTGGGATCCACGAACTGTTTTTTAAAACTGTTTTAGTAATATTGTATCAGATAAGTAAATATGAAATATGTGTGGGGAATCTTAAGACAAACTCAGAGGAAGACAACAACTTGAGAACATCTGAACACAAAGCTTCAAAGAAAAATGCAGTTTGAACACAAACACAAGAATTCTTGGAAACACTAAAGAAAGGGGTTTTTTTAATCTAAAAGAAGCCCCCAAAAAAGTTATTTTAAAATATAACTTCCAGATTAACAAAAAAGGAAACAATACTTAAATAACCCTATCATAGAAAAAAAAAATTGAAAATGCCATAAATGAATTTCCTAGAGGGAAAAAACCCATGACCATATGGATTTACAAGCTATTTCTACCAAATGTTTAAAGAAAAATTAATTCCAATATTACATGAACTGTTTGAAAAAAATGAGTAAAGGAACCTTATCAAATTCCTTCTTGACAAAAACATGATTTTGATAATGAAACCAAAAAGAGCAATAACAGAGAAAGAAAGTTATAAATCAGTTTCCCTAATGCAAAAATTTTAAATAAGATTGTAGCAATATAATCACAAAGATCATACGCTATGACAATCCTGGATTTATACCAAGAATGTTGGGCTGGTTCGACATTAGGAAAACTATAAGCATAATTGACCATATCAAAAACAGCAAGAAATCATAGTATATCATCAGACACAGAAAAGACTTTTGACAAAATACAGTACCCGTTTCTACTAGAAAACATATGAATAAATAGAAATTTTCTTAAAATAATAATGAGTATCTATCTAAAACCAAGAACAAGCATTATTTCTAATGGGGAAAACTAGAAATCTTTCCAGTAAGATCAGGGGGAAGCAAGGATACCCATTATCACCATTATCATTCAGTATTGCACTAGAAATGCTATCCATAGCAGTAAGACAAGAAATAGAAATTGAAGGAAAGAGCAGAGACAACAAGGAGCTAAACCTATCCCTTTTGCAGATGATATGATGGTATAATTAGGGAACACTAGAAGGTCAACTGAAAAAACCAGTTGCAATTATAAACTTTAGCAAAATTGTCACATATAAAACAAACCCACACAAAGCATTTCCATATATTGCCAACAAAATTCAACAGAAAGAGATAGAAAGAGAAACTCCACTTAAAGTAACTGTTGACAATGCAAGACACTCGGGAGTCTGCTCACACACAGGATCTAATGTACATAATTACAAAATAGTCTTTACATATGTAAAGATAAATCAAAATAATTGGAGAAACATTAATTGCTCGTGGGTAGGGTGAATTAATACAATAAAAATGACATTATATAAATTAATTTGCTTACTCAGTACCATAACAATCACACTACCAAAGGACTGTCTTAAAGAGATAGAAAAAATAACAAAATTCACCTAGAGGAACAAAAGGTCCAGTCTATGAAGGGAGTCAAGGGGAAAAAATATGAAGGAAATAGGCCTAGCAATACCAGATCCCAAATTATATAAACAAAGGACCAATCACCAAAGCAGTTTGGTACTGGGTAAGAAATGGAGTGGCTCAGTGAACTGGATTAGGCACATAAGATACAGAAGCAAATGAGCACAGAGCCTAGAATTTGATAAATCCAAAGATTCCCAGCTACTGGGGTAAGAACTCACTATTTGATATAATCTTCTGGGAAAATTGGAAAGTCTGATAGAAACTAGGCATAAAACAGCATCTCACGCCATATACCAAGATAAAGTCAAAATGGGTACATGACTTAGACAAAAAGGGTGATAAATATCATAAGCAGATTGGAAGAGCATCAAAGAAATTACCTGTCAATATCATGAATAGGGGAAGAGTTCATGCTTGAACAAGAGATAGAGATGTTCATGGGAGATAAAATGGCTGATTTTGATTACATAAAATTGAAAACTTTTGCACAAACAAGACCAATGCAACCAAAATTAGAGGAAAAGTAGAAAATTGGCAAGGGGGAGAGTTTACCTCAAGTTTTTCTGATAAAGGTCTCGTTTCTCAAATATGTAGAGAACTGGGCCAAATTTATAAAAATCGGAGTCATTTACCAATTGATAAATGGTCAAGGATATGAACAGGCCATCTTTTTAAATTAATGAATTAATTAATGTTTAGTTTTCATTATTCACTTTTTTGAGTTCTAAATTTTCACCCCTCCCCCTTCCCCAAGATAGCATACAGTCTGATATAGTGAATGAGCAGTTTTTAAAAAAAGAAATCAAAGCTATCAGTAGTCCTGTGAAAAATGCTATAAATCACTAAGAATTAGAGAAATGTAAATTAAAACAACCCTAAGGTTCCACCTCATTCCCATCAGATTAGCTAAAATGACAGAACTAGAAAATGATCAGTGCTACAGGGGATGTGGGAAAATAAGTTCAGTAATGCACTGATGGTAAAGCTATATAAAGTCCAAGTATTCTGGAGAACTGTTTGAAATTCCAAAGTGCTATTAAACTCTGAATGCTCTTTGAGTCAGCAATATACCACAACTAGGTCTATATTCCAAAGAGATCAGATAATAAAGAAAAGTACCCAAATGTACAAAAGTATTTTTGTAATAGTTAAAAAATTGGAAAGTTAGGGCATGTCCATCAACTGGCGAATGACTGAGCAAGTTATGATATATGGTTAGAGGAGATGGTTTCAGAAAAGCCTAGGAAGATTTATATGAACTGATACAGAGTGAAGTGAGTGGAAACAGGAAAACAATCCACACAGTAATAACAATATTATAAATAAAAACAACTGGCAAAGACTTAGTAACTCAGGTAAATACAGTGATCCATCACAATTTCAAAGGACTCATTACAGAAAATTCTATCTCCATTTAAAGAATTGGTAGTCTCAGAATGTTAGTTGAAGCATATTTTTTCCTTTATTTTTCTTGTTTAATTTTAGTTCGAGTGAGGGTGCAGAGGGGACATGACTAATTTAGGAATATGTTTTGCATGACTTCATATGTATAATGGGCATCATATTTCTTACATTCTCAATGGATGAGGGACAGTTGGGAAAAGGGAGAGAATTTGGAAATGAAAATAAAATTTAAATTAAAAAAAGAAAATGTTTCAACTTCATTGTAAAACTCACACCCTCCTAAAACTATCCTCCATTTCATTGTGACGGTTTTATAGAGAACCACTCTCTAATAATCTGTGTGTTTTCTGGGGGGTTTTTTCTGGCTCTGTTTATAGTAGAATAAAGGCAAAGAAAATGCCCTATTAATAAGGAAAATTTAACCAGCTGATGGGCAATACCCTACATTGGGGATGTTATAAGCATAATATTTTCTTATAGAGACAATTTCTATGATTAATGGAGTTAAAAAGCCTTAGCCTTTACAAAATTATAATGATTTCAATAAAATTAAACATATTCAAACTTTAATAGCTATTCATTCCCAAGAGTAGATAGTGTTAAGTATGCATCTAACTTTTACTACAAAGATCAGCTATGACTAAGGCACATTATTAATTCTTAGAGGCTACTAAATAAACTAAATAACCATCTTACTGCCTATTGTTAGGATCTGGCCTTTAATTGCTTTAATTCTAACGTTAAGTCAAAATTCTTTAGTCAAGATTCAACTAACGTATTAGGTGCCTACTCTGTGCAGAGAAGGAAGAGAGGGAATGAGCATTTATTAAGTGACTATTGTGTGCCTGGCACTGTGCCAAGCACTTTACAGATATTATCTCATTTGGTTATAAGGCACTATGCTAAAGGCAGGGTATCAAAGAACTTACATGGGGGGCGGGGGTGAAGGGAAGAGTATAACGTGTGTACATATAAGTAAATAAAAGGTAATTTTTAAAGGGAGAGATTGATTGGGAATCAAGCAAAGGCTTGAGGGGATCAAGGAAAAGCTTCACAGAGTAAATGGCTCTCTGGATAAGCCCTGAAGAAATTTGAGAGGCAGAAATGAAGAGAGGGCACATTCCAGGCATGAGAGACTACAGGAAGGGATGAAGAGATGATTTAGAATTCTCAGTTCAGGGAATAACAAGTAGTCCAGCTTTGTTAGATCATCAAATGTATAAAAAGAAGTCATATGAAATAGATTTCAAAAGGCAAGTTGGAGCCAAATTGTGGAAAGCTTTGAATGCCAGGCTGAAGCCTATTTCTTAACAGAAACAATGAGGAGGACCTGGAGGTTTTTGAGGAAGGGAGTAAAAGTGGTTGGAACGAGAAGAGCCTAGAAGCAGGGAAACTACCCAGGAACCCCTCCTGAGAGAACACACTGAGAGCCTTAACTGGGATAACGGATACAACAGATATGGTGGAGGTAAAATCAATAAATGGCAGTGACTGATTGTTTATGGAGGATGTGGAAGAGGAGACGGTCATAGAAAACAAAGGTTATGAATGCGGGTGACTAGGAAGATGAAAGCTCAGTGCCACGACTGGGATCACATACTATCATTGAATATACACATTGGTTGTTGTTGTTGCATCGTTTGTGCTTGGTTCTCAAAGAGGACCGTGGCATCAGGGAAATAATGACGTGACTTGCAGTTGACTTGGATTTGAGGGAGGGAAGGCTGTGCAAGGTCACCGTCCTCACTTTCTCCTCCCAGAGCCATCTGGTTCCAGTGGCCAGATATTTATCAGGACAACTGGAGATGGCCCAGGATGCATTGGGATACCCTGGCCCTTGTAGGCTAAGGTCTTTTCAGGTTCTCACTTTGAGTGAGGTAATACCCGTTCAGTGAATAGGCCTCTTCAAGAAGTTAATCAAGGGGGTGACCCACTTTAATCAAGAAAAGAAAAAAAAAATCAAACTGGGAGGGAAAGACCTTCAGACTTCCTGGCCAAAAGAGGAACAGTTACTACTTAGTATTTACATTCACTCATTGCTAGGAAGGCAGTGACCTGTTTTCTAATCTGTGAACTCCAGAGTGAATTGAGTTTAAGGGTTGGTCTTTCAACAAGAAATCTAGCCAGTCAACCCAAAGGAAAAAAGGCAACTTTTGACTATTGAAATGTACCATCCCCTGGGCAGAGTACCCCCAGGTAAGAAAAGATCCACATTGGTGGCAGAGAGGCTTAGATGTTTGGTTTGCTTTTGAGATTGAGGATAGTAAGTCATGTTTGGCCAGGTTCCAATCTAATATTGATCTGTATTCAACCTGACTACTTACTTAACAGGGATGTTCTGATGGCAAGAATATGAGGGATTTAATAGATCCTGTCTCTAAAGCATTTATTCTCCTGGGGGGGGGGGGGGAAGATTATAATATAAATTCAACATATTATTACACGTAAAAACTTATTATGAGAAATTCTGCAGTTCCACCAAGTTGTTTTATCTCTGAATCTTTTTCCCCAAATCTCCCCCAACTTTCACTTGATCTTGCCATCACTTCAGATTTATCATCCTATATTTTCTGGCAAAACTTATTTTTAAAAAAGCCCTCTATACAACTTACTTCTACTTCTTCATATCCTACTCACTTCTCATCCTCTTGCAAAATGGTTTCACTACTCAACTGAAACTATTTCCTCCAGAGTTACCAACAATCTCTGACTCACTACCCAGTGTCTTTTTCCTAGGTTTCATCCTTCTTGACTATTCTGTAGCATTTGACACTGTTGACCACCCTATCCTCCAAGATACTCTCTGTCCCTCGCCCCTGCCGTTCCTCCTCCCCCTTCCCTCTCCCCACTCCCTGTATCAGCAAGCACCCTAGCATACCTAGGGCGGCTACTAGCACAGGTTCTTAGATCTGCTTTTCTAAAGGAAAGCAACTCAAAATGGGTTAACAATCTCACTTTAATCAAACATATCATTTACCTAGTTCAGGGGGAAAAGTCAGCACCCTGAACTTCAGAGAATACAAACAGAAGTTACAAACAAACAGAAAAACAGATCAG
>CM053589.1:21781962-21797105 GCA_028646515.1 Pseudochirops corinnae | reverse complement strand
TTTTGCACATATGGGACCTTTTCCCACTTCTGTAATCTCTTTGGGATATAATCCCAACAGTGGTATTGCTGGGTCAAAGGGTATGCAATTATTTATAGCCCTTTGGGCATAGTTCCAGATTGCTCTCCAGAATGGTTGTCCACACTAGTTTTCAAGGAATTATTTTCTTCTTTAAGTTTTTGATTCTCTGTTTCCAATTAGTTGTTGACTTTCTTTTCATAATTTTTTTGGATTTTTTTTTTCTAATTTTTCCTTGATCTCTCTTATCTGATTTTTAAAGTTCTTTTTAAGTTCTTTCAAATACTTTTTGACATTCCTCATTGGAAAAAAAAAGTGGCTTTTTTAGCTCACTTATCTTCCTCTGAATATGAACCCAGATCTTCTCTATTGCCATAGCTAGAGACATCTAAAGTTGGGTTCTTTCTCCTTTGCCTACTCACTTTTATTTATTTTTTGTTTTATTTTGTTTCTAGCAGCTATTGTGTAATCAAGGTGTAGTCCTGAGGTATGGGTGATGTAGATACAGAAATGCCTCAATGGTTGAGTTGTACTTTCCATGGTTTTATCCTCTAAAAGTACTCTAAAATACAGAGGTGCGCTAAAGGTTGAGTCGCTCATTCTCTGGTGTCCTAAAGTCTCCCCTTATCTTGAAATATTACAAAAGATACACTTTATTCTAAAATTCCTTGTTTCCTCCCATCCTGTGTCATAAATTCCTTGTCTTCTCTCATCCTGTCATAAAGATTCCTTGCCCCCCTTATCTTGTGTCGTCCTCATCCTGGGTCCTTATCTTAGAAGATTTATCTTGTCCCTAAATCTCCAAACCCCCTTTTGATACCCCAAAACTTATATCACCATCCTATAGACTGTATAGCTTTCTGGCTATGTAAGTCTGGTCCTTGTCCTACATCATGGCCTTTATTTAGCTCATTGCTAAATCTTAGGCCCGAATGCTTTTGCGTCAATAAAGCTCCCTTTGGCTAAAGAGAAGGTCTGATTTGAATTCTTTCAAAAGTCTGAACCAGCAGCTTTCCCAACCCTGAATCCCAACATTGGGAATAATGGCCCAAACCTCAGGTCCTTCTTCTTATTTTCTGAGGTCTGTCTCTGGGCCCAGCTTTAGGCTCTTCTCTCTACTCTTAAGCCACAGCTAGGGCCCCCAGCCGCTGTCCCACAAATGATTTTGCTCCCTGCTGCCCCTCCAATGGCTGCAAACTATAGCTGTCCTCTCTGCCTTGGAACGGAAATGAGGGACTCTGCTCTACTGCAAGTACCAGTGGCCAACAGGATCCCTAGCCCTGGCTGTTTCACTCACCAGGTCTGTGCTAGCTCCGGATCCTTGCAGCCACACCCTGATCACATCTAATCAGCACAGCTGTGCTTGGTGTCCCTTGATTGGAAAAGATTCTTCAAACTTCTCCTACTCAAACATCAGAACCCCTCCCCCACCCTTCCCCTCCCACCCCACCCCCACACTGTCTTTGAGATGAAAGTGTCTAAACAGAAGCTGCCTCAACCCAACTGCCCCCAGGGCTTGTTCTTTGTTGATTCTACAGAGTTAGCCTAGAGGCATTTTTACTTCACTGTGGCCAAACTTCCACCCTGGAGGTTGGGTCTTTCCTGAGGTCTTTTCAAATAGTATTAGAAGAATAAATGCTTTCCCCCTTGTTTATTTCTGCTGCCCTGAAGTGATATTCTGCCTTTTTTTGTGGAGGAAATTTGGAGAGGTAAAGTTTTCTGACCTGCTCTGCCATCTTCCCAGAATCCTCTCCTCCATCATTTCTTTCTCGGGAGGTGCAGAGCATTTTTCCTAAGTACTTTGGAATTGTCTTGGATTGCTGTATTGATGAAAATACAATTGGTCCTCATATAGTGTGACTGTTAACGGTGTATAATGTTCTCCTGGTTCTGTTCCCTTCACTCTACATGTAAGTCTGTTAAGTCTCCCCAGGTTTTTCTGAAATTGTCCAGCTTGGCATTTCTTACAGCACAATAATATTCCACTATAATCATGTACCACAACTTGTTCGTCCATTCTCCTATTGATGAACATCCCCTCAATTTCCAAATCTTTGCCACTGGAAAAAAAAAGAGTCCTTTATCTTTGATCTCTCTGGGAAACAGACTTAGCAGAGGTCAAAGGGTGTGCAGAGTTTTATGCACCTTTGGGCGTAGTTAAGTGAATTGCTTTTGCTGCCTCAGGGACCATACTTCCTTGATGCATCCTTCTCCCACCCTGGCTCTCCAGGGACCAAGGAACTGCTGAATTATTCCAAAGCACCAAATCCCTCTGCACTAAACCCTGCACAGGATCTACCGAAGGGGAAAGGGACCTCAGTTGATTACCTTTCCTGCTGCCTAGAGAAGGAAACCAGCTCAAAGAGGGAAGTAACTTGCCAAAGATCAAAGACAGCAAGTATAGCAGAGCTGGAGTAGAGCCTAGGTCCCCTGACTTCAAATCTAAGGATCCTTCTGCTGCCTCTACACTGTGTCCATACTACATAGAGCTTTACCTAAAAGATTCCCCAGAAGAGCAACCATGTAGACAGGTAATTCACAGTGTCCCATAGTTACAGAACATCTGCTAGAATGATGAAGACTAGAAGTCACCAAATAGAAGTCAATTTGAATTAATGCTAATAGAGTAGCTTTTAGGCTGTTCATAACTCAACAAATGACCATCTGGATTTTTCCACTTCACACTATCATACTGTTGAGGTTTAGGGATACTAGGACCCCAGATTAGCTACACACAGGTTCTGCCCAAATGAATTCAATCCAAGTCTTCTTTCAGCCAAAGAAAAACAAAGTTTATTAAAATACACCTTAAACTGACCAGACTCTTAATGAATCTTAGCATTTGTATTGGCAAGCACAGCAGATTCAATCTGAGCAACTTCATAGAGGCAGAGATGAATCTTATACACCAAAAGACTGTGGCAGGGATCTAGGGTTGGCCAGGTAGTCTGGGGTGATTGGAAAAGGAGTTCAGGGAGAATCCAAGTCTTTTCCAGATCTGGATTTATGATGCTTTAAACTCTTCAACTACACTATGTCCTAAATGAGCCTCTGTGAGTTGGCCTCAAATCTGTCATTTATAATATTGTTTTTATAGCAGAATACCTTGTGAATTCCAAACAGTTGACTTAAAAATGAACTGTTAGAAATCAACTATTCATAGGTCAGGAACTGCTTATGTAGAAGGAAAAATTGCAAAGAGCCCAATTTATGACGTAGTGGAAAGAGACTTGGATTTGAAGTCAGAGTTAAGTTAGAATTGGAGACACTGGATATGTAAGTCACTCTGTACCTGGGCTTCAGCTTTCTTCATTTTTAGCCTTGATAGGGAGTGACAATGCACAAGAATCCCATTCATAGAGGCTGAGGAAATTTGGCTCTGCCCTGGAAATTATCTCTAAATTATCAAGAATAAGATTTCAGCTAGATCCCCTGAGAAGCAACTGCCTGGGGAAGAATGATAGGCCTAGCTCTGCTTTCCCACATAGGTAGAAATTTAATATTTGTGGGTGAAAATTTCATCAACCCATGAGCACATACCCTGAACCCATTGTTTTGACCATGTGAATAACCAACCTCAATCTCCGAATTCTAGAAACTTTTCTCTCTACCTCTTTATCATCTCAACTCATCTTAGAATGATTTAACTTGTATTTGCTGTTGCAGGTGAAACAGGAAACTAATTAGCAGCTGTTGTCTGTCTGTGTGTTTATATTAAATATTTTAAAAATAAATCTGCATTCACATGCTGAACATTATGTTTCAATCCACAAGAGCCAGACAATTATGAAGGCATTGCCTTGCATATTATGATTATGACAAAATTGCCTTACCAGAAAATGGCAACATAATTTTTTTTGGATAATTTTAACTTTTATTTATTTTAGTTTACATCATTCATTTCCATGAGATTTTGAGTTACAAATTTTCTCCCCATCTTTCCCCTACCCACCACCCCAAAACAGCCATCCGATTGTATCCTCCCTCCCCCAATCTATTCCCTCCTATGTCTTCCCCCATCACCTCTCTGACTTTCCAGTAGGGCAGGATGGATCTCCCTATCACAGTGCCTGTGTATCTTAACTCCCAGTTGGATATAGTTAATAATAATAATAATAATTGTATACATATATATTTTTAACATTTGATTATAGATCTTTAAATTATAGATTCTTTCTCTTCCTCCCTCCCTCCCTCACCCACCCCTACTGGAAGGACAAGAAATTAAATACAGCCTGTACATGTGTAATTATGCAGAACATCTCCACAGTGGGCATATTGTGAGAGACTGATTATATGTCCCTCCTTCCTATCCCGCCCCCCCCTTGTTCTATTCTCTACCTTGTCCCTGTCCCTTTACAGAAGTGTGTACTTCTATCAACCCTCCCCCACACCCTGCCCTCCCCTCTGTCATCCCACCTCTCATCCTCATCCCACCTACTCTCCTGTGTGGCAGGACTTCAACTCTTCCTTTATGGTGATATGTCTAGGCAAGAAGACACTTCTCTACCTAGACTATAATTCTCACAGGAGTCCATGCAGCTATTCCAAAATTTCTTCCTGACTTTCAAGGAATTGGTCTGAGTATCAGGCCATATTTACAAAGACCTTTTACAGTTCTATTGACTAGACAATACTCCTTCCAAAAATTTCTCTCTTTTTAAGTGAGATATCTCACACCAAAATGAACCCTGATGCTACTATAAGGGGTTGTCATATTTTGCCTCTAACCAGAATATATGGGAAAGCTTAGGTAGACCAGTCCAGCCCCAGCTCATCACTAACACAGAGAATTGTGGAAAATGGGAAAAGAGCCACAGCATCATTACTGTCAAGGATACCACCAAGGTCTCAGTCAGAGACGTCATCTTTGACTCCTCACTCTCTCTTATCCCAGAAATTCAGTCTTTTGCAAAAGCCTGTCAATTTTATCATTATAATACCTCTCTCTTCTGACGTTGCTACCACTTTGGTGCCAAGGACAGGTCGGACTCCTTCTTCTTTCCAGGATCAAATATAAAATTCCTCTGTTGTTCAAAGCCCTTCATAACCTGACTACTTCCTATCCTTCTAGTCTTCTTACGCCTTACACTCCCCCACATACTTTGAGAGCCGGTGACACTGGCCACTTTGCTTTTCCTTCAACAAGAGGCAGCCCTAAACAAGGGCATGGGTTATCCCACAGCCCAAGAATGTTCCCTCCTCATCTCCACCTCCAGACTTCCCAGCTTCCTGCAAGTCCCAGCTAAAATCCCACCTTGTGCAGGAAGCCTTTTCTGACACCTCTTAATGCTAGTGCCTTCCCTCTATTAATTACTTCCAATTTAGCCTATAAATAACTTGTTTATAGTACATAGTTATTCACATGTTATCCTCCCCATTAGACTGTAAGCTCCTTGAGAGCAAGGACTACCTTTTACCTTTCTTTGTATCTCCAGCACAGTGCCTGGCACATAGAAGATACTTCATGGTTTATTGATTGACTGACTGAGAAGGGTATTTATTCCAGTTTTCCAAAAAGAGAAGAATAGAGTCTGAAAACTATAAGTCAGTGTGCTTGACTTCTATTTCTAAAGGGAAAAAAAGGATGCTTAGGAGCCATCTAGAAGACCAAAAGATGATCACAAATAGTTAGTGTGGCTTCATGAAGAACAGGCCATGCCAAACTAAATCCATTTCCTTTTTTTGACAGGACTGACAGTTAAAGGAAAATTCTGTAGAAATAGGTTACCTGAATTTTAGCCAAAGCTTTTGGAAGTTTCTCATGAAATTCTCATAGACAAGCTGGAGAGATGATACAGAACTGGTTGAACTGCCAGACCCAAAGAATGATTCCTCTTCAATAGTTCAGTATTAGCTTGAAAGGAAATTTCTACTAAAGTGGCCCAAATCTGCACTTATCAGCAATGTGAATAAAGGAGCATATTTATCCAATCTGTACCTGGCACAAAACTAGGAGGGATGGAACACTGGACCCAGTATAACAAGATATAGTTCAATAGAGATAATTGTCAAGTCTTTGACTTGAGATTTTTTTTTCTAAATCAGAGCTATAAATAAATAACAGACAGATATGCAAATAAATGGCAGGTTTACCTGAGAAAGATGTGGTGCTTTTAATGGACTACAGCAGAGTCAACATGAGGCAATAGTGTATTGTGTCACCTAGTAAAGCTAAAGTGATCTTTGCCTGCATTAAGAGAAACATAATGTCCAGGGATAAAGAGATAGTCCTGCTGTACTCTGCTCTGGCCAGATCACATGTGGTGTATGACAAGTGATTCAAACATATTTCTTTTTGTTGATTTTGTATCATCAGGAAACAAGTATTAGACAATAATTAATAATATTTATAAGTTAAGGACTGCCAGCTACTTGATCCATAAAACAATCATATGAAGTAGGTACTACAAGTATTATTATTCATTTTTTACTGAGAAGTTATTTCTTCAGGGTCATACAGCTAGGAATGGCCAGATAAAGGATATGAGACAAACTCATCTTCCAGTTTTCAAGTTCACCGTTCTTTTTCTTTTCTTTTAAATTAATTATTTATTTTTAGTTTTCAACAGTCACTTCCATAAGTTTCTAATTTTCTCCCCCTATCTCCTCAAGATGGCTTGCTGTACACATACATTCCTATTAAACACATTTTCACATTAGTCATGTTGCATAGAAGAATTATAATGAATGGAAAAAACCATGAGAAAGAAAAAAGAACAAAAGAAAAGAAAACAAAAAAAAAAGAAAATAATCTGCTTCTCTCTGCATTCCAACTCCATAGTTCTTTCTCTGGGTGTGACTGGCATGTGTTTTTTGGAATTGTTTTAGGTCCTTGCATTGCTGAGAAGCAATCCTTGCACACTGTGGCTGTTACTGTGTACAATATTCTCCTGTTTCTTTTCCCCACACTCAGCATCAGTTCATCTAAGTCTTTCCAGGTTTTTCTGAAGTCCGCCTGTTCATCACTTCTTATAACACAATAGTATTCCATTACATTCATATACCAGAACTTGTTTAGCCATTTCCCAATTGATGGGCATTCCCTCAGTTTCCAGTTCTTGACCACCACAAAGAGAGCTGCAATAAATATTTTTGTACATGTGGGTCCTTTTCCCCTTTTTATGATCTCTTTGGGATACAGCCCTAGAAGGGCTGAGTCAAAGAATATGCATATTTTGGGGGAGGTATGCACATATTTATAGCCCTTTGGGCATACTTCCCAATTGCTCTCCAGAATGGTTGGATTAGCTCACAGCTCCCCCAACAGAGAACTAGTGTCCCAACATTCCCACATCATCTCCAAAATATATGATTTTTCTGTTTGCCATGTTAACCAATCTGATAGGTGTGATGTGGTACCACAGAGTTGTTTTGATTTGCATCTCTCCACTCAATAGTGATTTAGAGCATTTTTTCTTTCTTTAATTTTAATTATCTTTAATTTCTTTCTCTGAAAGAGAAAGATAGCTTTAATTTCTTTCTCTGAAAACTGCCTGTTCATATCCTTTGTTTATTGTTTGTTTTGTCGTTTTGGAGGGGGGAAGGCAGCATAATTGGGGTTAAGTGACTTGCCCAAGGTCACACAGCTGGTAAGTTTTAAGTGTCTGAGGCCAGATATAAACTCAGGTCCTTCTGACTCCAGGGCCCATGCTCTACTCACTGTGCCACCTAGCTGCCCCTGTTCATATCCTTTGACCATTTATCAATCAGGGAATGCAAGTCCACTATTCTTTCCAGTATCTC
Organism: Pseudochirops corinnae; assembly: GCA_028646515.1. Classification (NCBI taxonomy): domain Eukaryota; kingdom Metazoa; phylum Chordata; class Mammalia; order Diprotodontia; family Pseudocheiridae; genus Pseudochirops; species Pseudochirops corinnae. The sequence continues at coordinate 21,789,341 of CM053589.1, read as the reverse complement.
CTGCTTAGGTGCCACATTTTAGGAGGGACCTTGATGACCTGACAGCATCTAGAGAAGGACAGTTAGGATAAGGAAGATCCTTATGTAAGGTTGTACCATAGGAGGATTTGTTGAAGGAAGTAGGAATATTCAGCTTAGACGAAAAAAGACTTCCTGGGAGGGGGCAGAAGACAGGAAAAGGAATGGCTATCTCCAATTATTTGAAGGATTGTATTGTAGAAGAGGACTGAACTCATTCTAGAAGTTTGGCCTGAAAGAGTAGAATTAGTAATAATGAGTGGAAGTCATAGAATGGAATATAAAGGTTTAATGTGAGAAAAAACTTCCTAACAATTAGAGGTGTCTAGAAATAGATCGGACTGCCTCAGGATGGTTTAGGCATCATACTTTAGGTTTTAAATCAAGGGCTAGATGAACATTTTGGGGAGATGTTGTCAGTGGGATTCTTACTCCTCCACTTCCTGTCCTGTCAATCTTGCTAAGTTCTCTAGCTGCCTTGGAGCAGTTGGATCCAAACCAAGAGTAGGCCAGGACTCCCATATGAAACCAGAGCCTTGAGCTTACTCCAGGGCAGACTTAAGCCCTTGGGTTCATTTAGGACTTTACCCAACCTAATCTCCAGATTGATCCAAATTAGAGCAGAACTCTGAATTTTTCACCTGTACACTCAGGTGGCCTTGAAAGCCTTAGCTACCAAGCACTTATCCTCTTGATATTTAGAACTATTTCAATTCAGATGTGGGAAGACATCATGTAATATCAGTGCTCCCAAGAAATCATCTAATTGTAAATGGTCAAGGAATTGGTAATAGTGTAGGTCTCAAGACTGATGTTAGAGTGAATATCCTTGCAAACTTTGTCATTTAAAATATAAACATATTTAAAACTCTCATTTTAAATGCAAAAGAAACTAAAGACTTAAGTTTCTAGTATAGACACAGAACAGAATGTGGTTTAGAAAGATCTTTGTCCCAAAATCCCTCTAGTGTTAGTGGTGAAAAATATTTCACAGGTAAAGAAAAAATTGTTTTTGTTTGTTTGTTTTGCTTTTTGGAGGGCAATTGGGGTTGTGACTTGCCCAAAGTCACAGGGCTAGTAAGAGTGTCAAGTGTCTGGGGTGGGATTTGAACTCAGGTCCTCCTGACTCCAGGGCCAGTGCTCTATTCACTGAGCCGCCTAGCCACCCTGAGGAAAAGTTTTTCTTTGTGTAATCAAAATTTTGAGTATAAATGTCTTTTCTGTATTGAAAAATATGAGTCACATATATAACAAATAGCTTTTAGCTAAAAAGTTTTTCAGTATATCATATATTGTTTGATTGAATGTTTTCTATAAAAATGTAAACCTAATCTACAATAAATAAATGGCTAAATATAGTCATTATGTACTGTTTGATGTTTCTTTTCCTCTCTATTGGAAAAAAAATTATATTTAGCTCTTTGTTTTCACATATCTGAAAAAAAACATCTTTTAATACCTGAATCCTTCTAGCTCTTTATTTCTTTTATTTATCCTGAGTCATTTTTCCTTTTAGCTCTAGAAAGCAAATTCATGGCTTGTGAATGTACTCTAAAAGTTACATTTAATCACATGGCATTCACTAATTAAAATAGCCTAGAAAAAAACATTGATTTTATCCTGTAAAACTACACTAAAATATTGTATTTATGTAAATGTACAGAATTGCTGTCACAGCCAATCCCTTAACCAGCTGCTTTAGTATAATTGTCTCTTAGACTGTTGTAAAAAGACCTGTATTAGGATTTTCCAAGGGGCCATATCTAGATGTTTGAAATAGCTAAGAAGATCATAGGAAGGCAGGGCGAAGATGGCAGGGTAAAAACAGGAAGCCCATGCAGCTGCTGCTCCAAACACCTCCAATACCTGTAAAATATGACAATAAACAAATTTTAGCACTACATAACCCACAAAGTGACAGAGAGAAAGAAATCTGCTGAAGGCAGCCTGGCAGGCCAACAGGGAGGGTCTATCACATCAAGCTGGGAGCCCAGCGCAGTTCTGCATGAACTGCCCACAACCAGACCCAGGGCAGCCCCAATCAGCAGCACAGACTGGCCAGAGCAGACTTCAAGAGAGTAAATCACCAGCAGCTGTGGTGGTTTCTAGACTTCTCAACTGATAAACGCCAAAGAAAAAATAAAAGGTCAGTGGGGAACTCTGTTGGAACTGAGTGACAGAAGAGCATGGTCTGGCCCCTGCCTGCAGGGCAAGAGGTGGAGGAGACAAGGGGCAGTTACAGCTACTGCTACGTGGCTGCCTCCAGAGCTCCTGGCTTGCAGATTGAAGGGGAATCAAGTGACCATTCACAGGGTAATTGCCCTTGATTTGACCTGCTTGGATCTCGGTCAGAGTCTTAGGTGATGGTCCTGGGGTGAGGAACTCCTCTGTGCTAGAGTTTGTGGTGGTTGTAGAGAGGGGACCCTCCTCATAGCTCTGACAATATCTGCGAAAACCCCAGCAATTTGGGACACAGCTCTCTACAATCTGGAAGCAGAGTTCTACCATGGCAAAGAGCTCAGAAGTCAACTAATTTGCTGGCAAGATGAGCAAACAGAGGAAGCACAATCAGACCATAGAATCCTTTTTTGAGGACAAAAAGGATCAAAACATGGAACCAGAAGAAGAAAACAGTCAACACTCCTGCACAAAAGCTTCTAAGAAAAATATGAAATGCTTACAGGTCATGGAGGAGCTCAAGAAGGATTTTGAAAATCAAGTAAGAGAAGTAGAGGAAAAAGTAGGGGGAAAAAAGTAGAGGAGAAATGAGAATGATGCAAGAAAATCATGAAAAGTGAGTTGACAGCCTGCTAAAAAGAGACCCCCCCCAAAAAATACTGAAGAAAGTAACACCTTAAAAAATAGACTAATTCAAATGGCAAAAGAGGCCCAAAGAGCCAGTGAGGAAAAGAAGGCCTTAAAAAACCAAATTGGTCAGATGGAAAAGGAATTTCAAAAACTCACTGAAGAGAATAATTCCTGCAAAATTAGATTAGAGCAAATGGAAGCTAATGACTTTATGAGAAATCAAGATCCTATAAAACAGATCCAAACAAATGAAAAAATAGAAGGCAGTGTGAAATGTCTCATTGGAAAAACCACTGACCTGAAAAATAGATCCAGAAGAGATCATTTAAAAATTATTGGACTGCCTAAAAGCCATAATCAAAAAAAGAACCCAGAAATCATCCTTCAAGAAATTCTCAAGGAAAATGGCCCCAATATTCTAGAACCAGAGGGCAAAATAAAAATTGAAAGAATTCACTGATCATCTCTTGGAAAAGATCTGAAAAAGAAAACTCTGAGGAATATTCATAGCCAAATTCCAGAGTTCCCAGGTCAAGGAGAAAACATTACAAGCTGCCAGGAAGAAAAAATTTGAGTATTGTGGAAACACAGTCAGGATAACACAAGATCTAGCAGCTTCTACACTAAGAGATCAAAGGGCTTGGAATATGATATTCCAAAGGTCAAAAAAGCTAGGATTAAAACCAAGAATCACCTACCCAGCAAAACTGAGTATAATACTTCAGGGGAAAATATGGTCATTCAATGAAATAGAGGATTTTCAATGGTCATTCAGTGAAATAGAGGATTTTCAAGTATTCTTGATGAAAAAAACAACTGAACAGAAAATTTGACTTTTAAATACAAGAAGCAAGAGAAGCATGAGAAGGTAAACAGGAAAAAGAAATCATAAGGAATTTATTAAAGTTGAACTATTTACATTCCTACATGGAAAAACTATAATTATGACTGGTGAGACTTTTTTCAGTATGAGGATAGTTGAAGGGAATATATGTGTGTATATAGGACAGTATATATGTGTGTGTATGTGTGTACATGTATACATAGACAGATGGCACAGGATCAGTTGAATAGGAAGGGATGATATCTAAAAAATAAGAGGTGAGAGAGGAATATAATGAGAGAAGGAGAAAAGGAGAGATAGAATAGGGTAAATTATCTCATATAAAAGAGGCAAGAGAAAACTGTTACAATGGAGGGAAAGAGCAGGAAGGTGAAAGGGAATGGGTCAACCTTTTACTCTCATTGAATTTGGCTTAAGGAGGGAATAACATACACACTTATTTGGGTATCTTACCCTACAGGAAAGTAGGGGGGAAGGGGATGATTGAAGGGAGGGCAGACTGGGAGAGAGGGTGGTTAGAAGCACATATGTTTGAAAAGTGACAGGGTCAAAGTAGAAAATAGAATAAGTGGGGGGCAGGATAGGATGGCGGGAAATAATAGTTGGTGTTTCACAATATAACTACTATGGAAACATTTTGTGTAACTATATGTGTACAACCTATATTGAATTGCTTATCTTCCCAGTGGGGGTAGATGAGGAGGGAAGAAGGGAAAGAATCTGGAAATCAAAGTTTTAAAAACAAATGTTTAAAAAATTGTTTTTTCCATGCAACAGGGAAATAAGATATATGGGCACTGGGGTATAGAAATCCAGCTTGCCCTACTAGAAAGTTAGAGGGTGTATGGGGGAGGACATAAGAAAGAACAGAGTGAGGTAGGGGATATTCAGTAGGCTTGCTATCTTGGGGTGGGGAGTAGGGGAGAAAAAAAAGAAGACCATAGATAGAAAAGCCTGTGGTTGGAAAGACTATACAATTTATTCTAAAGTAAAGTTTTTGTGTTCAGTTAGTTAATCAAAAGCATTTATTAAGTGCCTGCTACATGCCAGGCAGTGGTAGCCACTGTAGATTCAAGGAAAAAGAGTTAAATAGTCTCTCCTTTCAAGGAAATCACATTATTGGGGGAACTATCAAGTATAGATCAAAGTATGCAGAAAAGAAGTATAAAATAAAGAAAATGTGACTCTGTGGTGGTAGGGACAGAGGGCACTAACTATTTGGAAGGATCAGGAAAGAGAATAAAATGCCCAAACTGTGTCTTGAAGGAAGATTTTATGAGCCTGAAGTAAGGAAAAGGTGTATTTCAAGCATTAATACCTAGAAGATTCAGAAAGAAGACAGTGTTATGTGTGACAGGGAGAAGGCCAATCTGGCAGGACTGTAGAGTGCAGGAGGGGGAGGAATGTATAATGGGGCTGGAAAGATAGGTTATCATAGGTTGGGAAAAGATTTAAAAGCTAAACATAGGAGTCTGTATTTTATCCTAGAGGGATCAGGGAGCCACTAGAATCTAAGTAGGAAAATGACATGGCCAGGCTTGTACTTAAGGAAAATCATTTTAGAAGCCATGCTGGGAATCTTTTGGAACATTCAAACATGTAAAGCAGGAAGACCAAATGCAGCAATCTAGGTGGAAGATGACAAAGTCCTAAACTAGGGTAGTAGATGTGTTAAGGGGAAAGGAATGCATGTAAAAATGTTGTGGAAATAGAAATGGCAAAATCTGGCAACTTTTTGGATATGTGAGATGAGAGAAAGTGAGAAGTGAAGGATAATCCTGAAGTTGGAGACTAGAAGAGTGGTGGTGCCCTCAACAGAAATAGATAAATTCAGAAGGATAATGAGTTCTATTATGGACATGTTGAGTTTGAAATATCATTGGAACATCTACTCTGAAATGTATGATAAGCTGTTGATGTGTGACTGAAGTGCAGGAGAGAGACTAGAGCAGGATTTATGGATCTGAAGCATCTGCCTAGAAATGGTCATTAAAATCACAGGAGCTTGTGAGATCACCAGTAAGAGAGGATCCAGGACGAAGGCTTGAGGGACATCCACAGTTAGGAGGTTTGATACAGATAATCATCCAGAGAATCACCTTTCATGGAGACAGAACTTAGCAACGGCTTCTTTAGGTTCTACAGCCCCTGCATCCCCAGCAGCCACAAGTATTGAAAACCCAAAAAAGATAATTCTCATTAGCAAAGTTCTTGTTACTACCAGTTGGCTCAACATAAGAAATGGATATGGTTTTCTCAATAGAAATAACATTAAAGAAGATACATTACCACTTCTTTTGCCATTATACCCTAAAAGCCATTGGGTCTTTGCATTTGACATGCATATATATTGTCTTCCTCTATTAGAATGTGAACTCTGAAAAAAGAGATCATTGTGCTTTTCTTTCTGTATCCCCAGAGCTTATACTCAATGCTTTACATATAGTAAGTGCTTAATAAATGATTATTCATTCATGATGAGCAAGCAAAAGAGACTAAGAAGGAACAGTTAAACAAGTAGGAGAGATAAGTGAGAGAAGAGTATCACAAAAACCCAAAGAACGACAGTATCCTGAAGAAAAGGGAGCTCTCTTCATTGATCCCTTGAAGGTTGTCAAACATTTTTATCCTTCTCCTTAGTGTTCCTTTTTTCCCAGCAATGATCCCCTGTATAAAAATCATACAGCAGTAGAATAATGATCGAAAGAACAGACACAGAGAAGAGCAAGTCATAACCACAGGTATTTCATTGGCCACAGTGTGCTAAATACTAGTGAGTATATATCTGAGGACACTGAGGCAGGAGTACATATTAAATTATTGGAGGGGAAATCCCCTTTACTTTAATTCTATAAAAATTGTAGTGCTGACACAGAAAGTTGTTCGACCTTGGTCTTGAAAACTACCTATAGAAATACAATTATGTTTGAGAGGAAAAAGCATTGGCTTTCAATAAATGTTTCAAGAAATAAATGTTTAACCCAGCAATACCACTTCTAGGACTGTATCCCAAAGAGATTATACAAGTGGGAGGAGGACCCATATGTAAAAAAATATTTATAGCAGCTCTTTTTGTGGTGGCAAAGAATTGGAAATCAAGGGGATGCACATCACTTGGGGAATGGCTAATCAAATTGTGGTATATGAATGTAATGGAATAAATACTATTGTGCTATAAGAAATGAGGAGCAGACAGACTTCATAATAACCTGGAAAGACTTATATGAACTCATGCTGAGCGAGAGGAGCAAAACCAGTAGAACATTGTATACAATTACAGACACATTATATCTGTGATGGCTAACTTTAATAGCCTGGGCTCCTCTCCGCAATGACCTATGATGGAAAAGGCTATCCACATCCAGAGAAATAATTATGGAGTCTGAATGCAGATTGAAGTAAACTACTTGTTCTCTCTCTTTTTTGTTTTGTTTCTTCTTTCTCATTGTTCATTCCGTTGGTTGTAATTCTTCTTTACAATTTGACTAATGTTTGGTGTGAAGGTATATGTAGAGCCTGTATTGGATTGCATGTCGCCATGGGCATAGAGGGGGAGAAAATTGGGAACTCAAAAGCTTGTAGAACTAAACGTTGTAAACTAAAAGTAAATAATTTTTTTAAAAGAAGGAAATGTTTATGTGTAAACATTAGTCAGACTATCCCAAAACCTTCATCCACCTACAAATATTAATAATATTGTAATACTCAT
>CM053589.1:21764627-21781462 GCA_028646515.1 Pseudochirops corinnae | reverse complement strand
TAATAATAAAAAAATCTATTAAAAGTTTTAATTAGGTGCTTAAGGTTGATGTGTTGATCCACAAATAGTCTCAAAAAATAAGGCTGAAAATCACAACCATTATGGAGAATAGGGAAAATTGTGTAGTGACTGGCATTGAGTTCAGATGTGTGTGTTTCTGCCACATCCTTAGTTTTATCTGTGTTCCAAGTAAAAGATAGTCTCCCTTCTGGAAAAGAAAGTGAGAGGACATAAAAAGCACCTCTCCCCAAAAGATGCCCAGAATGAAATGTTTCTAAAGGAAACAGAAGCAGTGTTTCAGTGAGAAAAGGAGAATCTAAAAGCAAGACTTGACTTGTCAAGGCAATGAAGAATTCAAACCAAAGAGGAAAAAAGAAATGGAAAAGATTAGCTATACAATTAAAGCTTTAAAACAATTTTCAGCTTCTTTCTGAAAAATGTTATGGATGATCTGGGGAAAAATAAGCTGCTTATCCTACAAAGAATGGAGAGAACAAAGAGTGATATAGTAGAGCCCAAAAGATATTGGATGAGAAAGAAAGAGAGCATCTAATAAAGGTGAGAGGAAGAAGAGAGGCATGGTAGTAGTTGGGGATTCTTTGCTGACGAGTACCAGGGCAGCTATTTATCAGCCCAAAAACAATTATAGAGAGTTCATTTGTCTTCCTGGGGATGAATCTAAGACAGAAAAGAAAACTCGACAAGATTTATTAAAATGGAGGACAACTAACTTATTTGTGGTGATACACATGGACAAAAATGACACAAAAAGGAGCCTAAAAACTATTGCAAGCAATTATAAATTATTTGAAAAGAAAGTAAAGACATGGGGACAAGGGTCATTTTTCTTCATTGTTGCGCATTAAAGGCAAGGGATTCAGTAGAGAAAAATTAATTTGGGAAGTGAACAGCTGACTAAGAAGGTGTTCTCTGAGAATAGGATTTGGATTTCTGGATCTTATTCCTGGCCATAGATGGAGTATACCAACAAAGATTAATAAGAATTTGTTTGCCAGGTGTCTTGAAAAATCTTAAACTAAAAATGAAGGGAGAAGAAGACTCTGTGTGTGTGTGTGTTTTTTCAAGTTTAGATACTATATACTCTATAGTGTCTCAACACACACACACACACACACACACAGCAATAGAGATACCCAGAAATTCACAGGTGACAAAAATCTAAGAAAGGAACCAGTAGTAAAACATACGCCTACATGCAAATACCCAAAGTTTAGGCAACAAACAAGAAGAAATAGAGGTCCTAATATAAGGCAGTATTTAATCTCATAGGTATCACTGAGCCTTGGTGTAATGAAACCTGTGAGTATATCATGTCTCTTGATGGGTATACATTATTCAAAAGAAACAGAGTAGGTAAAGGGGAAAGGGAGTTAACTTTGAAAATGGATAAAGTTGTAAAGCCAACCATGCGCAGCTTTCCAGAGGACTGCTGCTGTGAATAGCTCTGTGAACAGCTCACATAATACAGTGAACTCTATTTATTCAGCAGCAAACTAAAACAAAACATTCACAGAAACCAAAGTACAGCATTCACAATGATATGACATAACAACTTATCACTAAGATGGCTACATGGTTTTAAACAAAAGATTTCATTCACTAAATCCTTAACTCAGTCATCCTTAAGGCGCACTCTACCTTAAGGGATACAAAGTACAAAGTTCTCCCTCCCCTAGGTCCCACTGTCTTAATCTCATCGGTCAGAAAGTCTTCTTTCTTCTTGATTGGAGACTAGCTGCCAATGATCCTTAACAGGTACAATTTACAAAGTACAAAGTTCTCCTACCCCTAGATCAGAGTAAATTATGATCTTGTCAGTCAGCACTAAGTACCCAAAGGAGGTCTTTTCATTTTGGCTTGAGGCTGGCTCCCAAATTCCATGATTCCTCTTCCCAGCTTTTATCTGAATTCACCCAACCGTCACCTGGATTCACAGGCAGGCAGCTCTCAGCTCCTCATCCAGTTCCCATTCCATATTGAAGCTCATAGTGTCCAGTCCACCTCAAGTCCTTCACAGTTTCTGTTTCTGGGAAGACAAAGCTTAACAGAACCAAAACAACATTCATATACGTTGCCAGCGCCATCATCAATTCAATATCTGCCTGTGAAATCAACACAGACCCACAAACAAGATCTGAGGAATCAACACAGACTCATAGACAAGATCTGAGAAATCAACACAAATCATTAGTATAGTCCCAGGACCTCTAAGACCCTCCTCCAAGACTTCTGTAAACAGACAACAAGAAAATCCTCTTCAGGGCTTCTGAACCAGCAGTAAGGTCCCAAGGCTTCTGTACAAACTATCACAAACACAAATCAATACAGACAGAACAAACAGAGTGCCCGACGCCACAAGTTTTCCCCTTCTTCGCTCTGCTGTGTCCCAGCTTGTGCTCCTCCTATTATATGGTCAGTTCCTTCCTGTTGCATCAGCAAGTTCCTCCCACCTCCAAATCACAGGCAGGGCTCAAAAACAATTGTAAAACTGAAACAAGTGCTAAACAATTAAAGAACTGAAACAAGGCAATAAGTACTTCTTTGCTTGCCATTACAAAAGTATCCTTACATGAAAAAATAAAGGAATGAAAGGGAAAGAGCATGACAGAGAATTTGAGTAAAAATCAAAGAAGGGAGAAAAAAAGTTCTTTTTTTAGCGTAGTATACATATTACAGACCACCTGGGTAGAAAGAAGAATTATATTGGGTGTTTGGGAAACAAATCACAAGCCTAGCACAAAGAGTTATCTAGAAATGTGCTAGAGTTTTCTCTTTTCCCCAAAGAGAGCATCTATCATCTTTCATCTTACCTCTTCCATCTCCCTTTTCCCCTTTTTTTCTCTGCTTTTTTCAAGATTTTTATAATCTGAATTTTATCCATCCACAAAAGTAATTTTTTTTTTAAATGTTCCTGGCCTGTGTAATATTTGCAACCTGGTATGTTTTTATAAAACCAGTTAGTGACATTAGGCAGGTTGTGCCTGTATATTGTCTGTTTGTCATCTCTTTTTTGACTAACTCAAGGGTACTGACTTGAAAAGATAACTTTATCACTTTTCTCAAGCAAAGTAGAGGCCATCTATAGTTTCGTGTTTCTGCTAATACAGAATAATAGGAGCAATCCTGTTGTTCCCCCACTGAACCAACTCTACATTTGCTCTCTCCCTTGAGCCTGGCTCTGTACATCTTCCACTACTGTGCTAAAAACTAGGATTGGATCAGATACCAATAGGGCAGTCCAGGCCTACTGTCTATGAGGTGGCATATTCTTGCAGTATGGGGTGGCAAATGAAGAAGGAAGATTATCGGGGATTTGCCAGTCTAAAAATTAATCCAGATGCCATCTCATTTTGGGAATTCACCCTGCCTACTCAATGTAAGTTTAGTCACTGGTTCACTCGGTGGAGAGAGACAATTGCCTATAGGATACCCATCATATTTCCAGAGGACTTTTTGTATCAAATGGATCAGTTTTTTGTGTAGCAACTGTATAATACTTGAATGGTACCTATATCTCAGTACTGTTGTAAAAGTAATGGTCTCTCATGATTATATAATTGAATTTGGGACTGGAAGAGACTTTAGAAATCATCTGGTTCAACTTTCTAGAGAGGAAGAAACTGAGGCCCAAAATGATTTAGTTATTTGGCCATGGTCATACAACAGAGCCAGAAACTAATCTATATCTCTGATTCCAAATCCAATGTCCTTTCCAGTACTGCCAAGGTCAGATGGCTAAGACGTGGAAAATCTTGTATTTAGTTCTATCACTGATAATCTCTGAACTTCATTTAGTAACTCAAGTCCCCTATACATCTGCGTGTATTCAATGGCAGTAGTACTCTAAAAGGGCTTTCTGGGGCTTAACTAATTCATGTTGGTAAGTGACACCAAATCCTTAGATGGCAGGTTTATATTATCCACAGAGTTGTCTCTCCCTCGGATTGTTTGTTTTGTTTCTTTGGCTTAGTATCAGAAGTTTCTAGTCAGGGTTATTTTTGTTATTGTTTGGTTTTTTTTTTTTAATCACTGGATTTAATTTTATATCACTAGATTTTTCAAAAGCTACAGGTTAAATCTGTTCAACCTCTTTTGCATTTATGAAATGTTACAGTGCTATTCCTACTCCAAAAATGAACTCTTCAGGGTCTTCCTTTTTTTGAATGTAAAAAAATGAAATTTCACACATAGGAAAATCTGAGTAAGAGGTATTTCTGTGAAGCTGAAGAGAGAAAGGGAGCTAAAAACAACCATGTTACTAAGAAAGGATTAGGTGAAAAACTGTAGAGTTTACAATTTTATCACCACCCTCACAATCATAAACTTCAAGGAAAGTTTTGAGGAACACATCTTCCTTTGTTCCTTTACTTTGGTTTTCTTCTTGCCAGAATTTTTTTTTAATTTTAAGACATAGAAAGATACCCAAAGAAAAAAATTTTAGACAGAAAGTTCAATAAGGCTACAAAAGAAGTTTCCTTTCTTTGTGCATCAGTCAAGAAGCATTTATTAAGTTCCTACTATGTGCCAGACACAGCGCTACGTGCTAGAAATACAAAAAGAGGCAAAAGATAATCCCTGCCCTCAAGGAGTTCACAATCCAGTGGGAGGCAATGAGCAAACAAATATGTGGAAACAATCTATACACAATAATTAGGAAAGAATTAAAGGACAGAAGGCACTAGAACGAAGAGGGGTTGTAGAATTAAGAAAAAAAATTGTATACAGTAACAGCAGTATTGTTTTAAGAACAACTTTGAGCAGACAAGTTATTTTGTCTGTTATAAATAATGTAATTTACTGTAAAAAGGACATATGAAGAAAGATGATATGTGCATCCAGAGAAAAAACTGATAAATAGAAATATGTATAGAATAACACACACGCACACCTATTTGTGTCTAATGGTAGGCATCTCTAGGGCCGGGGCTAGGGGAAAGAAAAGAAAAAAGAAATGTATGTGATAATTTAGTTGTATATTTGAAAAGAATAACAAGTTGTACATAGTAGGTTTGCAATTTCATGTACAGTCATCTTTTATTATACTATGTTATAGAAATGCTTGTTTCATTCCATAAATTAAAAATTAAATTTAAAAAGAGGAGTTAGGAAATTATTCTTGTAGAAGATAGGATTTTAATTGGAAGCCAGGAGGTAGAGATGGGGAGGGAGAACATTCCAGGCATGTCCCCAGCAACCAGAGAAAATGCCCAGAGTTACAAGATGGAGTGAGTATCTTCTTCATGGAATAGTTAGAAGGTCACTGTCACTGAATTGAAGAGTATGTGGCAAGGTATGAGAACACTGGAAAAGTGGAAGGGGGCTAGGTTATAAAGGATTTTGAATGCCAAACCAATGATTTTATATTTGAACCTGGAGGTGATAGAGAACCACTGGAGTTAATTCAGTCATGGAAGAGAGGAGGAAGGAGGAGTGTGATGTGACTGGACCTATTCTTTAAGAAAATCACTTTTTGACTTTTTGGAATAGAGATGGAATTGAGACAGACAGATCCACCAGACTACGGCTATAGTCCAAATGTGAGGTACTGAGGACCCACACCAGGGTTGTTGGCAGTATCAAAGGAAAAAAGGAGGCATATTCAAAAAATGTTGCAAACGCAAAATTGACAGGCTTTGGCGACAGCTTGGATGTGGGAAGTGTGAGATAGCGAGTCAAGGATGATACCTTAGGTTGCAGGCCTAGGGAGGTGAGATGATAGTGCCCTCCACAGTAATAGAGAAGTCTGGTGAAAGAGGATTTAGGAGAAATGATAATAAGGTCAGTTTGAGATATTTTGAATTTAAGCTATCTCCTGGACATCAAGTTTAAGATAACTGAAAGGTAGTTGGAGATGCAAGATTGGAGTTCAGCAAAGAGGTTAGGGCAAGATAGGTAGATTCAAGAATCATCAGCATAGATATGGGTAATTAAATTCCCAGGAGCTGATGAGATCACCAAGTAAAGCAGAATAGAGGAAAAAGAGAAAAGGGCCAAGGACAGAGCACGTTGGGACACCTGCATTTAGAGGACATAACCTGGATGAAGGTCCAGCAAAGGAGGTTCTGAAGGAGTCTTTAGATAGGTAGGAGGGTGGTGTCCTGAAAACCTAGAGAAAAGAGAGAATGAAGGAGATGATGAGCAACAGATGATGAAGTTGCAGAGGGTTCAAGGAGAATGAGGACTGAGAAAAGGACATTGGATTTGGCAACTAAGAGGTCATTAGTAACTTTGGAGAGGGCTGTTTCAGGGGAATGATGAGGCTGGAAGCCAGATTGTAAGGGATTGTGAAGAGAGTGAGAAAAAAGAAAGTGGAGGCATTGTTGTTGGTAGCCTGCTCAGGAAGTTTAGCCACAAAGGACAGAAGAGATACAGACAGGAGGATGATAGTTAATGGGGATGGAAGGATCAAATGAGGGGTTTTTGAGGGTGAGAGAGTCAAAAGAATGTTTGTAGGCAGTAGGGAAAGAACCCACGACACAGGAAGAGGCTGAAGATAAGTGAGATAATGGGAATGACAGAAGGGAGAGATCTATCAGAGGAGATGGAGTGAAATGGGATCACTTATGCAGGTAGAGGGGTTTGCCTTGGCAAGAAGTAAGGAGACTTCTTCATATGAGACAGATCAGAGGAGGGGATAGTGGCAGAAAGCATCTGAATGATATGGAACAAGTAAGAAGCAGGAAGAGGGAATTCAAAACAAATAACATCAAATTTTTCTGTAAAATATGAGGCAAGGTTCTTGGCTGAGAAGGATGGAGCAAGGGGAGCCATGAGAGGTTTTTTTAAAATCGAACCAGCATTCTAGTCATCTACAGATATTTGTTACGTGCCTCCTGTGTGTAGGGCGCTATGGCAGGCACTTGGGATTCAAAGAAGAATAAGACATGGTCTCTGAAAAGGCATACAATCTAAATTAGTAAGAACTAGACTGATAAAAGGAAAAGATAGCAGACAAAACAAGATAGAATATGTTAGGTGACAAATGAGTGCCATAAAAGGTAAAAGCTATTCATTTATCACTTAATGATCTCTGAACTTCCTCACACTTTAAACCCTATAAAACCTATTTTTTAATAAACATCTCCCTTTACCTTCTATAACTTACAAAGGTGTTAACAATAGCCTTCTAATTGGTCTGCCTCCGGTCTCTCCCCTCCCAATTCTTTTCCACACAATTATAAAAATAATCTTTCTTACACATAGATCTGATTATAATACTCCCACTCAGCGCTTCTCCTTGGCTCCTGATTACCTCCTAAATCAAGTCTTAAACATCCAGGACTCCTTCAGTAACTACTCTTTCATATAAAATCTCTGCTCCAGCCAAATTGAAGAAGCAAGATGTAGTAGAAAGAATCTGAATGTGGGTTTCAGTCATAGTTCTAATTCTACCTGTGTGACCGTGAGCCACGCACTTAAACGTCAGAGCTTCCGTTTCCTAATTTCTAAAATAAGGAGGTTAGATTAGATGATCTCCAATTTCCTTTCCAGCTCTAAGTTTACAAACCTTATAATCTATTCATTTTCATTTACATACCATGCATTTTCTTGACTTTGCCTTTCTTTCTCAAGTTCCCTCTTCCTAGAAGACCCTCTTTCCTTGTCCTTGTGCATCTAAGTCTGAAGCAGCTAGTTGAAATGATGAATAGAGTGCTAGACCTAGAATCAGGAAGCTGTGAGTTCAAATGTATCCTCAGATACGGTATTTCACCACATAATTGTCACACCCTGACTTTTTTGGTTTTTTGTTTTGTTTTTTCAGTCTGAAAATTGGTTTATAACCTTTCGTTGTGAATTGTTGCATGGTATAATTCTGTTTGTCATGCCACTTAGAAGGTAAACAGCAGCAGTGTTTCCAGTTGCATATGAATACACATTTCCTCTTGCACGTTTCAAGCCAGGAACCTAGAATTCTCAGCCCACATGCAAAGGCCAGCATGCATGGTTTGTTTAGAGCACTACAATACTAACAGTATTGTTACTCAACCCAATGAAGAACCATAAGCCCAAGGAGAGCAGGCAGGCAGGCAAAGCTCTCTGTCAGGAATGAGTCACATGATATGGTAAGACTTGCATCTTCCGAATTTTAATGTATATTCACAAGTTTTCCAGGTATCCTAACCTTGCACCAAAGACAGTTTAGTAATAAATGATTTTTGAGTAATACCAGAACAAATTAAAAAAAAAAAACCTTCACATAATGGTTGCACCCTACTTTTTTGCAAAAATTTAGACTTTAAATTATGTGGTGAAATATGGTACTTCCTAACTGTGTGGCCCTGGACAAGTCATTTAACCTCTTTCTGTCTCTTAACCTTTATATGTAAAATGAAAATGATAACAATGCATACCTCCCAGGGTTATGGTGAGGATAAAATTAAATAATATTATTAAAGCACATTGTAAACCTTAAAGCAGTATATAAATGCTAACTGTTAATGTCCTACCCTTGGACACCTACCTAAATTCCTCCCTTTCTTCCTCAGATCTTTCCCTACCTCTCCCCTCAATAATCATCAGGTCTTCCTTTTAATTCCCATGGTATTTAGCCTATATTCTACTCATCTGATACCTACAGTGTGATACAGAATAGAATTCTCTATTTAGAGTCATAAGGACTCAAACTTCTACCTGAAGATATTGGAATGATTTTAGGTGAGCGGCCCAGGATAGTGACCCTGACACAATCCTGTATCATCAGTTGTCTGTAAGAAATTTCCATCTGAATGTTCCCCTAGACATGTCAAACCTAATATATCCCAAACAGAACTCATATTTCTCTCCCAAATCCACCCCTTTTCCTAACTGCTCAATTTCCTTTCAGGTAGGTACCAACATCTTTCCAGCCACTCAGTCTCAAAATATCATTTTCAACTATTTGCTCTTCCCTCACCCCACTTCCCCAGTCGGTTGCCAGATGTTGTCAATTGTACTTCCACAGTACCTCTCGGCTGTTCAAGGTGTTTTCATAGAATCATAGAACTAGAGCTAGAAGGGACTTTAGGTAAGTGATCTAGTTCAACCCCTTTTACACATGAGAAATTCTGATTTGTCCTGCATGTAGCTGCCAGTGTGTTATTCCTAAAACAAAAGTCTGACCATGTCACTCTCCTGCTCAGGAGGATTTAGTGGTTCCTTATTGCTTGAAGGAGGAATTACACCCTTCTCTGCTTAGCTTCCAGCCTACCTTTTCAGATTTAGTCCCAGTTACTCCCCTTCACTCACTTTATGGTCAAGCCAAATTGACTTCACACTCAGCCTTCCATCTCCCATCTCCTCACCTTTGTACAAGTTCTAAGGCTTATGCCTGCAGTGCCCTCACCTCTCACTTCCTAGAGTCCCTAGCCTCCCTCACAGCTCATCTCAAACTCTACTTTCTACATGAGGCCCTTCCTGATCCCCCCAGTTCTGTGTTTTTGCTCCCTGTAATACCTTCTATTAACTTTATGTATACTTTATACCTATATTTTCCCCTCTAGTAAAATTGAACTGTATGTGCCTTGATCATTGTAAATTCATAAATAAATGCTTATTACTTATCCACAAATCCTGAAAGTACAAAGTGCTAAAAGTACACTTAATTTGGTAGTGTATTCGAGATTGTCGTGGTGTCTCTCAAGATTCTGTGGCTTCTTTGGTAATTTAGTCAGGAGAGATCACAGATCTAGTTCCTTTATGATTTGGGAGAAGAGGATGGGCTCTGGGCTTTTGATTAAGTAAGGTACATTTCTTTCTATAGTAGCAAAACCTACCTGTTACCTGTCCCTCCCCCTATATGGATCTGTATATGGATCTAGAATCTTGTCATGCAAGAGATGTATGTGCTCAGATTTAAAAAAGAGGGAGAGAGAAGAAACTACCACCATGATGCCATTGTCCAAATGAAGCAAGGATGTTGATGAAATGTCCATTTTAACATGTAAAACAATGTCATTCCATTGCACTATTGAACAAAATAAGGTAACAAAATCATTAGATGAAAGCTTTAGAATTGGAAGGGCTACATCTTAGAAACTGTCTAATATTTTGATTTTTTTAAACTTAATCATTCATCTAGTTATTTTTTTAAAAAAATACAGAAATGTTTTCCACCTTTATATCATTTGAGTGTATTCACTTCCCTAAGGCTGAGCATTAGCTGCGAAAGTTTGTTTGTTCCTGTAGTGTAATTGAGCAAGCACCACTAAAATAAGAACTTTCCCATAGTTCTCTTTCTAGTGATTACCCAGCAATCCTTTACTAGTAACTCCCTTTTGAAGTGTTGTCCCATGCTTAGATAGCAGACTTTCATCCCCAGTTTCACATAAGTTTTTAATTTAAAAATAATTTTATCAGGGAGCCATTTGTATTTCTTTGGTGACATTACTATTTTATTGGAATAATACATTATCAACCAGCATAGGAGTCTATAAAATAATGTCAACATGAATGCCATTGATTAAAATTCTAACCATAGCAATGTCAGGTTATTTAAAAGTGTTTTTAATTCTGTTCTTTCAACTATAGTTCCTAATTTACTATGAAGATTTTCTATTTCAACTTCATTTTATACTTAAGAAGTTCTATTTCCTAGTCCTTAGACCAAATTTTCTTATATAAAGGTATCCTCCCAGTATTTAATAAATAATTCCTAACAAAATTTAAGTAAAGGTTTCAAAAATGGGTTTTTGTTAAAAGTTTCTAATATAACCAAAAAAGTTTCTAGGAATATTAACATTTTTCTTTCCTTCCTTATTTTCTTTTTTTTCCTTCTCTTTCCATTTTTTCTTTCCTATTCCTTCACATTAATTTAATCCAATCCATATCAGTTTAGCAAATATTTATTGATTTAAATCCTTCATTCCTTCCACTTTACCTCTTCCTCTCACATACATTTTTATCTCTTGAAATATAAATATAATTTGTTCATTTTTGCCATCATTGGATCCTGTATTACAAGGATTTGGGGGTCCCCCATTTTGTTGGGTACATCTTGTTCAAGAGAATTTCATTTGATGGACCCATGTATGGTCTCACTGATGTGGATATTCCTTCCATTGGTACAGATTGTATCCCATCCATCCTTGCCCATTTTGTACAGCTCATATGCATTGCAGGTGTGCCAGTGGAGCACAGACTCTCCATCAGTTATCACTCCCTCTCGCTTTGTAGGGACCCATCTTTGTTTTCTGCTCAGATATCTCTCTGATGACACCCTTTATGCAACTTGTCCCTATCTGCAATAGATTGCTGCTTATGCCTGCCGTGTACCTCTCCATTGCCCTTTGGGAAATCTTCATGATAACCCATGAGGACAGTCATTGTAAGGAATCCCTCTGTGATCCCAAATCTGGGAAACTTCAGGTTTTTTCTTCATATTTTAGGAAGTTACATGTTTATAGTCATTTTCAATTGTCTAAATTTTTGGACCCAACAGGCTTAAATATGCCTAAATGTCATGTAACCATCATCATCATTAGCATTTATGTAGCATTTTAAGATCTGCAAAATCTTTATGTATGTTCTTTCATTGGATCCTCCCAGAAACCCATGAGGTGTATATGCTGTTGTTATCTATTAGATGTAGGTGCTATCATTTTACAGATGGGAAAACTTAAGCTAAGAAATGACTTTAAATACAACATTTACCTTCAGCTGATCCTGTGTGCCAGCTGGGAAACAATAAATATAGAGTAACTTACCTTTATGTAATCCTTTATGCTTTAAAACACTTTATAAGCCTTACCCAAAATACTTCTCCCAGTTCCTTCCTAAAGTACCTAAAATTTCTACCTTCATTTTTATTTTTTGTGGTTATGGTAAATTTTGTCTCCAGAAAGCCTCTGCTTAAATATCAATCGATTACCTAAAAAATTAATTATACAAAGATCATTAGATCTATAAGAGACCTCAACGAACTGTCTGGCCCAGCCCCCTTGTTTTACAGATTTATGGCCTAGGAGTGTTGAAGTGACTTGGCCAAAGTCCCTAAATAGGTACACAGCAGAACAAGTCTGGCCCTCTTAACCCTGCTTCATCTCCACGGCTTAAAGGTGGCTTTTGACAACATGCATATAAACAAATCCTTCCTGGAAATTTTAAGCTTGTCTTATTTTCTTACTTAGACTATGGGTCACATATTTCAAGAGTATTTGACTAAATAGAGTCATGGAAAGAGGAATGGTAGAATGGAATGGAAAGATTATTGGATTCCAAATTGAAATCTAGTTTTTCACCCAAGATCAGACATGGACTTTGTGACCTTGGATGAGTCATTTATCTCAGATTTATCATTTTCTCATCTGTAAAACAAGATGATAATAGGTACTCTCCTTACCTCACAAGGTTATTGTGATAAAAGTACTTTGCAAAACTTCAAAGTACCCTATAAATTGGAGCTGTAGAAATTGACTCTGTAGCAACAGGAGCAATAACAGCTCTCGTTTATGTAGCACTTTAAGGTTTGCAGACTTAACAGACTTTTCCAAATTCCAGATTTCACAACCAACTTTTAATAACTTCAGGAGTAATTTTACAGATCAAAAAACTGTGACTTTGTGTTGCTGTGGCTACTTTTACGCTTTTAATTTCCTTTAGTCTCTACTTCTTTCTTATGGAGCTTGTGAGCACCACAACATTTTAGAATTTTTGATGCATAGCCCACTCCTGAGTTTTCTGTGTAATAGTAGTGTTTCAAAGAACCATAGAGTTAGAAGAGACATAGAAGTCAGCTAGTTTATAGCATGATAAGTTTAGATTTAGAAGGGACTTTAAACAATTAATTAGTTCAACCCCTTTATTACACACACACACAAAGTTACAGATAGAATATAGTTACAGAGCTCAAGTGAAAATTCAGTTAATATTTTGCTTCATCAAACAGAACAATCCTCCTCTAACTTTTGCACACCCTGGAGAAACATCTTGCTAAAACTCTTCAGTCTCTCTTTAACCTCTCTCTCCTAAGCTTCTTCCTTCAGCCTGATCAGAGGTGAACTTGAGATACTTCTGTCACCTAAATTAGTCAAAGACTTCTTCCTTATCTTAATTATCCTATAATTACCCTAATCACTTCAGGATTCTGAAAGAAATAAGGAAAAAGTGTTTGTCAGGCTTGGATGACATTATACTCAAATGGATAGGTGTTTGAGATAGAATGCATAGTTGTCTAGAACTGAGCTTCTTAAACATTTTCTACCCTCGACCCCTTCAGCACTTCTTAAACTGTAGGTTGCAACCCCATATGAGTCCCACAGAGTACATCAAGGAGAATAATATGAATAAAAATATTTATTAGTCAACAAGCATTTCTTAAGTGCTTACATTGTGCTGGCAATGTAAAGAAAATAAAGCCTATACCTGCCCTCAAGAAAAATATAATCTATTAGGGCAGTTGTTGTCAGTAGTTTTTTTCAGTCACGTCCAACTCTTCATGCCCCTATTTGGAATTTTCCTAGCAAAGATACTGGAGTGGTTTGCCATTTCCTTTTCCAGCTAATTTTACAGATGAGAAAACTGATGCATATAAGGTTAAGGGACTCACCCAGGATTACACTGCTAGTAAGTGATTGGATGTGATCTCAGGAAGATAAATCTTACTGATTCCAGGTCTACCACTCTATTGAGTATAGATAGCTTTCTTAAGGTCATTCATTGAAAAGAGATGGAGTAATATAGAATGATAGCTTGCAGATATGGTGGGATATTAGGACCTTATTATATAGTAAGCACTGGGATACAAAAACAAAAATGAAGGCAGGTTCCTGCCCAAGAATTCTTGGAAATGGTGGGGGGAGATAGGGAAGTAGTGGCCACTGAGGAGTTGGAAAGTAAGTGGAGCAATAAGTAGTAGACTGACATACTTTCCTAGAGTGTAACGCCAGACACGAGCAGCTTCCCAGACGACTGCTGCTGTGAACAACCTTCAAGGTTCTGATTACAAGCATAGTGAACTTTCCATTTATTTCAATAGTAAATTAAAGCAAAACATTGACAGAAAATCAAAATACAGCATTTACCACGTCACAACTCAACAACTTAACACTAAAATGGCCACATAGTTTTCATCAAAGTGGTCACATAGTTTTAAACAGTGTACGTTCATTTAGTAAGTCCTCAATTCAGTCACAAAGTATAAAGGTTAAAGTTCTCTTTTAAACAAGGTGCATTCATTTAGTCAATCACAAAGTACAAAGGCCATCCACCCCTAGGTCACAACTAGGTTACAGTATCGTCAGTCATCATTAAATACCCAAGGAGAGGTCTTTTCATCTTGACCTGAGGCAGATTCTCAGCTTCCATGGTTCCCCTTCCCACAGTTTCTGTTCTTGGGAAGACAAAGCTTAACAAAGCCACGATAACAGTCATGCACATTGCCAACATCCTCATCAATTCACTTTCTGCCTGTGAAATCAACCTAGACCCAACAACAACATCTGAGTTCTCTATCAACAAACAAATCTGACAAAGTAAAATGAAAACAGACAGACAAAATACCAACACCACAGTCATGCATCTTCAGTTCTTGGCAGGTCCAGGTGGCCCTCAGAAATCCTGAGCAGCTCCAACTGGCCCTCAGAAGTCCTAGGCAGCTCCAGCTGGCAGTTCTTTCTCTGTCTCTCTCTCAGCAACTCTGCCTCCCAGCAATTCTCTCTCTCTTTCTCAGCATTCTCATTCCTGGCATTTCTTTCTCTCTCTCTGCCTCCACAATGCTGCTCCCAGAAGTTTTTCTGGACTCTCTCGGCTTGGCCTTTTCCCTGTACTTGGTACCAGCACCTCCCTGTTCAGCCCCCTCTTGTCACGGCAACAAGTCCATCCCACTGTGGGATTCACAAGCCCTGGGTTAGCTTGCCAATACAAGGGGATCTTCAAATTCCATTATCATTACATAAAGTAATAAAAGTATTGACTTAATTATAGTGCTAGAACCAGAGAGCAAAGTGGGCAGGGTGTGCACACTTTGGCAAGACATTTAGCAAGACGATGGTCAACCAGGAGTAGAGTAAAACATGACTTGGGCCAATCTGAAACAACAGACCCCTGGAGTTGTTCGCACATCAGACCAATGGGTCTCTATGGCAAGAGTTCCAGAGATAAAAGGATTAAGTTCTGAGGACATAGTTTCCAGTCCTGGAAATCTGTTAGGCAGCTGTTAAATAGATGACCAAGAAATAGAATAAAGAATAACTGGAGCCCAACCTGAAATGGAGGTGAAAAGTAGATTGAAGTCAGTTTGGAGCAGACCCTAAAATGCCATGCCAAGTATTTATCTTAGAAGCAACTGGTTTTTGAGCAGGCAGGTAGCATGATTTGATCTATGGCTATGGAATATTATTTTGATTTTTTAATCAATAAGTTTTTGTTTTTTAGAAAATATTTATTTTTATGAATATTTAAAATCTATTCCTCCCACTGCCACCTCCCATTGGGTAAATTTTTAAAATAAAAACAAATATTCATCACAACTATAAATATCCAGTTTAAACAAATTTACATAGTGACCAGGCTCAAAAATATGTATCTTTCTCTGCTTGGTAAGTTCATCTTTTCTCCAGAAGTCAGTCTTCTGGAATCATGATTTATTATTGCTTTGATTAGAATCTTCAGAATTTCCAAAGTTTTTCTTTATGATGTTGTCAGTGTATAAATAGTCCTGCTAGTTCTGTTCACTTCATTTCTACATCAGTTCTTAGAGGTCTTCCCAGTTTCCTGTGAAAGTGTCCATTTCATTTTTATGACCCAGTAACATTCCATTAGAGTCATATAACACAACTTGTTTAGCCATTTCCCCCCTGGGATATCCCCTAAGTTTCTAATTTTTGGCAATTATAAAAATAACTGCCACAAATGTTTTTGTACATATAGGACCATTTACTTTTTATTTGATCTTTTGGGGTAGAAAAGTAGTAGCAGTAAAGCTGGGTCAAAGACTTTATACAGTTTTAGTAATATTTTGAGCAGCGTTCCAAAGTAATTTCCATAATAGCTGAGGAAATCCGCAACTTCACCAACAGTTGGGCTAGTGTCTATGTCTGTTTTCCTTCAGCCCCTCCAAATTATCATTTTCCTCCTTTGTTATCTTCACCAGTCTGGTGAATATGAGGTAGAAACTGAAAGTTTTTTTTAACTTGTATTTTGATTTGGAGGTTATTTATATACATATGTGTGTGTGCATACATACATGCACATAGTTATCAGTAGATTAGATTTCTTTCTTTGAAAACTTCATGGTCATATCCTTTGACCATGCATCTGTTGGAGAATGTCTCTTAGTTTTATAAATTTGAATGCTTATATATCTTGAAAATGAAACCTGTACCACAAAGAAACATGCTGCAAAGATTTTTTTTCCTATTTACCTGTTTCATATTTGTGCAAAAACATTTTATAATTTTATATAATCAGATTATCCATTTTATCCTTTATAATTAGCACTATAATTTGTTTAGTCATAAACTCTTTCTGTAGCCATAGATCTGAAAGGTAATCCTTGTTCCTCTAATTTGTTTATGATGTGACCTTTTATATGTAGGCCATATATCCATTTGGAAGTTATCTTGGCATATGGTGTGAAGTATTGGTCTAAACCTAATTTCTGCCAGTCTACTGTCCAGTTTGCTGAGCAATCTCTATTAAATAATGAGTCCTTCACCTAGTAACTGAGGTCTTTGAGTTTGTTGAATACAATGCTATTGTATGTGCTTGCTTCTGTGTGTTGTATTCCTAGTCTATTCCATTAAATGACTTATATTTTTTAACAAGTATTATATCATTTTATAGGACTTTGTAGTGTATATTGTAGTACATTTTGACATCTTGTATTGATAGAATCTTTT
>CM053589.1:21722099-21764127 GCA_028646515.1 Pseudochirops corinnae | reverse complement strand
TATTAGAGATATATCAAACTTCTCAACTTGCATTTTTTGGAATAACTTTGAGATATTCTGTAATTTAAAATAGGGCACTCTTTAAAATAGTGTGTGATGTGGATTTAGAGAAATTCTGCAGACTGTAGTTAATAGACAGCAAAAGTCAAAGCCAGAAGACCTGGATTCAAATCCTACCTCTGCCACATATTGACTGTGTAACTCTGGGTACATCAGTTGACCTCTCAGTGCTCTGAGGTCTTAAGGATCACATGTTGCAGAACAGGTGCTAGTCTGAATGGGCAGTTGTTCAGTGCTCTGAGGTCTTAAGGATCACATGTTGCAGAACAGGTGCTAGTCTGAATGGGCAGTTATTTGCCCACCCAGTATTTCTGTATACTAATGGAATTGCAGGTCCAATTCTTATCCCTGTGACATGGATTTAGTAGACAAGAGTATGATATACTGCTGTTAAAAAAAAAATAAAGCTTTTCACCCTAAATCCTTCCTAGAGCTTCAATGAATGACACCTGTGACTCTTAGCTCTTGATTTTACTTCTCCTGTTGATTCTTACAACTATTATATCATACCAACATAACAGTTTTGAAACAGTCAAAAAGAAGTCCAGTCTTATAGTGGTCTCCTTATTTCATTGAATTACTTGATCTAACTTCCAAGTAAATAAGAAAATCATATATTTTTCTAGTTGAGATCCCAGAATCCATATCTCTGAAATGTATAATTCAAAAGACCTTTTAGATAGATAAGTAATTAGCACAAGGAAATTAATTATGAGGAGTCTATCTTTCCACCTCATTCTCCTGAACCAGAGCTTTGTCTTCTAAGAAAATTCCATAGATCTTGCAGGTCCTCCATAACTCAGCCATATCTGTATTCCATTAGAAATTATTTAGCATATATTTATTCCCTCAGTCTCATCAGTGCATATAAAGAGACCAGAAATATTTTGCTAAAGTAAAACTTTTAAGAACATGAATTAACTTATTTTTAGTGTTACGCTTTTTCTATAAAAGGTGTGAAAATAGTATCATTCTTTTTTTCTCTCAGGGAAAAACAATAGAATTATTCTTAGAGAATCAAAACAAAAGTAACTTTCTGCTTCCTAGTTCTGTGTTACAGTCAGGAGATTATAACCACATCATCTCTAGATTTCTCCTCATTTCACCAGTCATGTTATTTAATGTTTGCTTACAATACCATCTTCATCTTTTTTTAATATTTCATTGGGCAGCACTTTGCCCAAGCTTCTTTATGAAAGGACCTTGAATATTAGGTGTTTTTATCCATACGTTCCATATGTAGACCAGTGTATAGGAAAGGAAATATTAAAATTTAACCCACTGCCTCCAACAGATAGCTTTCCTAATAAATTCAGTACAAGGAAAAATGCAAATTGCATGGGTAGTCTGGGCTCATTCATTTCTGTTTAGTTCATCTTGCCCTAAAACCCCTTTAGAGGTACTATTTGTAACAAATGCTGTAGCTTTCAGGCAGAACAAAGCATGCACAGATTGATTCACATTACTTTTCATTGTGGTGTCCCTTGAAATTAAGATCTTATTAATACTTACTTTTCTAAAGTTAAGTTGGCACATAATAGCTGTTTAATTTTTTCATAGAGGACTAGCTTCATTACAGAGGCCGTATATAAAAGTAGCATTGTTTGGGATTTTATTTATTTAAAGAAATGCCATGAATACTCAGTAAAACAGAAAATTCAGGATAAATGGGTTTAATTTGCCTTTTTTTTTTCTTTTTTTGTGTTAGATAAGGGAAGTGAGAGAGAAGCCTTTTTTCTTCATACCAGTTTGTGGAAAAAATTTTACTAAAATTCTAACAGTTTCTCACTTCACAGTTTTTAGAATACACTTATCTTTTATTAGGGAAAGGAAGGTAGGAAAGAAAGGCTAAAGAATAGAATTTTCATTAATGAAACCATTGGAACTATTAAATTTCTTCCTATATAGGTTTTCTTTATGGACAAACTAGATGATTGGAACCCTATAATCTAGCCAAAGAACATACCATGTACATTACCCCTTTCTATACACTTTAAAGAGTAAAAGCATATTAAACATGACTTAATTTTAATCGTTTTCTTTAATTATCCAAAAAGGACAGCATTCTTTGATGCCAAAGTGCTTGAATATCATCCATTTTAGCAGATGAGAAAAGAATTTCAAATTCTTGGAATGAATGTGCAGTAAGGTACACAACTATGAGAGAAAGATCTCATGTAGAGGAAAATATTCTCTTGTTCATCAAAAGTAGAGACATAACTAGGGGAATATTAAAAATTACTGTAGATGCCAGAGAAATACTATAAAAATGTTAAGTAAAGAACTAGAATGACATTTAATTTAGATGATTAAGGGTAATAATCTAATAGAGAAATATTAATGACATAGATTTATCAAATGAAAATTGGTTAGAAAACAATCACTTCTTAAAGATTTGGGGTATAATTATTAACTAATAGCTAAATGCACAATTTTAAAAAGGAAGGGGCATCTATTATAATATACCTAGTTCAGGTGTCAGATGAGGAAATGGATCGTTTTGTATTCCTTTATTTTCTTCATTCTGTGTAACTTGATAAGATTCCATCTTATTATAAATAATTCACTCTTAGCCCAAGGTATTTAGTAATAAGGTTTATTTTTGCTAAAAATAACATGAAGAAAAAAAGAAAAGTTTTTTTTTTTAAAGGATGACTTGTGAAGACAGATAATTGGAATTTAATAAATGAATTTTAGGAAATAGTTATGTGTCAGGATTCTGATCATTGTTTATTACTCTATTAATACAAAAAGGAGGAATTATTTTAGGTTAATAAAGGTAATTATAGTTTGAAACAAGAGCAGACTAATGATAGACATTAAACAGAATGTTGGAGTTAAATCAGAGTGGCACAGTTTGCCAGTGGACATATTTTTTAAAAATAATTTGAAATGTTCAGGAATGGACTTATAGGAAGCCCTGGTTCATTTGAAGGATAATTCAGTAGTAGTGCACATGATTTGTTAATTCACCCTAGAGGTTTTTGTTATTTAATATAGAGTTTTTAGTCTAGCATAGTTATATAGTTCATTCATATTAAATATTTAGGATGTCCAAGCAGCTTTTGTCTTTGAATTTATGAACACTGTTCATGTGGTTTTTTTATCACGTGTTTATATGTAGTACAAGTACAGATTACTGTACTAAAATGTCCAACACTAAAATGATTACGGATAGAAGTAGTGAAATCACACCTTCCTTCCAGAATCTAGAGCTTTTAAAACAAAATCACTTAGAGATTTGGGATCAGTTCTGATCAATCGTGCCTGGAGATTAGCATTTTGGACTTGCTAACCTGTGACTATATAGTTTTTGTCTTTCCTTTTTTCACCATTTTGCCCCACAAACATGAAATTAGTCTTATACTCTTCATATATTTGTTCTCTTTTATTGGAGTCCCATTTAGGGCTTTCCATCTATCAAGTCAAGAGTTTAAAAGTAGGGGTGGCTACGTGGCACAGTGGATAGAGCACCAGCCCTGGAGTCAGGAGGACTCATTTCAGTTCAAATTTGAGTTCAAGTCTTGCCTCAGACTTACTAGCTGTGTGACCTTGGGCAAGTCACTTAACCTCAATTACCTGCCTTCCCCTCTCCAAAAAAAAAAGGCAAAAAAAAAAAAAAGAATATAAAAATAGACTCTACTTCCAGTCACTAATTTAAAGAGCCAATGATTAGGACAGTGATTAATTTAATACATATTTTGTTTTTTAAGTATTTATACGTTAAATGTTTTGTTTATTATTATTGGATTCTTTTGTGATAAAGAAAGCTGTTTTCCCTTGGGAAACATCTGTTTCTCTTTTGAATTCCTCTAAATTCTCTATTATGACTTCACCAGAAATCATAATCCTTCATTCATGATATAATTGCTATTAGCAAAAATATAGCATAGTGAGAACATATAAACATATCGTAATTTAGTATGTGCACCTTAAAAGATATCAGGGCCTTTTTACTGCAGGCCTGCAGCCCACCAAAGAATTTCCAGCTGCCAAAAATACAGGGTTGCCACTCCGTACGTTCCTGTTTGTCACATGACCCATGACCACCAACCATCATCAGTCTGTCTCTAGTCTAACCTATCTGCAGCCTGAAGAATTTTAGCCTATTTTAATTTTGTCCCCTACCCACTACCAAGTTGTGCTAGTCTGCTCTATTGAGATATAGCCCAGTTTGATTGAGGGAGTTGGAACAGTTGTAACATTGCAGGTTAGTTGTATCTGAAATACAAACTGTTATTCTTGGCAAAAATCATCCTACACACACCCCCCCTAGCTATTTACCCAAATGTCCACATTTTTCAGGCAGCCTTAAAATGCCTCTTCATTCTTGCATGGTGTCATTTGATTTATTTTTAATAAGCCTTTTTATTGAATTATTAAAGTGTTCCATTTGGTTTAATGCTATGCATGAAAAAAGACAGCATGGTGTATTAGAGAAGTAGTTTCAGTCAGAGAAGGACTGGATTCAAGTCTTACCTCTAATGCCAGCAGGCTGTTGCCCTGGGTAACTCCCTTAACCTCTCAGTGCCCTGGCCAACTCTGTAAGAAAGAGTATAAATTGCAGACTTGAAGAGAAGGGCAGTTGCTGGTCTACACTGGTTTTTTGGGGGGGGAGCCCTCACGAGATCCCTGTGCTAATGAAATCCCAGGTCTGGGCCAAATACATTGATCTAAATCATTGTTATTAATTTAAGCAGTTTTTATTTAACATTGTGAGTGCCTTGACTGGAAGTCTAACTGTGCTGATTATGAATGAATGTTAGGTCTGACTCATTAGAATACTAGCAACGCTACTATTTTCCACAAGTGAAGAGAGTCCCCTGAATGTTCAAGGTTAATCAGTGTTATTTTGAGATGTAACAATCATACTTTTATGCAAAATGATGAAGTTGTTTTTACTCTGGAATTAGGAACAGAAAATTCTCATCTCAAACTCATAAAACCACTTAAAGTAATGGCATTTGTCTAAAGCAGCATTGTGTGTGCTGTTACTTTTGTAAAGGTGTTTATTGCTCATAGAGCCAAAATTTTTCTCAGAACTGACTTTAATACAGTAAAAGATAATACAGTATCTCTTTGGCAAACAAATCTCCTTAGTAACAGAAAATAGAGTAGAGAAATACCAAAAGGGAATGCGATCAGCCAAACTCTTTTTAATAAGTTTTTTCAAAATTTTCTGTGTTCTGTTAGCCCTTGAGATAATGAAAACAGGGACAGAACAATTGGAGAGAGAGCAGTAATTTGGAGATATTATGGGCTTCCTTTTCTGCAAAATGACAGAAGTCTTCTGAGTTTGCCTTATAATAAAGAAAAATAGATATATAACTTTGTTTAAAAGTCATTATTTGTCGCTACATTTTTTAAAAGGTGAAAAGTACTTCCCCAAACCTTCAGATAACACTGACATTATCAGAACTCTTTTGATTGGGATTATGTTTATACTTGTTACAGCCTCTAACCATTATATAAAAGTTCTCAGTTAATCTACCTAATACCCCTTGAACTTCCTCCTACATATGTTATACTTCTAAGGTTGCAGAAAAAGGACAGAATTAGATAATAGTATTTCCAGTTCCTTAGGAGAAACTATTTCTCCTGTGTTGTCATTTCTCCTCCTAAATTTATACATTTTGGGTTGTTATTCCAAATATGTAGCTAGAAGATTGCAAACATTCTTTTTATAAAAAGAAGTATTTCTACTTGTGTCTGCTTTCATTAAAATTGAGATCATGTGGCAATGGGATACAGAATTTAAGTGAAGGCCAAAACAGAGCCTTTGGTTTTGAACTTGGAATGCATTTAGCATCATAGAATCCATTAAACATGGATGAAATGAAACTGAAGAAAAGCAAGATGGGTCTGGTAAGGAAGTTTTGGTGTTCAAATTATGAATCTGTTTGGAAATATGCATGTGCAATGATGTTGCCATTGGGTGGTATTTTTCCTTATAAATTTGTAAATTCACTAATCTGGAAAATGGGCAATTTGGAGGAAGACAAAAATCAGAATATGCTGGCTTTGGCATCCTGGGAAGAGGATGGCATTAACATATTCAAGAGTCACTCAGTAAATCATTTTAAATGTGATTTTGAGTTAATAATAATGAGCGTGGCATAGCAGGAAAAAGTAATCCTAACCACATGGCCCAAATAAGCATAATTCCTCCAGGTTCCGGGCAGAGGAGAGATATCCCCTTTAATTCATTTTACTTAGTTTTTTAGCCAGGTGTTTTCAAGAAAAGATTCCACTTCAGGTGGCTTGAGGCCTGGGATATTTTCAAACTTAAATGTCTTCTTATGACAACTACTGAAATCCCTAGATGGTGTTGGAGCCATCTAAACTTCTAAGACCCTTACTATGCCGTCTTTCCTTTTTAACAGTGTTTTCTTTTCCTCACTGCACAACCAGGCTCGGCTTCCCTCGTGCTCATCCACCTATAGTGTTTCTGAGGTATATTCTGCACGTGTTTTATTACACAATCAACAACATGCTCGCCCTCACTGTTTTGTTTTTGTTTTTTTTTTAATTTTCCTGTTGCCTTAATTTATTTTGCCTTGCACTTTGCACAACCTGCCTGGAAAGGGAGGGAGAACCAAGAGAGTTTTCTCTTTGAGGGGGATATATGGGGGAGTGTGTAGGATGGTCTCATCTAACATACTTCTACAGTGTCCAGTTTGACTTTTTGGGCCATTATTTTATCCCTTCAGGACTGCTAAAATTTGAAAACTCAAATATATACCTGTTACTACCATGTAAATCCCTCCAAAGGTTGCTTTAAATGAGGTCACTTATTACTAGGGGAGGCAGTGTGGAGTGAGCAGTGGAAAGAGAGCTAGACCTAGAATTAAATCCTAGCTCTGCCTCCATACTTATTCTCTGTGTGACCTAGAACAAGCCACTTAACCTCTCTGAGCCTCAGTTGTCCTATTTGTAAAATGAGAAGGGTAGACAAAACAGTCTCTAAGTCCCCTTTTTGTTCTAAATCTTTGATCTTGTAGCAACAATTCCAGATTGTAGAATTGTGTAGTTTTGTTGATTCTCCCTCTCTAGGTAGCCACACTGTTGAAACATAGGACTCTAAAATTCATTGTTAAACAAAAGATTTAAAGTGAAATTACCATTTCTTTCCCTTTTTCAAGAGAAAATAGCAAAGATTTCCTACCAGTTTTCCTTAAACCACAACAAAGCCAATTCAGTTATTCAGCAAAGCCATTTCTCCAGTCCATTTGTTGTACCAAGATTTTCCTAATCAGGAAAAGTCTACTGCTTATTGAGATTCTGGCTCTTTTAATAAAATACTTTAGATTGAGATTTGAGCTATTCTCTTTGCCCTTTAAGGAGAAAAAAATATCTCATTCCTGTTACGTTCCTCACTAGTATAAATAGATTTTCTTCTTCCTCTGAAAGAATTAATTGAAATCTCATCACCAGACTTTCAATAACCTTTTGGTCCCACTTTTCAAAGCAAGAACACTGGTAAGTATTAGAACAATCAAAACATATTTAGTTCAAAACGTGATTAGAAAAGTTACTTTTACTATCAGAGTGGGGATTTCCAAATATTAGCTTCTGATTCTCTAGACATAGGACATTTTTACTCACATTAACTAAATTCTACCTCAGGCAGGTCAACATATGAGGTCCACTCAGTTCTTACTAGAGAAATGTTATCACAGGCTAGTTATAACACACACACACACACACACACACACACACCAGTTTATCAGATTGCAGGTAAAATTTTCAGAACCACCGTGTAGAATATCATCTTCTGACTTGTAAATTGAAGAAACCAGATCTGAAAGCAATTAAGAAGGAATGAATGTACAGTCTTATTACTGAGTCATATTTTAACTTGAAAACTGAAGAAGCCAGATATGAAAACAATTAGAAGGATCTAAAACTAGAGTCTTTCACAGTGATATTTACTGAGTCATTTCTAATTACTGCTGTTTTTTATTTCCAAGGTATACCTTTCTTAGATTTTTTTCCCTTAGATTTGGTTTTGAAGAGAATTAATTTTTATTGAACCTAATCTTTGTAGAGAAAAGGAAAATCATGTGAGGAAAATGAATAAATAATGACTTTAGTCAAAAACCTTGATAGAAAAGTTTGATACCATCTCATCATTGCGTTTTTCACAGGATACTTCATTTCATAATTTGCCCCTGATGTAAGTTCTCAGTGTAAAAAATAAATAACTTTTTTCACCCTGTCACCTCATCTCAACAATTTACCATTTCCTGGTATAAGAGGTACAGCAGTGGTACTATCTCTAATAACCCATAACATCCTCAGGATGTTATTTTTTCTATGATGGCATATATAGGAGGTATCTAAGGTTGTAATGTGGAACTGATCTCTGGAGCAGGCTGTTTAACAAGGCATTTGTTCCAAGGCTCCCAGCATTTAAGTATACTGTAATGGTCTGACTTGAATTTATCCTATTTAGTTTTGTTTTATGATGATACAAGGACTTTCCCAATTTGTCATGAAGCAGTTTGTCACCAATGGTTAATCCTCTTTTTCTATTAAAACCCATGAAGCTATGTAATGTAGACTCCATAGGTAATGTTTATATTTAATTTGTGATGCTTTTATAACTAGAGACAGAGCCTAATATTCATTGTACAAAAACAAGACCAGGAGTAAAAACCTCAAAAATGTCTTTTCATCAAATTGCACAAAATGCCTTAAACATATAAATCTTCTAGTTCAAAAAAAAAAAATTTAAAAACAATATAAATAAAATCTCCCAATTCAAAAGAATTTCATTTTACATGTCATATATTTAATAATGCAAAACTATAGTTTTTGGTTTCAAGAAGCTTAAAGGATAAATTGTATACACAGATAACTATAATACATGTAGCCACGTGCCCCTGTGTGCACCCCAAAACTGTGTGCAACAGAGATTCTTACCCAAACAATACACAAGGTAAGAAGCAGAAAAGAATGATTTATTACAATCTCGAGAAAGGGCAGTCCCTCCCCTTTCTGACAAATAGGGAGGAGAAGCAATTTACAAAAGGAAATGGTGAAACTATAAAGCCCTAATGCGTAGTTCTCCCCCACCCTGCTCCTGACCCTTTTCTTCCATTGGCTAGAAGTCAGGTGCACAGTCTCAGTGCGGCAGTCTACCTCAAGTGCCGGAACAAGGAAACAGGAGACCACCCGATGTCCATTTGAGAGAGCACTTCTGTCCTTATTTGGCATATGTTCTGCTGAGGGGTCACTGAGGAGGGGAGTGACTCCCTACTGCCCTTAGTTCTGAGTCCTTGTAAATCATGTGATTTCCGGTGAAGGGGAACTTGGGCCTGTTTCCCACAAAAAGCCTTACTAGATTTTAGAGTCTAGTCTGAAAAGTTTTCACTGCTTTCCCTCACCAAGGTGCATGGGAGAGGGATGAGAAATTAGAGAAAGGAAGGAACTAACTAGAGCTATCAGGAAAGACTTCATGAAAAAGATGGTATCTGAATTGAGTTCGTGGAAGTCAAAAATATAAATTTAGTCGGAATCTGTCCCAGGATAGCCTCTCCAAATACACAGAATCATTAAAAAGTCAGAAGAGCATGTGTATTATGAAAAAGTGTTTATTAAGTGCTTACTATGTGCAAACTCTGCACTAAATCCTGAGAATACAGATACAAAAGAGTGACAGCCCCTTCCCAGATAATACATATTGTGGGCTGGTAGCATCTGAGAAGGGATGTTAATGGTTTGGAAAGTCACAGGGATAGTGAGTGAAGGCATAGGGGCACAGACTACTGCCTTTTCCAGTTTCAATGGCATTATTGATTTAAATTTAAATTTACAACTGGAAAGTAGTTGGAGGCAAGGAGGGCCTAATGACAAGAAGATACAAGGTGTGACTAAAGTCAGCCTAGACATAGGGGACAGTGTAGGATCCTGGATGAGAGTTCCAGAGCTAAAGTATAAAATCTACCAGAACATGTTCTTTGGATTGGAGAGTATAGCAACATAGGACGTGATAAGAAGATAGATCGTAGTTCACTTACCTGGAAAGCAAAAAAAAAAAAAGGGATTAATTTGAGAAAAATGGATGGAAAAATTGATTGGAGCCAGATTGTGGAAGGAGGAAACCAGAAGAGTAGGAGAGATTGAAGACGCAAGAGTCAGTGAAAATGATTGATGGAAGAAGACTCTAAAGCAGATTAGAGAAGGAAGGGAACAAGGACACAGGTGAAGGGCCTTGGCAAGGAGTTTAACAACCTTCAGAAACTAGAGGGATAAAGAAAAGGTTGTGAATGTGCATATAGGAAGTTAAAAGAATGAAAAAAAGGAGTTGAAAAAGCTCATATTTTGGGGTGCTCGGTGTCCAGCATTAAGCATGACCGTAGATGTGAATAAATGAAGTGACCAGGCCATGTGGGTAGTTCAAGGAAGAACTATGAACTCCGTTTATTGATGCTTAGAAAAAAGTTTTTAAAGATCCAAATGACAAAGATTCAAGTATCCTTATCTCAATCATATCCTGGAATATTATTACTAATAGAATAGTCTGCAATACCCGGAAAGTAGCTTGGATAAGACCAGGCTTGTTATCAAGGACTCAGGAAGTCATGGGGAAGAGGTCAGTTGTCCTTTATCAAAATGTATCTTATAGGACAAAGGATGCTTCCTGAGAGTGGGCCACAATCTCAGAGACATTTGCATAGAAACCAATCTCAAAGACATCTGCATAGAAGCCGGATCCTGAGAATCAAGTATTTTGACTTACAATAGTCTTTAGCATACTATGATAAGGAACTTGTCCTTTTTTGGTGCCTGAAGTTTGGGGGTAAAGGTTTTGATGTCAGGATATCAGACAGAAGTCCTTTTATGTGCCCCTGAGGTTCTTTTCAGGGGAGCCAGCCTTTGCAAGCCCAGTCACGTCAAAAGGAATTAGGGTACATAATTAAGGTCTCTTATCTGAGTCCTGGATCAGGCGATATGGCTCCCCATACTCATATGGAAATGAACACTTGAGGCAAAAGGAAAACCAGTTTGGGTGACTGGGGTAATGAGTCTGAGATGAATAAAAAGTTTGCCATGAATTGTAAAGGACCTAATGGTAGTGGAGGAAGGGCAAGAGTGTGTAGTGGATTCAGTGGGTGAGTCTTAGTGACTTCCTCTCCTGTCTCTCAGCAGTTGAAAAGAAGTCAAACCACTGGCA
Organism: Pseudochirops corinnae; assembly: GCA_028646515.1. Taxonomy (NCBI): domain Eukaryota; kingdom Metazoa; phylum Chordata; class Mammalia; order Diprotodontia; family Pseudocheiridae; genus Pseudochirops; species Pseudochirops corinnae. Next base: position 21,752,888 of record CM053589.1, on the reverse strand, counting down.
TATCCTTCCTTCCCTATAAAAGGATTTATTGAGAACCTCCTATACTCCATGAAGTCAGAAGATATATACACAGTAATTTATGGGGAAGGAGGAGCACACTCAATATAAGCTTATTATCGAAAGTGTCACTTGAAGCGAACTTTGAAGGAAATTAGGAATACTAATAGGCAGAAATGAGGAAACAGGCAGTCAACAAGCATTTATTAAGCGGCATTGTGCTGAGTTATGGGAATGAAAAAATAAAGGCAAGAAGAAGCCTCTGCCCTTAGGGATCCCTCATTCTAAAAGGGGAAATAACATGCAAAAAAGGCTATGTACGTACAAGATATATACGGGTCAGATGGAATATAATCTCAGAGGGAAGTAGAGGGGACGTGGGAAAGAGTAATTCAGAAGATGGAATTTCGCTAAGTCTTAAAAGAAGCCAGAAGGCAGAGATGAGAAAGGGAGAGCATTCCAGTCATCCAGAGAAGTAGTCAAAAGACACTAGTTGAGAGATGACTATCATACACAGAAAATAGCAAGAAGGCTACTGTTGATGGATTATAAAATACATGGAGAGGAGCAAAGTGTTAGAGACAGGAAAGGATTTTGTATTTGATCCTGGGGTAATGGGGAGTGTGTTGAAAATTCTTCAACTCTTATGATCCTCCCAGAGGATAATTCTTTTACCCTTGGACTGTTTGACTGGAGATTAGTAAATCAAGAGGCAAAGCTGGAAGGTAATAAGTTTAATTAGCATCTGTGAAAGTATTTGCAGATCCCATACTTGATTGCATGCGGCCATGGCGGGGAGAGAGGGAGAAAATTTAAAACTGACTGTAAACTAAAAGTAAACAAGCAAATCAATAAAAAAAAAATTTTTTTTCAAGTTTAATTAGCATCAGCTGATGAACAGTTGCCAGGTGGATAGCCTTTCCCCCAAACAAAGGGCCAAATTTACACAGGTATTTTTACACAATCTCAGACATTATGGGGCAAAGAAGAAAATTCAGTTAGCCTCTTAGGTGAGATTGCTTAGCCACTTTCATGATTTGGGAGGTTGAGTAATAAGGACAGAATGGCAGGCAGTTTTGTGGAAAATGTGTTAACTTTGAAATCTTAGTCAGTCGTTACCCAAGACCAGGTCTGTTCCAAGTGAGTTCATGCTTTCTTTATAGTTAGTTTTATCAAAATGTCCTGTTTGGGCAGTAAATTTCTAAGCTAACAGAACTCCCTTCAAAGCAGGATTATTCAGGTTTATCTTGTCCTTGCCAGCCTAAAGGTCTCTACTGACGTAAGTACTGTAACTCTGTTTCTCTGACTTCTGAGGTTAATTTTTTCTGGGGATTGTCTACTTCCTCTACAAGTACATTCCAGGCGAGGGAGCAACAAGAAAACCAGTTCAGTTGTTAACAGTATAGGAAGGAATGTAATGTGCTATTCAACTGGATAGTAGACTGATGTAATATTATGAAATTTTTTTCAATGTAACCCCTTGAACAAGACCTTTGACATTACTTAAATTGACAAATGATTGTGACGGTACTGAAAACTCCATTGCTAGTGAATGCAAAAGTATTTTAGTCTTTTTTCCTCCATATCATCTCCCTTAATTTACAGCATTGAGAAAGTGAAGTAATCTCAATTTATCACGATGTTAATCCTAATATGTCACAATGGCTGTACCTATTATATAAACAAAACAAAAAAACCCAAGCCTTTGCAAGAAAAAGGATTCTGACTAATGACCAGTGATTTACAGTCAGATAATCTGTAATTGTCCTTGTTGGGGGATCTTACTTACTATGGGATGTTGTAATGTAATAAAGTCTCTTTGTAAAATGACACTTCAAGAAATACCATTCTCTTTGGCATTTTGGGGTGATTAAAAGGCTTCAGTTATATGTCTTTCTGTATGAGAGAGTAGCCTTCTCACACTATAGGACCCTGAGAGGACTGGACCTGTCATTTCTTTAGTATAGTATCCTAAATAAGGAAACTCCCTCTACTAACATCTTAACTTTTTATCTGTCATTCACTTACTTGTATAGGTATGTTTTCTAACACTTGAAACATAACCTAAGAGAGGACTTCTAATTTTTAAAAATAGAGAAATGCATCCCTTAACATAGTTTGTTTTTGTCATTATTTTATAAAGAAGACACCAGGGGGTACATGTAGCCATACACGTACATGTGCTTCATGATACTACATTGATTTTGGCTCAGCCCTTAAGAATTATCCTCACATTTGGGGCTCATAAAATAGAATGAAATAAAGATGTTGCGCGAATAGTGTGACACAAAGTGTCATACGTTTACAAAGGGGTTAATCCTTTTAAGTCATACCAAAAAAAAAAAGAAAGAAAATTCCTCTGCTGAAGTCTTAACTGATCCTCTATCTTATATCAGTCTTCAGTCACATAGGGTTCATTTTTAAAAGATAATTTAACATACTCATTTAGAGCTTTCTTTGTTCAGCCAGAACCAGATTTAGCCAAATTCCCTGTGCACTGACAATTATGTTTAAAACTATAATACAAGACAGAATGTGACCTGTGCCATAAGAGGTACTATTAGAGTCCAGGGGACAGAAAGATTTCTTTTGGTTGGCATCAGGGAAGGCAAAGAAGGGGAGAAAAGATAGTCCACTGAGAAGTGACACCAGTGAATGACAGCTAAAGTTGAGTTAAATGCAATTCAACTGCATATTAAGTGAGGCAAGTGTGTAATACAGCCAAAAAATGTGTAGGATTTGGAGTTCAGAGTCCCTAAGTTAATAATCCCAGTTATGCCACTTGTTGCCTTTTATTCTGGGCAAATCACTTACCCTTCCAGCCTTCAGTTTCCTCCTCTGTAAAATGAAGGTGATACATGTAGTACTTCCATCTCAGAACTATTATATTAAGTGAGATCATGTATATAAAACACTTGGCAAACATTGAAATAGTAGATAAAAGATCATATTATTTTGAATCTCCTTTGCAATTCTCAGTGTTGTTGGTGAGTCATTTAAGTCATGTCTGATTTTCTGTGACCACATTTGGAGTTTTCTTGGCAAAGATAATGGAGTACTTTGCCATTTCCTTCTCTGGCTCATTTTTTACAGATGAGGAAACTAAGGCAAACTGGACTAAATGACTTGCCCAGGATCACACAACTAGTAAATGTCTGAGGTCAGATTTGAACTCAGGTCCTCCTGAATCCAGGGCCAGCACTCTATCTACTGTGCTACCTAACTGCCCCCACAATTCCATATATATAATATAGATAATAAAAATTTGGTGATTATTTTGGTTAAGACTGAGCAACATATTATACCTGTAAGATACCTAGGAAGTGTGAAGTTGTCAGGTTGGTGGACTAGAGCTAGACCAATAGTTTTGATACTCTAATGCTGCATACATGTCATCCTTACTAATAGCTTCCATGCTATATCACCACCTACAGTAAGCTATTTTTTTATGCTAAATTTGGATTGGGGGTATAGCTAATGACAAATACTTGTTCATCCTAGTATCTCAGTAGATCTTAATGGATGTGGGGAGAGAATTCAGGTCATCAGATATTCTCCCTAGCCCCACTTGTATGATGACCCAAGTTCATTACAGTTTTTTGGAGTTTCACAGTTCTGTTTTTCAAGTACAAATAAGAACCTCTGATAAGGCCCCCTTTCAAAGAGACTGACCGCCAATTTGAGAAAAACTGAGCTAACCTATCTGGAAATTTTATTCAGATTGAATCCATTGGAATTAACCCTGGGAGAAGGCAATAACTGCAAAATAGAGGAAATGGAGGATTATTACTAAGTCACTAGAAGGTAGTTCCTTTGTGAACCCTGTCTGAAATGGAGACTAAAATCCGATTTTACTGATAAACAAATTGGACATTGTCTCATTAAAGCTATGGAATCTATTGCCCAGATACAAAAGGGAAACGATTGGCTAGTAATTTAATCAAAAAAGAAGAGTTGATGTATCAATTTCCTATGACCTTTTTTTTAATCAATCTGTTTTCACAGAATGAAAATCAGTCTTTTTTATGAAAGACATTTTTACTCTTTTTGGGCTAAGCCCCAGAATTCATTCCTTCCTATGCCCTTATGCTCCATAGGCCAGCATTTTCTCTCCATTATTCTCCTTCTTTCTTAATTAACCCAATTGCCTCTCCTGTCTAGGGAGACAGTGCCAATGCACAGTCTTCACAGCTTCCAGTAAATTACAGAGATTTAATGAATACTAAGTAGCTCATGATCATACCTTGTACCGGAAACCTTCTTGGATTTAACACCACATGTCTCTTCCCCTTAGATTTGCAGGCATTTTTGAGTTATCACCAATTCTTTTGGAACTCTTAAATACATAGATATATATCTTCTGGACTACTAATAATGTAAATTTTCCCTACATATCTCCTTTGTGCCCACAGGTACATTCATTTGTGTACATTGGAATTTATAGAATGGTCTCCAGCAACTAAAACTATCAGTTTTCTGTAGTCATCATTCCTTTCAAAAGCATTTGTTTTCCATAGATAACGTCTTTCCATTTGCTTTGTTTAAGAATTCAGTCTTTTTGGTGGGCCATTATGTTTCCAAACTGCATAATTCTTTGCAGAATCACTCATAAACTTCTCTTTAGTCTCTGAATAGAATCTCTTACCAGCCATGTGAGTTTTGGGAATTGTGATTTAAAATATTTTAAAATTTGAAGTATTTAAAATTTCTTTTCCATCATTTTTTCAAAATAGTAAATTTGACAAGGTTCTCAACATATTCCGTAACCAAATTTCTACTTTGTCATAAATTATTAAGATTGAATTTCTGTAGAACATTTTTTAAAAGACTACATTTATTCCATTGATTCCCTGACTTTTCTAGAGGTCTTTAGGGTTTTCTTTTCTTTTTTGCTGCTGTTATGGATACAGACTCATCTTAGTCTTTGACCATGTCTTTTAGACATATTATCTGCTTTTTGTAGAGTGTACTGAGATATTTTGTTTACCCGGCCTTAGGGAAGGAGTCAGAAATCTTGGGTATTAGCTGTAGCTTCTGTGTCAATTTGTTTTAACCTAAGGAATCATGACTATAATCTTTTTTTTAACTTTTTCTTTTTTTTCTTTTTTTTTTGGGGGGGCCCTAAGGGTGCCATGTTATCCTTTTAAGGAATGTAGAGTAATAGTATTTTTGAGCATTTATTAAGTAAGGTTGATATTTTTGCCCTCTTTTTTTAATCTGTTATCTAATGTTTCTCCCTTTTTCTTTCTGGGCTCTGCTTTTCATGTTATCCCTTTGTCTTAGAAAATACTTTGAAGTCTTTGAGCCCCAAAACTTAAATCTGTTGTCTAATCCATTAAGCAAGTTTATTGATTTAATACCCCCAAGCCCTTTTTAGATATAGCCTTTGTTTTCTAGAGCTGTTCTATTATAACACCATTCAGGCAATTTTCAACTCTCCATGAAGTGTATAACGAAAGTTCATTTGTCACTTGGATGTGTAGAACACAGAATACATTTCACCACAAAAGCCGTGTTTTAAATGCTGCTTCAGTTTAAGTGGTGAGCTGGTTCTCAAAAGCATATTTGATTGCACATATTTGATGTAGCCGAAATTATACTTTTATTGAGCTACGTTGTGAATTAAACTTGTGATCAAGGTAACACACCTAATCAACCTAACGGTATTTCTAAGGAAAAGTTTCTTCTGCACTCTAACTTAGGACTTGCAGAGTGTTAGGAGGAAGAGTGCCTCTGGCTATAAGTATGAATTTCCTCTCCTTCTGAGAGCGCCTTTTCAGATACATCCCACTTTTATAATGAAAACAGATCAGTTCTCTTGCTGAGTTTTCAGCTGAGTGTTTGGGCACTGAAGAGTCGCCCAAGTCAAATCTCTCCGCACACTTAGCGCACGTGAGTTGAAGGAGCCGGTGTTCTTCTGAGAACTGCCACAGAGATGATCGGGGTGTTTAGATCTTGAGTTCTGCTTTGCTGCTTACAGCATCCTGCTTTTTACCTCAAACAAACTAGAATTTGTTCTGATCAGTGCTGACGTTACAGAGATGCTTGTCGAATGGGACACATCAGAACCCTCGTGACTACCTTCCTTTTAACACAAACCTTGAGCTTAATCTGATATGGACAGTTCTCAGTCCGCTAAGCCCTATAACTTTCATAGGCTACTAAAGGTGTTTTCTTATAATGTCCCCTAAAATGATTAGAAATCAGTAGTCACTTAGGACCTACTGTCCAGCAAGGAAGGACACTCCATATTTATAATCATCATCACTTCTGCATGAGATCTTATGAATCCCAGTGGAATGGACCCATAAACAACTAACAAAGTTAAGTGAATGCATTTTTTGTATTCTAAGTCAACCTTTTTCCCTGGTCCTTTCACTATTTCCCAAGGTCTGTTCTTTGGAATTCAACTTCTAACAGACAAACTCTTCATTCTTCTCTTGAATACATGCTGTCAGTTATCCTTTTTCCCTAGGCATAGCTGTAGCAGAAGATTGTTTTTATTCTTAGTCTTTGATCTTCTGGATGTTCCCTCCTGTTGTGACCTTTGTTTTCTTAATGCTTTTCCTATCCAATTGTAACATTCCATGTTCTTTATAGTTTCATGTCTTAGCAACTTTGCAGTAAGCTATTGCCTTTTGAGTCTAGGTAACCAGTGTAGAAAAGTACCTCCACATAGAGATCTTCCTAAGGTCTTTAAATAAAGTGGCATGCTCTATAATCTCATAAGGCAGATAGTAGAAACTACTCAAATGATCCAGGTAGAATTATAGGTAGAATTTAATGGGAGACCTATATGGGGAAGTAAGTCCTACAAAGTTATTTTGAGGTAATCAAAGAATGGTGAAATATAGGATCATAAGATCATATTTTTAAAACTTAGAAAAAATTTAGTCCAGTCCCCTCAATTTACAGATCTGGAAACTGAGACTCAAAGAGATTAAATGACTTCCTCAAAGTTACACCTATAGTAAGTAGCATAGCCAGGATTCAAACTCAGGTCCTCTAAGTCTAAATTCTGCATTTTTATGTAATGATTAGTAAGTTGTGCTCAATTTCAGCTATATTTACCATACAGAGCAATAAAGGAGTAGTAGCATTTATCACAATGCAGTATCAGGAAGCCCTGATCAGTCAATGAATATTCAGTAGCTACAGGATAGATAACAGAGAACCTAGAAGAGACCAGATATGGCTGGTCTTATGTGTCTTACAATTTATTAAGTGAGATAAGACACAAAAATAATCTTGTTCTGGCATTGATTGAGTTATTGGAAAAGCTGTTTCAGAACCTTTTTGGGGCAGGAAAGGGAGAGGTTGTTATTGTAAAGGCCTTATCCCATGCTCTCTGTTTGAGATGTTCTTTGAGAAATCCAGAATGACCCTAATCTTGTCAACATCCCTTTTATAACTTTTTTCAACCCTGGTAGTTGTACCTCACTCTACCACAGCATAAAATCTCAAAATATTCATGCAGTAGGATAGAAAGTATTTCTTCCCAGGACATACCTGGAACCTTTTGTTGTATTTTATGCCTATATATACATACAATATTTTCTTAGAAAACTGTTGTCATTAAGTTGCTATGTATTTTTTCCTCTCACTAGGAATTTAGATAGTGGTGAAAAGTGCCTTTCATGAATTTCACAAGAATTCTGTGAAGTAGAAGATCCAAATTCCTACTTCAGTGCTTTTAAGATCCACGGTTTCTTTGGCAAGGTTATTTCTTCCAATAATGCAAGTCTCTACTGTCTATACCTAAGTAGACCATCTTTTATTAGTTTTTGTGTCACAAAAATTCATCAGATGGTCAACTCTCTGGGGCTGCGTACAAATATTATTACCCTCATTTTATAGATTCAGAAAATAAGCTTAGAAAGATTCAGTGAATCACCTATATTCATATGGCAGGAAATAATCATTGATCCTAGGATCATAGCTATAGAGCTGGAAGGAATTTCAAAGATTAGCTGCAAACCAACCTTATTTAAGTGCTTGCTATGTGCCAGGTACTATGATTTATACTGGGAATATGAAGAAAAAGCAAAAATGATCCTTGCCCTCAAGAAACTAATAGGAGCAATAACATGAATATACATCAGTAGAGTCAAGATTCAAAGCAGCTAACAGGTAACCAGAGAAGGAAAGGCACTGCCTAGCAGCTGAAAGTCTACAGAATGTGTTATTTGAGCTCAAAGATTCTAAAGTGTGAAAGGGGAGGTAGGAGAGCATTCTAGGGATGGTGGACAGCCAGCACAAAGGCTTAGGGAAAGGACATGATCATGGTGTGTGAGGAACAGCAAGAGGACCATAATGGCTAGACTACAGAATATAGGGAGGAGAGTCAGTCATATGTAAGGATACTGGAAAGGTAATAAAGAAATAAGTTATAAAGATCTTTATATACCAAAGGAAGGCATTGGGAAGGTGACATGACCAAATCTGTACTTTTAAGAAAATTGCGTTGGCAACTGTGTGGAGAATAATTTGGGAATAGAACTAAAATGGGAAGATCAACTAGAAGACTGTTGTAGTAATCCTAAGGATTACTAAGGTCCTAAGGATCTGAGCTAGGCTAGTGGCTGCGTGAGTGTAGAGAAGGGATTGGATTTGAGAAATGTTGTCAAAATAGAAAACAAGATTTGGCAATGAATCAGATATGTGAGGTGAATGATATTCAGAAGAGAGATGGATTTGGGAGGAAAGATAATGTGTTCTGTTTTGAACATGTGTTTGATGTTTATGGGACATCTAGTTGAAAATGTCAGATAAGCAGTCTGTGATATGATCTGTCATTAAGACTAGGGCTAGATGGCTAGATACAGGAATCATCAGCATTGAGATGGCCATGAACTCCTGGGGATTTATGAGTATACCACAAGAATGTAGAGAAAAAAGAGAAGAGAGCCCAAAATAAGAGTGTTTGGGTACCACCCAGTTCATAGGTGTGTTATTGATGAAGATCCAGCAAAGGAGATCAACAAGTAATAGTTAGACAAGTAGGGGAAGATTCAAGAGAGATCAATGTCTTTTAATCCTACAGAGGAAAAAATATCCAGCAGATTATTGATAGTGTCAAGTGCCACGCGGAAGACATTGTCACGTTTGTAAATAACAGGGAAGGAATTAGTATATAAAAAGATACTGAAGATTAGAGAAAATAATAGTGAGGGTAATCTCCTGGAAAAGATGGGGGAGGGGGGATGAGATCAAAGATGCATCTAGCAGATTGATCATGGCAAGGGGGAGAGACATTTCATCAGAAAATAAAGTGGAGGAAGAAATCTTGAGGGATGATGTCAGTGGGATATGAGATGAGGAGAAGGTAAGAGAGACCTCACTGAAATGGATTCAGATTTTTTTCAGTGAAACATGAGGTGAGATCCTTAGCTGAGAGGGTAGGGGGAGTTGCTATGGGAAGCTTGAGAAGAGAAGATTTGGAATAATTGCTTATGGTGAACGGAATAGAAAATTGATTAAGGAGAAATAGAAAACTTTCATTGCCACAGTGAGGGCCCATTTAAAGATAGATTACATTAATGTAAATTATGTAAATGTGTGAAATTAATTGGCACAATTCCCTGACTTCCTCAAGCTCTGTACAGCAGCATATGAGAAGCAAAGGAGACAGCATTGGTGTTTCACAAAATATGAACACCAGTAGGACAAGATATCTGAGAGTAGAGGATAGGGTAAAGTTTACAACTTCCAAGGAAAGCATTTTTTTGCACAACAACCCTGTGAGGTAGGTAGTACAAGTAGTACTGTCTGTAGATAAGGAAACTAAGAGGTTCAGAGAAATCAGTTTTGTAGGTCACATAGCTAGTAAGTAGCAGGATCAAGATTTTAAATCATCTTCTAACTCTCAGACTACCATATTTGCACACTGTAAATGTAGATTCTACAAAGATATTTCTACATTTGTTAAATATAAAGTCATAATTTGAAAATTAGAATATTATTTAATATTTTGAAATTATTGGCATGAATCATTATAGAGCTGTTTGTACTGACTGATAAAAGATGATGTTGCCTTTTTTTAAAAAATCAGTTACCATTCTGAATAGATTATTCTATAGAATCTATAATTTTAATAAGCCTTTGCATCTGTATCATGCTTTATTTCCAGAGAGTTCCAAGAACTTTAAAATATTAATTTATTACCATTGGCAGCATCGTTGTGATTTTCATTTACCTTTTAAACATGAGGCATAGAAAATTTAAGTATATTGCCTTAGGTTATTCTCAACCGGTAAAAGGCCAAGCCAGAAATAGAATTGGAGTATATATGGCAATTACTCCCTTTCTATCTATGCACTTTCAGCAGGTTGAAACAAAAGTACCAGCTCACTATCTGTAAATATATGTTTTAGACATTGACAGCTGCACCAAATTACACTTTTTCAGTGGCTAGAATATTTCTGCACTTAGAAACTGTTGACCTTATCATAACAGTTTTGCTTAAACTATAATTTGTTGGACATTGATAGTTATATTATGTCTTTAAAGACTTGTTTCATGCCCATCAGCATTTGTCACTTAACTCATTGATAAAGAGAAATCATAAGCAGATGTCACATGGACCTGAAAAAATACTTTGCCTCATTTTATATCTCTATATGTCTAGTTTGCAAACACTTTCATACAAATATGGTCATTCAGTGAGGTGGAGGACTTTCAAGCATTCTTGATGAAAAAACCAAAGCTGAATAGAAAATTTGACATTCAAATACAAGAAGCATGAGAAGGTAAACAGGGAAAAGAAATCATAAGTAACTTATTAAAATTGAACTGTTTACTTGCCTACATGGAAAAACGATAATTGTAGCATGAAACTTTTCTCATACACATATGTCTATGTAGGAGGGTTTATATATGCATATGAACACATATCTGAGTATGTGTATATATGTGTACATACAGGGCACAGAATCAATTGAATAGGAAGGGATGATATTTTAAAAGGTAAAATTGAGAGGTGGGGGAGAAATAGAATGAGAGGAGACAGAGAGAGACAGAATGGGGTAAATTTTCTCATATAGAAGAGGCAAGGGATAACTGTTACAATGGAAGGGAAGAACAGGAAAGCAAAAGGGAATAAGTCAACCTGACTCTCATTGAATTTGGCTTAGGGAGGGAATGACATACACTCTGAACTGGGTATCTTGCCCTACAGGAGAGTAGGGGGAAAGGGAATGAGAGTGGGGATGATGGAGAGAAGGGCTGGTTGGGGGGGAGGGTAGTTAGAAGCACACACTTTTGTAAAGAGACAGAGACAAAGTAGAGCATAGAACAAGTGGAGGGAGGGATAGGATGGAGGGAAATAGTCTTTCACAGTGTGTCCGTTGTGGAGATGTTTTGTGTAACTACACATATACAGACTGTATTGAATTGCTTGTCTTCCCAGTGGGGGTGGGTGACAAGGGAGGAAGGGAAAGAATATGGAAGTTAAAGTTTTAAAATCAAATGTTTAATATATGTGTGTATTATTTTTTTAAAAAAAGAAAATTCTTTTATACCACTTAACTTCTTGATCATTTTTGTTGAATGAGAAGGTAAGACTAGCAGACTTGTGATGCTCAGGATGCATACTTTAGCTCAGGAGGGGAGAACCTGTGACCTGGAAGCCACGTATGGCCCTCTATATTCTCAAGTGCAGCCCTTTGACTGAATCCAAACTTCATATGATATGTATTGGAGAATGGGTTTTATTTAGAAAGACTGTTATCATCCATCAGCCTTTGGAATAGAGCAAGCAAGTTATATATCAGATGCTCAGTCAAATGTACCATAGTTTTAAGATCTTCCTTATCTCTTGCTTCCCCCTTCAAACAACTTAGTTTTCCATTTCTTTTTTTCCCTGCTATCATTTAAAGAATGGATTTCTCTTCCCTGGGTTTTCTATAACATATTTGTAAGAATATACAACAAAATGGTAAAGGATGAACTCAGTAATATCATGTAGATATTTTTAGTTTCGTGCATTATGAGATTTGTAGTGGATGTTTTGATTCTCATGGCCTTTTAACAGCCATATTTTGTTTTTATTGATTAATTCACTTGCCCCTATTTCTGTTTCTAAGTCTGCCCTCATGTAAGAAAATAAGGATCAGTTTTGAAAAGTTGTCATGCCATACTACAAAAGGAATTTACTAGAGCCATAACTCACATTTATTTAATGTTTTCAAGTTTATAAAGACCTTTAATCCATATCTCATCCAATCCTATGTGATAAATGCTACAGGTATTATTCTCCCCATTTTGTACATGATGAAATTGAGGATCATAGAAATAAGTGACCTGCCAGTAGCCACACAACCAGTAAGTGTCTGAGAAGGGCTTTGAATTCAGGTCAAGACCAACTACCTTTCCTCCAAACCATGTTGATTTCTATCTTCATGAAGTATGCTTCAGGGGAAAATGGATAGGACTTAGAGTCAGAGGACCTGGGCTTGAAATTTGACTGCCATAAACTTGCTATGTGATGTTGGGAAATTTTCTTCCCCTTTCTGGATCTCAGAGTCACTATATGTAAAATGAACAGGTTATCATAGGTAATTACCAAAGTTTATCTGTAAATTATTAAGTTCTAAATCCTGTAACCAACATATATGACTCATCTCCACCTGCCTATGGTGTCATTTCCCTCACCAGAGCTGTCCTAGCCTCCTTATATCTAATTCTCTCTAGGTTGTCATGGTTAAACGTTCTTTTGGAAAGCATGGCACAAGCTTCTGCATGGCTCTTTAGTATGGCTGGTATGTGCAACTTCCCTGAAAGGAAAGTTTTTATTGGCAATCTAGCTACTTAGTTTTTGGTTTGTTTTTTTTACTATAGCTGTGATAATTATCTGTGAGCTTCTGGATCTTGTACGGGGCCTGGCAAAGGAAGAGTGTTCCCCCTAGATAGGGGAACTGTGATAAAAACGAGAAAACGAAAATGAACTTGCTGCCGATAGCAATCAGATGCTTCTGAATTCTAGGCCAGTATCCCTCAGTGGATTGGCTGTGGCTTGAGCACTACATCATTTTACTGGGCATAGATATGTTTTCTGATCATGAAAGACTATTTTGATAGACCTGTAATCTCACTGATGTGGTTTCTCCTTCCAAAATGCAGACCCATCCACACTTCTTATCTGAGCAACTTTTGTCCAAGTTCTTCTGTAAATTTTCCACAATAAACCACTTTCTCAGTCTCTTAACATTATGAGTGAAGCGTATGTGCTGTCTGCCTGTTGTCTCTCATTCACTTTATGTGACTATGATATGCCCTTTTCTCACTGATATTATCTTTTATTCAAGTTTTTACTTGTACCTCATTGTTGGAAAGATGCTGTAGCCTATTGAAACTCATGGTGAATCTCGTCTTTATAGTATGAATGACTTGCAATTTTAATTCTTTAGAGATTCCATGATTCTCAGCCATTCAGCAACACCAATAGTAGTTTTAAAAAGATTGTTTCAGGTTGAAGCTTAGGGTCATTGAAATCATTATGCATTTTCCAGAAGGCAATTTTATCTGCTTTCTTCCTTCTCCTAAGTTTTAGGCCACAGTCATTTTCCATTGTTGTCTAATACATGTGTGTGTAAACACACACACACAAACACACACTAATGGACCAGGTCAAAGGGAAAGTAGGAAAAAAATGATTCAGGACGTTCAAAGAGATGCCATGAGAAATTAGCAACACTAACTGGAAGCAATGTCCTCAGATACTTGGCCCAGTGTCTGAAATATAAATAATTACATAAAATTAAGAATGGCTTTAATTGTCCTGGAATCAAATTTCACAGATTAATCATCCCTCTCAAAATTACCTCAAATATGGTTGAATTTGTTCATGTCTTTGACAAATTTCAAACTGCTTTTAAGTTCATCAGTAACCATTATTTACTGATTCAAATGTCGCGTCCCTTTGTCACTTCCATTATACATTCTTCTTGCTTATTTGGAAAAGCCAACTGGATTAATGTAGTCTTATTGATGAAAAATAGACTTCTTGCTTTCTTTTCAGTTTGTATATTCATGTTAGAATGAGAAGTGAAAAGAGAGCCCTGAATCTTATCATTTAAGCTCTATATTCTGAAATGATAATTTTCCATGGGTCCCTGGATTTTAGTACTACATATAGATTTTCCAAGTCTTCATTCCACAGTTAAGTCCTATCTAGAATTTTCTCAAGGGATGGTAATAAAATGGTAATAAAAGTATACTACTTAGAACTAGACTACTTTTCTGTAACACTTTGATATGTAGGTGAATATAACAGAGAACACATATGCTTCCAAAACGCCATAATGCAATGTTTCATCTTGATCTGAATAGCCTCCTTTATCTCGTTTCCCTTTAGTCATGACACATATGTCAATAACTTCTCTTCATCCATAGGCCTTATATATGGCCATGCAGCATAGTATAAATGATGAGCTGTAAGAGTGCACAGACAGTAGTAATGGTCAAGCAATTCACAAGTTGAAAAGTAAGTCAAAATGATCTTGGGTTATTCATTTGATCTGGACTGTAATTCACACAGCAAATGCTTTAGGTCTGTGCCAAGTTCTCCTACGTTATAATTCCCCAGTAGTGGCATCACCAAAAGCTGTCTTCTGCATTTGGGAGCCATAACTTAAGCCTACCCACATCATCTTCCTTTTCACCAGAATCATCTTTCAGAACATTGTGAAGTCTGTGTCTTGGGACCTCCGTCTATAAACCTCCAGCCTGAGTCATTTGCATTCTGCTTGTCTGAGCCACTGCTGTTGGTTGGTACATTTCCTGGTGTAGCTTTCCATCTGCTTGAATATTTTAGTCATACTATGCTATCGCTTCAAGCTGTGTTTGAAAATTACTTTAGTTTCTTTTTAAATGTCCCTCCCACAAGGGAAATGTTGCTACTGCTATTCTGATCAGCTCCAATGTTAGTCAAATTACATACCCTTTCCTTTATACAAATATCTTTGTGCCTTTATCCTAAATCTTTGGTCTTCTCCCTATATAGATACTAAAAGATGGTTCCATAACTGAATGAATAATGACATTTTAAGTTCTGGCTGTGCATATTAGTGGTTGAAAGTGGGAAGTAATTCTCACAAGCACCATGTGGTTTTCTGTTCATACATCTCTACCCACATTTTTCTTTTCTGTGATCCTTTTTCTGCAAAACTTTTGCTTTTGCAACTACTCTTCCCCTTTGCCTCTGACTCCTGGTATGCTTTCTTGTGCTCTTCCTATTCATCTGTCTTTCACTTCCTAAGGTCCACTGACCTTGCCCTGTTTTCAGCCACTGAGCAATAGCATAAACCCAGCAGTTGTTTTTAAAAAGAATGTTTTACATTCTTCGGTAATATGCAAAATAGAGGTAGGCACACTTGGCATTTAGTACTAAAAATTTTTCTATATTCTACATCCCTATCCAGTGCCATATAATTCACCGCTGATTCCCAAGGACACAGACAATCAATTGTGGGTGAAACCAGCAAAAAAAAAAAATCAAGCACAATTTATCCTAACAGTTTAAATTTGAGCGTATGAAATAACACTGTCTAAAGGCTTCAAAAGGAAAAGGGATGTGTATGATTTTTTAGCTTGCGTTAATAAGGCTAAGGCTATAGGGGTCATCATAGGCTAGTAAATTTTATAATATTCTGTGGTCTCAGGTTGCCCCCATAATCTCAGCTAGCCATTTTACAAATATTTACACTGAGCACAAAGGAAACAAAACAAGAGATAGTATTGATTGATGTGAAATGATCACAAAAGCAACACTTCACTATTTAAACTAACTGTGGGGGAAAAAAATCAGTCTGTGATAGTGAAAAATTTGTATTTTAGGCTATTTTAAAGTGATTTTATTGTTCTTAATAAGAGTAATATAAATTCAATAATTTTATTTTGAAACCACTATTATTTTGAAAGAACTCTATGTAGAAAGGGTTGAGGAAGAACTTGGCTATGTTCCAGTGACAGAAAAATTTTTAAAGCTGAGGAATGAGTTTGTGCAAAGTTAGACTTAGTTGTTTTCCTGATGGTACTTCAAAAGGCTAAAACTACTCTTAGAGCACAGTAGCATAGCTAAGGAATTAGATGAAAGGAGGGAATGGGGGAATGGTGAAATTGACTTGGAGCGGCAGTTGGATTTCCATCAGGGTTCTGAGACAACAAGGCTAAATGTGCACATAAAATGATTGTTCATAAGTAAAAGAAGGAGTTCAAATCATCTTGCATTCCAAAATGGGACAATCTAAACCTATGGGATTTTAATCCCCTAACAGAAGCATTCAGGGTATATGCTGTAATGATAAGGATATGATCCATAGTACAATGAATGACAGTAAATTATACAAATAGAAAAAGGTAAACATAATCTTTACATATACATACACTTTAGGTAAATACTGTTATATAAACAGATTAATTTTCATCCTGGTTGGAGGTAGTATGATTAAAAATTGAATGTATCCCATTTAAAGTTCTTTTATTCCAATGATTATGATATATCTCCTATGAGAGCTTATATTTACTTTTGTAAAAGTTCCAGAGGTTTAAGTGTTATTTCAGTAGTGGCATTACTTTAGTGATTACCTGTGTATATGCATGCGGGGACAGATTTACATTTACAGAAATTCTTTGCTTTTTTGTTTAGTTAGTGCTTAAAATATGTTTCCTTTATTTTTAACTTTGAAAGCAGATAGCAAAAAAAGATTTCTTCATAATTCAGTTTTCATTATGAAGACTCATTGGTCCTTTGACTCTGTCCCACATGATATGTTTCTTAGTAATCTAGGATTACTTACAGTAGATAAACCACACAACTGTCAAGTGAGTGTGTAAATGGTTGTAAAAATAGTAACAAAAGAGTATTTCATCCCTAGAAGAATGTATCAGTACCAATGTGGGGTCATAGAAAGTATCTTTGTGCAGGGATCTAATTATAGTAAAACATCAGTTAATCATAGCCTACCTAGTTGTAATCATAAAAAAGCTACAAACAAAAAATGGCACAAAACCAAAAAAAACAACTTCTACATTCTTCTTTTATGTTCAAAGACTAAAAGACTATTTATCTGCCCAGCATGCTATAAAGTTGACCTCTGTGGTCCCTTTCAGCTTAATATGCTCTAGTTATATAATTATGAAAAAGTAGCAAATGAAAAGGAAAAGTGACCTTCCAAATTCAAACTTCTAGACTGTGTGCTGGTATCAATACATATTTAGTTCACTGGCTTATAGCTATAGAACTACATAATGAAAACTGATATTTGTAATAATGACCCTCAGTCACTCTAAGATCTTGAATCATAAAGATCCAGTTGTGTTCATCAAACTATACTGAAGTACTTTGATGAGTTTGTATAAAGCCAAGCAAGAGCAGCTTTCCAGAGGACCGCTGCCATAAATAGCTTTAAGGTTCTGCTTATATAGTGTAGTGAACTCTCTATTTATTCAGCAGTAAATTAAAGCAAAACATTCACAGAAACCAAAGCACAGCATTCACAATGTTATGACATAACAAATTATCACTAAAGTGGCCACATAGTTTTAAACAAAAGGTATCATTCAGTAAGTCCTGAACTCAATCATCCTTAAGGAGCAAGCCTCCTTAAGGGACACAAAATACAAAGGTCAAAGTTCTCCACCCCTTTGTATCACATTGTATCATGATCTTCTCAGTCAGCATTAAGTACCCAAGAAGAGATCTTTTCATCTTGACTTGAGGCTGGCTCTCAGATGCCATGGTTCCTCTTCCATGAGTCCAGCTCCTACCTGAATCTACTTAGTTGTCAACTGGGTTCACAGGTAGGCAGCTCTCAGTTCCTCGGCCAGTTCCCATTCCCATTCCACACTGAAGTTCACAGTGTCCACCTCAGGTCACCTCAAGTCCTTAACAGTTCCTGTTTCTGGGAAGACAGAGCTTAAAAAGAGCCACAATAACATTCATGCACATTTCCGGCACCATCATCAATTCACTATCTGCCTGTGAAATCAACACAGACCCACCCCACCAACAAGGTCTGAGAACTCAACACACTTTACAAACAAAAATCAACACAGACAGAAGAGACAAGCAAAGTGCCACCACCACAAGTACCCTCTCAGTTCTGCTTTCTGCCAGCCTGGACTTCTCCTTATATATGGTCATTAAATTCTTCCCTGTTCCACCCCTTCCTGTTGCATCAGTAACAGGGGTTCACAAGTTCTGTTTCTTAACAAAAACTTGATATAATCATGGGCAAGGCTTAAAAGAAATTAATTAATAAAAGCTAAATAATTAAATAGCTGAAACAAGGCATTAACTACTTCTTTGCTTGCCATTGCAATTTGTGATCTTATTACTGTGGGTACTCCTTCCATTGTCATTATAGATTATGTGAAAGTTACTCACCCACGTGCTGAGTAGGTTCTGCCTTGTACCTGGTCCAAGTAAAAGATCTCAAACTAGAATTCTCCCTCTGTCATTTCTTCCATTAACTCCCTCTCAAATGTGATTAAAGTAGGATATCCTCTTATGCACTTATAAAAATGGATTATATTTAATAAGTAAATTCAGTATCTTCAAGATTGGGACTTAGAAAAAGATATTCACCACTGGTTGAATCTGATAGTCATATTTTAACTTCAGCTAAAGGTTTTCTAAACTAAATATACATGTAATTTATACTATGAATGGGAAAGAAGCTAATATGTGTTTTAACATAAGCACAAATCAAAAGTTACAGAATCTAGGAGAACAAAGGGATTTAAAAGATCATATATAGGTTAACCCTTACTCTAACATTATCTATATATGATCATCTAGTCTCAGTGCAAGACCTCCAAGAATAGGGAAGTTTCTAACCTTCTAGGGTAATCCACTGCCTTTTTTAAGCAACTCTAATTGTTAAGACATTTTCCCTTATACTCAATCCTTTGTGCCAAAACAAGTGTAATTTTCCTGCCATAAGAATTCAAATTCTTGAAAATAGCTTATCATATTACTACCAAAGGTTTCTGTTCTTTGGGCTAAGCTTACCAAATTCTTTAACCCTTGCATGGCATGGTTTTGAAGCCTATTACTATCTTGAGAACCCTCCTCTGATTATGGTATGACTTATGAGCTCGACTTTGATTCCTAGCTGAATTCTGAAAAGCACTGTTTTAAGGGATGGTTTATGAATGCACAGAAAGGAAAACGGTAACCACTATTAGGTAGCATGGATTGAATAGGAAAACCAAAATAAGAGCCCAGTGTTTTACTTTTATAATGGCTGTTGTAAGCACTGGATAGAATCTGGAAGATAGAAGTCATATCTGTTCATAAATATTTAAAACACACCATAATTCTAGGGGCAAATACAAATTATATTATGAGTACTCTAAGTCAAAACTCTGGGAAATAAAAATTCAGTTATGTTTTTGGTCAGTTTTTTCCAGTTAACTATGAAAATCCAAAACTTGAACTGACGTTTGATGTAATTTTTATTATTATTCAGTCATGTCTCCTACTCTTCATGACCCTATTTCAGCTTTTCTTGTCAAAGGAGTAGTTTGCCATTTCCTTTTTCAGCTCATTTTACAAAGTGAGGAACTGAGACAAAAAGGGTTAAGTGACTGGCAAGGTCACACAGGTAGCAAGTGTCTGAGGCTAGATTTGAACTCAGAAAGTTGAGTCTTCCATACTTCAAGCCCAGTGCTCTATCCACTGTGCCACCTATCTCCCCTAAGAGGGAAATATAAAAGTGAAAAGCAAAAGAGTAATCTAGACCTATTATCAGTTTACAGACTACACTAAATGTTTCCATTAGATTTTGAGAGATTTGAGTAGCAACTTATTAGACACCAACAACTCATCTCACTTTTACATATAAAATTTTAGACAGATATTTGTTACACTTTTTAATAATCTAGAATTTTATATTTATTCTTCACTTGTCCCTAACGTGTTTAAAGTACTTCATAAACATTTCCTCATTAATCACCACTGAATTATTCATGCAATGGAAGGGTTTTTTTATTTCATAACGTCTTTTACCCCATAGATTTCTTTAATATCTTATGAATGCTAATTAATTAATATAATCTCTTGCAGTTTTGGGAAAGATATATAACTATTTTACAGAAAGCGGTTGCCTTTGAATTAAAAAGAAACATGATAGGACAGAAATTCTTAGTAATGTACCTTCTACATAGTACGGACTTAGTAAGTATTTCCTAAATAAATCAGTTACATGATGATGGTAGTTTCAGAAGGGAAATTAAGGAGAATATTAAATTCAAATAAAAATTCAGCATTTCAAAAAAGCAAGTTTAGGAGTTTGACATACATGAATATGATTTCTCATCAGCCATGCCAGAAGGTCTATAATAATTACACGTAGTCTGAAATTCATGCTTCGTATCATAGGGTAAATGTCATCTCTAATAACTGTAGCTGTATCATTTGTTTTACCTTATACATTGAATCATGAAATCTTAGATTTAAAGGGATGTTAGAACTTTTTTCAAAGTCTTACTTACATCCAACTACTAATGCAAACCAACCTGAGTTTATTTCTGAAATTCACTATGATCATAACAAAAATCATATAACAATCACATAAAAATCACATAACAAAAATAGTTTATTCCCAAACCAAACAAGTTAATATGAGATTATCTTCTGTTAGATTATCCATGGCTTTGTTCCTCTTCCAAGTAGGGTAAATAATTGAGTATTTCACATGGATAATCCAAGACATCAAATGTGATTTTTGGTTGTAGATTTACCTTGATAATTATATTCTCGGATCATTGAAAGGCACTGCACCATTTCCTATCTTCAGTGTCTGCAGAAGATACAAATGTAATGGTCAGTTATTGACCATTCACCCAATTGTATGTCAAAGTCTGGACACTATGTGGATAGTTAAACCCAAAAAA
This sequence comes from Pseudochirops corinnae, assembly GCA_028646515.1. Classification (NCBI taxonomy): domain Eukaryota; kingdom Metazoa; phylum Chordata; class Mammalia; order Diprotodontia; family Pseudocheiridae; genus Pseudochirops; species Pseudochirops corinnae. Next base: position 21,731,993 of record CM053589.1, on the reverse strand, counting down.
ATTTTTTAATCATAATAGATCTCATTTTGGAGGTTCTTCAGTGTTCTCTGACTTAAAGCAATCAATAGTACCATCTATAAATAGGTGTCACTGGAGGACCTCATTTTGTATAGGGAATCTCTCTTCTCTTTGGACTCTTAAATGAATATAGTCTTACGTCAAACTGCTTCCCAAAATAAAATCCTATCCCAGTATTTTTCCATTAATGTAATATTGCTGTGAAAAATAGGATACCACAATTCCAAAAATTGCAGATTACCAGAAGGACAATGGTAGGCATAAATAAACATTAGTATGTCACCAATCATTAAATATGCAGAAGAAGCATTTAGAAGAAATCTAGGAGATGTACAACCAGAAAACGTGGGTGGACCAGTCATGCAGTGAAATCAAGGAATAATCAGGGATACAACTCAGTAAGAGACCTAGAGGAAAGCACTCAGCATGTTGGGTAGCATAATGCATAGAGCACAAGACTTGGAAAACTTGAGTCCCAATTCCCCTCAGAAGCTTTAGTGGCTCTGTGTCCCTGGGCAAGTAACTTAATCTTTGTTGACTTCAGTTTTCTCATCTGTAAAAATGAGGAGGTTGGATTCAATAACCTCTAAGGTCCCTTCCAGATCTAAAGATATGATTCCTGGATCCTGTGGAGAATTTATAGGAGGGTGTAGACAAAGGTTGCACAGGACAGGAATATGTGGGCCATTTTCAATCTGTAGAGTTAGAGATCATAGATCCATCAAAATTTTATTAAATGTTTATAAGCATTCTCTGAGTACATTCTGCCTTGAAAAAAAGGAAATGATCCAGGCATGCCCTTCATGGTAAGAATAAACTAGACTGGGAGTTTACATGTGCCAAAAAATAATTAAGAAGTGACTATAGAGAAGAAAGGGCTTTATAAAAAAATTTTTTTAATTGTGTTATGATTCAACTCCCTTTTCTCTGAGTCATGATGATATCCCAGTAATGTACTTATGGATATTCTAAGTATAAAACTTTGTCATTTTCTTTGAAAAATACTAAATTCTAAAATATGCCTATTGTGGCTGAGAGCAGCAGAAGTGGGCCTTCAGTTTACCATGGTGGCAAGCCCTTTTTACCTCCCTTCCTTGGAAGAAATGAAAACTGAAAATATTTTGAATTCGGTGTTAGACTTTGTTCCCTGTAACAACTCATGAGGAGGCAGCTTAATGCAGTAAAAAGAATGCTAGATTTCGAGTGAAAGGACCTCAGTCCAATGTCTGCCTCTGCTACTTAATACATGTGTGACCATAGGCAAGTCACTGGCACTCTCTAGACCTCACTTTCCTCATATACAAAAAGAATTAACTCACATGACCTCTAAATTCCCTTTTGACTCTAAAACTTTCCTCTAAGACAGTGGTTTTTAACCCGTCACAAGAGTCGCCTAAGACCATCGGAAAACACATATTTCCGATGGTCTTAGGAACCAAGACACCGCTCCTCTATCCGTCTCCAGGCAGGTCCGCCCACATGCAGATACGCCCACACACAAGTATTACAGGGTCATGACATTAGAAAGGTTGAGAACCACCGCTCTAAGACATGGGCTGGAGTCTGTATCAGTAAAGGGAGTCGCAAACCAATTCTATCATATTTCTTTTGAAGTATAGAAGATGTAAAACTGAAAAGGGAAACTAATACTAAACTAATTATTTGCAAAACAATTAGGAAAATCCACATTGCTTTAAATTATTGAAACTATTCTATGTCCTTGGTGAAAGAAGCTCCCACAGACAGTGTTGCTCTTCATATCCAGGTATAGCCAAGAGTCCAGTGAGTAACCATAGTGAATATTGGGGAAACCTTTTGTTGATTTTAGGCTTACAAAACCCAAAGCTAAATAATTGCTTCATTTAACCAAATAACATTACCATTGTGATAAGATATGTGAGTAGCAGTTAGTGGAACATGACATTTAACATTTCCTAGAACTTTATATTTTTCATGATATTTAAATATTTATGCCAATTTTAAGCAGTCATACTCTGTCCACTGGTTTTTGACATGGTCTACAAAACAGGCAATTGACTAATTAAATGATACATTTAAAAGTACTTATTTAAATTGCCTGACGCTTGATATTATAGTATACAAGGAAGCAGGTAGAGGTAAGAAAGATTTCTTATATAAACATATTTGCAACCCCTATGGGGTAACCCCATATTTTAAGAATTATTCACCTTTATTTTCCCATGTCTAAATCATTGGTCTATGAGTTAGCAGTGCCACTGTAGATTGTAATCTGTCACTGAATGATCCAGGGGTAAGCCATTACTCATACGTCTCCAGTCTGTAAATTAGACTTGGTATCTACTGAACAAGAATTTCTTACGGAGGATTTTATTAAATTGCTTTAAAGCACTTTTAATTCTGTGGTTTGAAAGAGATATGAACAAGGCAATATAACATCTAACTTAACAAGTATGAATTGTCATTAAAGTGAGATGGGTCAGTCTCATATTTTTAGTTGTTTATTCAGATAAAGTTGTGTGAGAAAAACTATGAAGGAGAGATTTTTCTTGGGCAGCTATTCCATTTTTACCTTCAGAGCTAAGAAGAGAAGGAAATTACTTGGAATTTCAAGAGTCTGAGATAGATGGTAGAGTTCCTCTTTAGAATTGCTAGGTTCATGTTTAATTAAATCCAAATTTTCCCCTTGTCCTGGAATAGACTTTTAAGGTTAGTAGTTGGACCAAATGCTTAAGCAACAATTCATTTCTACTTCTATTTCTCCCTATCTTCCCAGGCCCTGAAGTCTGAAGAAGAGCTACCCAGACGAGTAGTTCTCAAGAGTTCATTCAACTGTTTGCAATTTCAAAGGCAGTTTGCTTTTAAATAAACATAGCGCTGTGGAGGAATTAGGGTCAGAAAAATACACAGTGAACCCTTTGACCCCAATGACCTGATCACTTAAGAAAGTTCTACTGCAATTTTTTCTAGAAGACATCCTACTCTGGTAGAAAATTAAGAAACCTAAGACCCTAGCCTCAAAAACCTTGGGATAAAAAAAAGTCTTCAGATTCAAAAAATCTTTATTCAATTAACCTCATATATTTTAATAGTAGTGTTTTGTAGTGTTGGGTTTTTTTTTTAATAAACTCTTACATTTCCCTGTAACATATAACTCATTTATTAAATCCAACATATTTTCATACAGCATACCTACCATTAGGCGGAATCAAGCGCAGTAGATGAATTTCACATTTCACAACTGTTAAGAGATTAGTTATGACAGTAGCTGGAACAATCAAAAGTGATTTGGTCTCAGTGGTGGGATGGTTCATTTCATAGTAATTACTTTTGTTACCGCTGTTTTTTGTAATGCTCAGGTATCATTTCTGTTTGTAAAACAAAAAATGTTACCACGTTCAGCCATAAATCTTTTTAATGTTTTACAGCCTTTATTCGTAACGCTTTATAAAGCAGTGGAATTATGGAAGTTTCATACTGAAAAATTGTACGAGTGATTTTTTTTTCTACATTAGTTTCAAATGAGGTCACATCTCTACTTTGTCCATTGAAAAAGTTACAATGGAATGAATGCAGTCATAGTGCTTGCTTTACTCTACATCATCCCTGTCAGTGCCCTTGATGACTACAGGAGGAGCTCCAAAGTGTAAGAGATGGACAGAGATAGCTATGTTATACTGACTTCGTGGGTAATATTGGAAAAAGAAGTATCAATATAGTAATCACCAAAGAGTTATATGAACATAGCACTATAGCATCTATAGACTGAGCTATGATATCATGTCTGACCTGAATAAGAAACACACCATACAAAAAATTACAATCAAACCAAATAAAGGAAGAAAATAATTTTAACAAACTGAAAGTAAGCAGCTATGAGTGAGAAGAATATACTTCTCATAGTGTTTATTTCCAAGAGAGTATTAATGGAAGTTTTAATAACATTTTTCTAAATAGGTAACTTTTTTAAAAATTTGAGATTTTAAAAGGGGCCTTTCAGCACCACCCCTTCAGGGCTTCCTAAATTACATAACTAGACAGGCATAAAAAGTCCCAATTTTTTAAATAAGCTATCAGCCAAGAATAAAGATATAGAACAGTATGATCTCAGACTAAAAATATACCCAAGATTTTTATCTCATGGGCTCTTTAATGTCCACACAGAACAGACAGCATCTTGACTTATAAGGCCTTATACACCAGACCCCAAGTAACCAACTGCTCAGAACTTTTCAGTTTACAACCATATTTTACAGATTGATACCAGCATATATTTCATAAAGAGTTAAAGAAAATTTCAAGGTGAGCAGCAGAAAACCAGTAATTCCTTAAACCTGAGTGGTGTTAATCTGTTATTTATAGTATTCACCATTCAAATACTTTATCATCCAGATATTATTATGAACCTATTCTCGAAGTGGGTTTCATTTTATGTGCTCCTTTCTTTCCTCACTTCTGCAAAATGCAGAGGGGGAAAAGATGTTAACGACATATTTGTACTTAACCTCCCAGTGTTATATATACTTTCTGGCTTCCACTGGAGAGCCTCTGACATCGCAAGGAACGGTGATCAAAATTCCACACACTAGCTTCAAGCTGGGGGCTCGTAGCTACTGCAGCATAAAAAGGGTCTTGTCCTGGCTTCTTTAAATAAGCATGGTGATGGGATGGTTTAAGGGAAGAACACCTTTCAAATCACATGACCACTGCTATGCTTCATGTGTCCTGCTTCTTTCATTACAGCTTGGCCACTACATTCTTCCCCTGTAATTTAGTGGGTGTGTGTGTGTATATATGTGGATGTGTAGTTCTGTTGGTGGTTATTCATTATGCATGCCTCTTTCAGTGTTAGAGTGATGTGCTTCCCCTTGTGTCACAGGTTATGGGTCACCCCTTTCCAATTTTCTGTGTTCCTAAAAGTTTGGGTCTTCTGTTATTAGTGTGCGGTTCATGTGGTTGTGATGTATACCTCCTGAACTGTTCATGTTGCATTAAACATGAGTTAAAATGCTGTCCCATAAAAGTTAGCTTTTCACGTTGGGCTGAAAAAGTCTTCATTTCTGTGTAGCAATTCATGTTACTATAACCTATGGCTTTCAATTGTACCTCCATAATGAAGACCTGACTTTATACACTGTGCTATTCTTGTTATGACCTAAGCATAAGGTAAGTGACTTCTCTAACTGTATCTAAAGATTGTGGTCATTTATTAAAATTTTTTCTCTTGTTTTTTGCCTTTTTACATTATTTTTCTCATCTCTAGTATGTGCTTTTCTCATTTCATTTTCTGTTTGACTCCTTAAGATTACTTTATGAACATTGTGATCTTCAGCAAAATACACAGTCAGAGATTTAAGCACTTCAGATGTGTTATCATGAATAATTTGATATCCCAGAGCAGTCTTGAATGGCAACAGAAAATATGTATCTGTATTGTCAGTAAATCTTCTGGTGTTCATTTCTTCCACTGGCTTCAATGCTACAAACTATATTTTACACATGGTTTAGCATTCGTTCAGTGGAAAGATGAATCAGTTGTCAGTAATGGAAAGTCAGAAATTAAATATGGTGAAATTGCACGTACCGAAAGCAGATGCTCTGACATTGTCCCTTTCATTATGAGTATAGCCAGGGTAAGGTAGAAAGAAAAATCCACAAGACATGAACCTTCCTCTAGAACTGGAGACAGGCATGTGTTACTTTCTCTGTGCTGTGTGTGAGATCAGGGGTAACAGTTATTTCCCAAATCCATCCATTCCAGCAACTCCCATGACATTTTGTGTGTGATGGTACAGTGGAATCTTCAGCCTGGGGTATCATGAAAGGACTGAGAATCTGTAACTTCACAAGTCTTATAGTGTGAGGTAGAGGGAAGGGGCCGTTTTAAATGGGTTTTGACATATGTATAAACATTAGAACCAGACATTTTTTAAAAGTGATTTTTTTCTCATTCTCCATCTTTATATCCAGAGCCCTTGGTGCTTAGAAAGTGTTTATATTGAAGGCTGTTTTGTGTTCTGGGGTTTTTTTTTTGTTTTTTTTTTTAATTTAAAGATTCCCCAAAATCTGGCACTTCGTTATTCAAAGTAAAGTCATTAGGAACATGATACTGTTATTTGTTGACTATGTGCCAATGCTGAGCAGTGTTCATGTTTAGTTGAGTTGGTTTCTCATTCTCCTGATTCCTCTTCCATACCTGCTTTGAAATTTATAGGAAGCAAGTTCTTTTCCATTTGGCTCATATTGCCCTATCATGTGAATGTGAGATGTTGTCTTTAAGCTCTAAAGCAAGGTTTCATTTGGGTTTCTTTGTTAAACCCACTATATGAACAAGGATTATATTTTAAATAAACTATCCCAAGAGGCTTTTTTTATTTTTTGGTAATAGCCAGTTCTTTACCGTCATTGTCATTTGGACATTGTGCAAAATGAAATACTTTGGGCACGTTTTAATAATATTGAACTGTACATCTGAACTGCTCTGTTCACTATAAATTTCTGGGTTTTATCCACACACCAGCTCCAATATAGGTTGAAAGGGCTTAAAGAGGAACTCAGGAAAAATAGAAGTTATGGCATGAGTAACTATTGCTTATCTAAGGAGTTGCTTTCCATTCGCAAACATTGCTTTGCACTATGGGTTTGAGCTCCTTCTGTTCTACACTTTGTTGAAGATTCTCTTGACTTCCATTTTACTCCTTTTAGCGCTTTTTTTCTGTGACATTTCTCCCCATACCCACTTTCCTTTTCCTCTCCCAACCTTTCTCTCTCTTTTAAAAAAGCTGCTGCTTCTATTTCCTGAATCACTTTTTTTTTAACTCAGTTTCTCTTTTAACAAGCGTATCTATTAGAGTTTCTATTTCTTTTCTCCTTTAGGACTGTTGTGGTTATTGTAGTTATACTGATTTTCATTCCATGGTGTGCCAACTTGCTTTGTTTATTTTGTATAGAGCCCATCTTTTCCCCTCCTTGTGGTTTCCAGTGAGAAACAGAAAAACTTTAATCATGTAGATAATGTCCCTTCCCTTAAGGCCTGCCTATATGCCCTTCTACATCTCTAGATCTAATTCACTCAAATCATTCTCCTTTTTTTCTCACTTCCATTTCTTTTTCTTAAACAATCATCATTCCTTTCCTTTTGGTCCAGAGCTATACTTTAATAAAATTTCTAAGAAAAAAACTTCTTTCAGATTGGTTCCACTTTTTCATGGTGCCAAAAAAATAGTTCAGTGCAGTAAAGAAATAAAAAAAGAGAGATCTGGGCCAAAGGAAGACGATTTTGACATTTCTTTGGAAATTTTTATTTTAATTGCATTTTTATGTGGTTTTTTTAAACTTATGTGTATGTTTGTGATTTTTCATTTAACATTAACAATTTTTTTTTTCAGGGAAGGACAACCATAACCCACCCTAAGTTGCAACATTCCTCTCATAAGTTGTTTCATTATGATAAGTAGATTGTGTTAAACTGCAGAATCCAGTTTGTTGTGTGAATATACGTTGGGGGCAAGCTACTGTGGAGCGGAGAGGAGAGGTTTGGAGTTTCAACTAAGGACAATTTCCTTTGAAATTAGCAGAAATCCCTAACATCTAGCAAAAAATCCTATTAGAGCACTGTAGTTTTTTATCCTTAAAAGGAATGTCCTACTTTTACTTTAAAAACTTAAAAAGGTTTTTTTTAATTTTTAAATTAGTTCAATGGAATAAACATATATATACTTACATGACAAATACATTTAAATCCAAGAATGGTAGACAGATATGCTCAAGTTTTTATTATTTTTTTTTGCTGGGAAAGTGATTATAAAATCATTGAAGTATTGTTACTAAGATTATCACAATCACAAGATAAATGTTGCTTATGCTTGAGTTTCTTTTTTCTTGTCCCACCTTAATGAGTCTACAGAAGAATATGTCTACAGTTAAGTCTTTGAGTACAGCTTTCTTACATGAATTGATTATTGTTCTATTCAAGGATTTTAAAAGTCTAAAAGTGAAGGGTTTGTGCATCCTCAGTTAAACAGTGAGCCTTGGAATTTTACCCAGATCTTGATTTCAAAAATTCATGAACAAAATTGCCGTTATTTTTGCTGGTGTTCTAGTTTTTTCTGAATATAAATAAATTAATTAATAAATAAATTTTCTGAAAATTTATTCTCCTGACTACCAATCAGTACTTTCTTGAAGTGGGGGCGGGGGGAGGAGGAAGGAATGAATGTATGTACAATGTAGGTAGTTTGAATCCTACTTTTGAAATCTCAGAAATACATAAAGCCTTTGCCTCTAGATCCCAGAAGCTTGCCCATTAACTCTGTACATCTGACTGTCCATGTTACTTACTATATCTCATTGAGTCTCTACTCTCTCTACAGGTCCAGTCCAGGTGCAGCAGCAAGGAGAATATTCTCAGAGCCAGTAAGTATTGCATCATTTCAGGTGGACTAATGTATAAAACCTCCTAATTAGATATAAAGGATAGTTGAGAATAATATATTGGTAATAGACTAGCAAAAAAAAAAAAAGAACCATTTCAGACATAGAATTGATAGGGCTTGATGGTTCTGATTCTCAAGGAAAATCCTCCAGGAATTTAAATTTTCAAATGAGTATGATATACTCTTTCATGAACTACATGTTCTTTTTTGCTTTTTGCTAAATTGCTCTTCCCCATGCTTAGGGAGGATGGTGGGGAAGAGGGAAAGAAGGAAACTTATGCTGTGATTTTTTTTTTTTGGATATGAGGAAGCTCCCTATCCTAATGCAATTATACAACTGTTTTGCACTTGGCAGTCTTAGAGTCTGAACTGTGGGGCCCAGAGATTTTATGTGGCTGCCTAGGATCATTCAGCCAGTATGTGTCAGAGGCAGGGCTTGAACTCAGACCTTTGTGAGTCTAAGCTTCCTCTTTATTCACTCTGCCTGCATATACCTTTTTTTTTTTTGGGGGGGGGGGGTGGATATTCAGAGGGTTGCAGCTAAAGACACTTTGTTGGAGTGGCTAGGTGACACAGTGAATAAAGCACCGGCCCTAGAGTCAGGAGGACCTGAGTTCAAATCTGGCCTCAGACACTTAACACTGACTAGCCCTGTGACCTTGGGCAAGTCACCTAAACCCAATTGCCCTGCCTTCCCCCCTCCAAAAAAGAAATAAAAATTCCCACTGTATCCTGAGTCGATCTTTGGGGTGGCTAGGTGGCGCAGTAAATAGAGCACTGGCCCTAGAGTCAGGAAACCTGAGTCCAAATCTGACCTCAGACACTTAATACTTACTAGCCGTGTGACCTTGGGCAAGTCACTTAACCCCAAATGCCCTGCATTTTACTGGACAGCCTCCTTTACACCTTTAGCATATTTGGGGTACAACTTCAGGCCCATCTGTCATCCCTTGCATTTGCTTCATGGATAAGAACCCTCCTTTTTCTATTTTATAATTCCTGAATGACAGAGGGTCAGTCTCAGAATCATAAAGACCTGTGTTCTAGTTTTGCCTTTGACACATAATAGCTGTGTGACCATGGTCAAATCATAGTGCTTCAGGTACCTCTCTAAGACTAAATTACATATGGATGGCAGATGAATGAATAGCTGATATATACTGGTAAAAGGTGGTTTTACATTGGCAGTTCCTTATACCAATGAACTCACTTATTTGGGAGTATGTGTGTACACACATGCATATGTATAGGCACTTATATATATTGTGCAAGTACTCACTGGTAATGTGCTGCAAGCATACTTATGAATCTTTCCATTCGTCTGTGGCTCACCTGTTACGTTGATACTTTAGAGATTTTACTGTTCCTATGATTCATAGTCATATAACATCACTGGAAAATTGTTATTATAAAATAGATAGGAGTTACACAGGCACTGTGGGAGTTACACAGGCACTGTGGA
>CM053589.1:21689009-21715922 GCA_028646515.1 Pseudochirops corinnae | reverse complement strand
GAATGGGTGTTGTATTTTGTCAAAAGCCTTTTCTGCATCTATTGAGATAATCATATGGTTTCTGCTCATTTTGTTGGTGATGTGATCGATTATACTGATAGTTTTCCTGCTACTGAACTACCCTTGCATTCCTGGAATAAATCCTACCTGATCAAAGTGTATTATTCTCATGATGATTTGCTGTAGTCTTTTTGTTAATATTTTATTTAGAATTTTTGCATTTATATTCATAAGGGAAATTGGTCTGTAATTTTCTTTCTCTGTTTTGTCTCTTCCCGATTTAGGTATCAGTACCATATTTGTCTCATAAAAAGAATTTGGTAGGACTCCTTCTTCTCTAATTTTCCCCAATAGTTTGTAAAGTATTGGAGGTCAATTGTTCTTTAAATGTTTGTTAGAATTTACTAGTAAAGCCATCTAGCTAGCTCTGGAGATTTTTTCCTATGGCTTGCTCAATTACTTTTTCTGAGATGGGGTTATTTAAGTAGTTTACGTCCTCTTTAGTTAGTCTGGGCAACTTATATTTTTGTAAATATTCATCCATTTCACTAAAAACACAGTTTGTTCTTACTAAATAGCAAGTTATGTATGTGTGTGTTTTCCCCTTATTTACCTTTTTATATCTCTCTTGAATCTTGTAATTGTTGGTTGAATTTTCCATTGAGCTCTGGCTTTTTCATCAGGAAGGTCGGGAATTCTGTTATATCACTGAATGTCCATCTCCTTGCCTGGCAGCCTATGCTCAGTCTCACTGGATAGGTGATCCTTGGTTTTAACCTGAGCTCTTTTGCCTTGTGAAAAATCACATTCCAGTTCCTCTGATTGTTCAACGTTGAAGCTGCCAGATCCTTTGCGATCCTCATTATAGTTCCACGATATCTGAATTGTTTCTTTCTGGCTGCTGTAGTATTTTCTCCTTTACCTGATAATTCTGAATCTGACCACAACATTTCGTGGACTTTTCAATTTGGGATCTCTTTTGAGGGGTGTCTGGTGGATTCTTTTGATTTCTATTTTACCATCTGGTTCTAGGATCTCAGGGCAGTTTTCCTTGATGAGCTCTTGGAAGATATTGTACAGACTCATTTTTCCATCATGATTTTCTGGTAGACCAATAATTCTCAGATTATCTCTCCTGGATCTGTTTTCCAGGTCAGTTATTTTTCCATTGAGATATTTTACCTTTTTCTAATTTTTCAGTCTTAATGTTTCGTTTGACTGATTCTTGGTTCCTCATAGGGTCATTAGCTTCAATTTGGTTGATTCTAATTTTTAGCGAACTATTTTCTTCAGTTAGTTTTTGAAGCTCCTTTTCCATAGGCTCACATTTCATTTTTAGTTCACACATTTTACTTTTTAAGGAGCTGTTTTCTTCATTGCAATGTTTTTCTAATTTTGCAATTCTGTTTTTAAAAGAAGTGTTGATTTTATCTTCTACCTCTCTAACATGGATTTCAAGTTCTTTTTGAGCTTATCTGGGAATGCTTTCTGTGCCTGAGACCAGGTTATAATCCCTGTTAAGGCTTTAGCTGTGGGTGTGGAGTCAATACTGTCTCCTTCTGAATTTGGTTCCTCCATCTCACAGTAATAGGATTACAGAGTCTTTGTCTTTGTAGACTGCTTTCTTATAATTTTCAGGCCGGACCTTGGCCACACCCTTCCTTCGGCATTCCTAAGCCTTTACTGCTTAAAATTTTTCTCTGCGGCAATAATTTCTGTGTTTTCCGGGTCAGAGGTGGGGATTGGAGCACCCAGGGTTCACTTTGCCATCCTGGTCCCTGGAAGTTCAGATAGGGTTTTAAAAAAAATTTCCAGGCTGTGGATGGGTAGTCTCAGGAGTAGCTGCTTCCCCTGCCACAGGTCCTGCCTTTGTCTCTTACTCAGCTCTGTCCGATCCCCACCCTGCTGTGATAGGCCTTGAAATGGCCCTTGTGGTTGGTGGATCAGTAGGACTCCTCCAGGCCTCTTGGAGCGCTGCCGCTGCCTTGCCATCAGGGCCTCCCTGACAGATTTCTTAATGAATGTGTATGTCATTCCCTCTTTGAGCCAATTCTAAGGAGAGTAAGGTTCAAGTGTTGTCCAGCACCCTCTCATTCACTCCACTGTAAAAGCTTCTTTGTGCTTCTTTTAAGTGAAGTAATTTACCTCATTCTACTTTTTCCTTACCCTTTCTCCCAGTACAACTCTTTTTCTCATCCCTTATTTTATTTTTTAAGATATCATCCCATTGTAGTCAACTTATACCCACGCCATCTGTCCATGTATACTCCTTCCAACTGCCCTAATAATGAGAAAGTTCTTATGAGTTACAAGTATTCTTTTCCCATGTAGGAATGTAAACAGTTTAACCTTCCTGAATTTCTTTCTCTTTTGTATCTACCTTTTTATGCTTCCCTTGATTCTTGTATCTGAAAGTCAAATTTTCTACTCAGTTCTGGTCTTTTCATCAGGCATGCTTGAAAGTCCTATTTTTTTTTTTAATCAAATATCCACTTTCTCCTCTGAAGTATTATATTCATATTTACTGGATAGGTGATTCTTGCTTGTAATCTTAGCTGTTTTCTCTGTAGAATATCATATTCCAATTTCTCCGATCCTTTAATGTAGATGCTGCTAAATTTTGTGTTATCCTGACCAGTTCCATGATATTTGAATTGTTATTATTATTATTTTCTTGCTACCTGCAATATGTTCTTCTTGACCTGAAAACTCTGGAAATTTGGCTATAATATTCCTGGCAGTTTTCATTTTGGGATCTCTTTCAGGAGGTGATTGGTGGATTCTTTCAATTTCTATTTTACCCTCTAGTTCTAGAATATCTGGGCAGTTTCCTTGATACTTTCTTGAAAGATGATGTCTGGGCTCTTTTTTTTTTTTTTTTATAATGGCTTTCAAGTAGTCCAATAATTCTTAAATTATCTCTCCTGGATCTATTTTTCAGGTCAGTTGTTTTCCCAAGGAGATAATTCACATTTTCTTCTATCCTTTTTCACTCTTTTGATTTTGTTTTATTATTTCTTGAAGTCATTAGCTTCCACTCACTCAACTCTAATTTTTAAGGAATTATTTTCTTCAGTGGGCTTTTGTACCGTTTTTTCCATTTGGCTAATTCTGCTTTTTAAGGCAATGGAATAAGGCAAAGTGAACTTTTGTTTATGTTTTGCTCATTTACCAAGCTGTTAACTCCCTTTTCATGATTTTCTTGACTCACTCTCATTTCTTTTCACAATTTTCCTCTACCTTTCTTATTCGATTTTAAAAAGTCTTTCTGAACTTTTCCCAAGAACTCTTTTTGGACCTGAGACCAATTCACATTTGTCTCTGGATGTAGTCACTTTGACTTTGTTGTCTTCTGAGTTTGTGTTTTGAGCTTCTCTGTCACCATGGTAACTTTCTACGATCAGGTTCCTTTTGTTGTGGTTGTTATTGTCTGCTCATTTCCCCAGCCTATTTTCTTGACTTTTAACTTTTATGTCAAAGTTGGGCTCTGCTAGGATGGTGGGATCGTTTTCCTAAGCTTCAGGTTTTTCATGCTGCTGTTTTCAGAGCTAGTCTGAGGGTCTGTAAGTTTTCGATTCTTCCAAAGTGTATGATCTAAGGAGAGGAGTACTCATGGTTCTCCTGGCCTATGCATGACTACAAGCACTCTTTTCTGCCCTAAAACTGTGACAATGATCTCTTCTTTCCTGCATCCATATGCTAGTGTGCTAGTGCTCCTCCTTGCCCTGGAGACTGTGTCCTGGAACTGTGTATGGGTAATGCAATAGAGTCCTATATCTAGTGTCAGTAAAGGGATCCCTAACATGTCCTTCTGACCAGTTGTCTGACGCCCTTACCGTCTGTGGGTTGAGAGTTCCAGAAATCATTGCTGCCAGCTCAGTTGCCCCCCAGATCTGCTGCTGGCTTGCCAGGCAAGGGCTGCCCTGGACTCTGCTCCATTATGACCCAGTGAAGCAGACCTTTCTTATGTTTATGTTCAATTGTTTTTCAGTTGTGTTCAATTCTTTGTGACCTTGTTTGGTTGATTTTGATTTTTTTCTGCAAAGAAACTGGAGTGGTTTGGTATTTCCTCCTCCAGATCATTTTATAGATGAGGAAATTGAAGCCAACAAGGTTAAGTGACTTACCCAGGGTCAAACAGCTAGTCAGTGTCTAAGGCCAGATATAAACTCAGGAAAATGAGACTTCCTGACTTCAGGCCTGGCACTCTATCCAATCTGCCACCTAGCTGACTGTAAAGCCAAGCACGATTAGCTTTTCAGAAGAATGCTGTTGTGAATAGCTTTTCAGATTCTGATTACACAGTATAGTGAACACTCTAGTCCATAACAAATCAAAGCAAAACATTCACAGTAAATCAAAGTATAGCATTCACAATGTTACAATTTATCAGAGAAAATCAAAATATATCATTCACAACAACTTATCACAGAAAATGGCCACATAGTTTTCACCACAGTGGTCACAAAATTTTCAACAAAGAACAATCATTTAGTAACTCAATCATTCAATCATCTTTAAGGATGTTTGCCTCCTCAAGGAACACAAAGTACAATAGTTGAAGTTCTCTACTCATGGGGCATACTAAGTAAACTCAATCAGTCACTTATTCAGTTATCAATCACTAAGTACAGTCATTTAGTCAACCAATCATTCAATCAACTCAATCATTAAATCGTCCTTCATCATTCACTATTCAATCATCATCATTCACTATTCAATCATCAGAAAATACACAAACCCTCCAACCCTAGGTCACTGCTAAATTACAATTTCATCACTACTCAGTACCCACAGAGAGGTCTTTTCATCTTGACTCGAGGCAGGCAGCTCCTACCTGAATCCACCAAATAGTCACCTGGATTCAAAAGCAGACACCTCCCAGTTCTCAGCTCTCTGTGCAGGTCCTGCTCCACATGGACATTCACAGTGTCCAGCACACTTTAAATTCTTCACAGTCTCTGTCCCTGGGAAGTCAGGGCTTGACAAAGCCACAAACAGGCTCACACAAAGTACCAGCACCACAGCCATGCTTCCTCAGTCTTTGGCAGCCCCAGGTGGCCCTTGGAAATCCTCAGCAACTCCTCAGCAGCTCTGGATGGCCCTTGGACTCAGCAGAAGTTTCAGCAGGCTCCCAGAATAAAAATCACTCTAGTCAGGTTTTCAAAATCAAAATCATTCTCTTCAGCCTGAAGGGAACGGGAGTTTCCTCTTCGGCCTCCCTGGATCCTCTTTAGCCTCTCTGGCGGCAGCTGCTTTTGCCTCCATGAAGCTTGCTCCAAGAAGATCTGTCTCTCCCTCCCTGGGTTTTTCCTTATATACAGTATTGCCCCTCCCTGTTTAGCCCCTTCCTGTTACATCAGCAACAGGAGACAGGTGTTCAAACCTTCTGTTTCTTTAACAGAGATTTAATCTGAACTGGGTGCTAAGTCTTAGCTCAGCAATACAAAAGGAACTTCAAATCTCATTACTGTTACACTAACCTGACCTTTCCTGCCAATCTTCAAAGTTATCTTGGATTAGAAAATTGTTTTACCTGGTCCTTTTGTTGGTTATGCCGCTCTAGAATCTGTTTTGAGGTATTTAGTTTCAGTCTTTTAAAAGAAAAAAAAATTAATATGCAGAACTGTATCTTTCAAATTTTATTTCTTTGCTTTTTCTCTGACCATATGAGGATGCTTGCCAAACTGAAACAGACAATAGGTAGCAATAGAAAGAAGAAAAACAGCAGTAATTAAGTCTGAATAATTCATAATCTAAATAATAAGCCCCATAATTATCAGGGTAAGCAGGAATTAACTTTACATATAATCTTTGATTTAAAATTGATTGTTTGGAACCTGGACTGCATACTATCATAGAAAAAAATGTTATAGCTATAACTATAATTAGGTTCTTTTAGGTCAGGTCAATTTAATTCAATTCAATTAGATGAATATTTATTAAGCATCTCCTATGAATAATACAGAAAAGTAGGAACTACAGATGCAAAGATAAAATATGGTATTTTGCTTGCCTTCTCAATGGGTGGGGGAGGGGCAGGAGGATGAGAATTGGAACTCAAAATTTTAAATATGATAGTCCCTGCTCTCAAAGAGATTACATTTGGCAGGGTTCCGAGGAAGAAAGGGGGCTGGGCCAAGAGTATGACAAATACACAGGTAAGTATAAAAGAAGGCAAATGGTGATAAATACAAAGGAACAACCTAAATAAAATGTTTTAGGAAAATTTAAGGGGGAAAGAGGACACTTTTAGCTTGGAAGATCTCAATATATGTTACAAAGGAGTAAACAGAATATTCCAAGTACCCATCTCTTGGTTCCCTGGCTATTAGCCAATGCTGCACTTTCTGCAAAGAAGCCTTTCTCTGTCCTCTTTAATATCAGTTGCTTCTCTTTGAGATTAATTCCAATTTATCCTACACATATCTTGCTTGACCATAATTGTTCCCATACTATCTTCCCCATTAGACTGTGAATTTCTTTAAAGCAGGGCATTTTTTTTGACTTTTCTTTATATACTCAGTGCTGAGCAAAAAGTAGAAACTTTGATGCTCATTGAGTGGCAGATTGAAGGCTTTACAGCAAAATTGTCATCAGAGATAATCTTTGAAGGCACAAAGATTTTAAAGGGCAGAGGTAAATGTGGAAAAGTCTTCATGAGTGCACAGAGGCAGGAGAGGTGTTTAGGGAACAATTTAGTTTGGATGAAAACAAGAGTCTGTAAAGGGGAATAACGTAGAGTAAAGCTAGAAGGCTGGACTAACATCAGTCTGCACAGGCTTGAAACATAAGGCTAGGGCATTGGATTTTATACTAGAGGTGACAGGAATCCAGTGAATGGGGATCCATAAAAGCCCATTTAACCCAGAATATGCCTGAAATAGACAGCTATAATGATGGTACTAGATCCCTTTGCTCCAACTCCTCAATACATTAGGCTCAGGGGCTCATTCTCCCTTCCCTTTCAGGCAATGGGAATAAGGAATCTCCCAGTTGTAGTCCATTAATTAATACATCAAAGTAAGTGAGAGAAAAGGGGTGCCGTAGTTTTTTTAGAGGATGAGGAACTATACAATATACATCTTCATCAGGTACATACTGACATTTGGATAACTCCTGGTCACCTCCTCCCACCCCTTTCTCTTTGTTGGACTGTTACTCATGGCTAGGAACCAGTTTTTCTTTTTTCTTGGCTTGCTGCAAAACAGAACAGTCTTACAGTTTCTCCCCTACTTGAAGTAAGCAATCAGAGTTTGTCATGTTAGTTTTTTTTAATAACTGGTAACAAGAATAGAAGATGGAGACTAAAAAGGTTGTATAAAGTAAGTATTTAGATACTTTCCAAAAAAAAAAAAGGGTATAAATTAATTACCCCTACACTTAGCAACGGAG
The DNA here is from genome assembly GCA_028646515.1 of Pseudochirops corinnae. Taxonomy (NCBI): domain Eukaryota; kingdom Metazoa; phylum Chordata; class Mammalia; order Diprotodontia; family Pseudocheiridae; genus Pseudochirops; species Pseudochirops corinnae. Next base: position 21,708,527 of record CM053589.1, on the reverse strand, counting down.
TATAAAGATGTTCCTTACTCAAACTTATAGAATTATAAAATGTTGATTACTGGATGAAAGCAGGTGAGGAATAGGGGAACTAGTGACTGGCTGGGAACATTGGCCATACCTTTGTGACCTAGATAAAAAGCAAGATGGTTCCCTCTTCTAAGGTGGGCTTTGAGGAAAAAATAATGGCTTTTCCTTTCTTTCCCCATTTTTTTTCTTGAAGTGTATAGAATGGGACTGGAATGGGCTGGGGATGTCTTTCTTTACCCTTCCTCCCCAACTACCAGCAATGATGTCTTGCAAGCAGGACACATATGTCACCAAAAGGGGACAGCATTGATATTCAACTCAGTGGGAAGTTCTACAATCCAAATTCCACTATATTATTTTAACAGTTAAATATTTGCTTTTCCCAAAAAAATCAGCTGGGATTTTTGGGGGACACATTTTCTCACATTCTCAACTCTGGAGAGTTCTGTGGGAAGTTCAAGCATGGTCCTTTCCAGTGCCTTTTTCAGTTCCTTGAACTAAAGAGTCCCAACAAAACCACATGGTATAATTTTTAATGGACTACTTAATGCCCTGCAAAGACTCAGAAGTCCACTGACCACAATTTTGAGACAATCTTAAAATTAGTTGGTGGCACAGAGATTATATTCATACCCCAATATAAAATGATATATCCTCAACAGGTAAACAATATTTTTAAGGTAGTATCTGCATGATACTTGTAAGGGCCTATCCCCTCCTATAAGAACTATGAAACAACAAAAATCTCAATGTAAATTAAAAAAAAAACAATAACAAAATAGAAAAATAAAAGGAAAAAAAAATCAGTCTACTCCCCACTCCCCCAGAGTACAGTATAGTCCCAGACGAGCTCCCAATAATGCTGTAATTTACCAACAGGGATTGGGAATTTGGGATTGACTGGTAGTTATCCCTTTTCTTTCAGGCAAGAAACCTAACTGTTCTGGGGGAAAACTCCTCTAATGAATTTCTTTGGGAAGATAAGCATAAATTTTTCTAATGGGTCTTTCTCTCATTTCAAATGAAGGCCCAGAGAAAAAAATTTATCCAATGGGTCCTTGCAAAACATAAGGCACTCCAAATTAACCCAACCTGTATCCCTTCACCTTGGGCAACTCAGGTTTTAAGGTACTCTGTGGGTTTGTACTCTTAAAACTATAGCTCAAGAGCCTCCATTATTAGGCTCTTCTAAATAGCCAGAAGTCACAATTAACTCAAAACCATTTACTGAAATGGCACAGAAAACCAAGCAGCAACAAATTGCTCCAAAGAACCTAGAGCACCCCTTCCCACAAATAAATGCAGTGTCAGTGGAAAGCATGGATACCTATGTTGGTTCTAAGTAGAGAGGCACAAACGCATGGAACATACGTAGCTCATGATGGGGCTGAATGAGATGATTTCTACTATCTCTTCTAGTTCTAAATCTGTGATTCTCTAATCTTGGTTACAAATGGAATTGCTCTAGTTCCAATTAATGGAAAGAGTTTCCATGAAAGTTCTATACACTGATGAAATCACAAATTGAGGTAAAAACAAATAAAAACCCAACCTTTGCATTTGTATCCTTTAAAAAGAAAATTGCTATAGCTACCCTAGTTCAGGTCCCCATTGATGTTCTCTCATTTGTACCACTGTAATAGCCTACTAACCTCCCTACTTCTAATCTCTCTCTGTTACAATGTGTTCTGCATACTGCTATCAGAGAATTGTTTCTAATATTTCTTATCACATTACTTTCTTGGTCAAATATTCTTAATGGTTCTCCCTTGCCTACTGAAAGCTGAAAAAATTCCTCATTCTAGAATTCAAGGCCTTCAATAGTCTGACTACATCTTAACTTCCCAACCTTATTTTATACTCTCCCTCGGTGTGTACTCTGGTCTGGTTAAACTACATTACTCACCATTTTACAAAAACTTGTCCTTTCTAGCATCTATGACTCTGCTCATGTCATTCCTTATGCTTGGGACACTCTTCTACCAACTCCTCCTATTTAAATCCTTTACAATTCTTCATAAATTTCCTGAGCTGGAATTAACTCTTCCTCCTCAGAGTACTTTGTACCTCTCCAGTATACTTAAAACTTCTAATTCACAATATTATTATTTGTATACATGGGTTATCTGATCACATGAGACAACATGTAAAGAACTTTGTAAAACATAAGATGATGCATAAATATTAATCATCATCAGCAGCAGCAGCATCTGTTCCAACAGATCATAATTTTCTTGATGTCCGGGATCATGTTCTATTCATCTTTGTATCCTCAACAAAGCCTGTTATGACACTCTACACATAGCAGGCACTGAATAAATGTGTAAATAGCAACTAGCACTGAAAGAGGAAAGAGAATAAGGAAGTCAATAACTTTAGTCCTATAAACTAAAAACAAATTTTAAAGATTTTTGGCTTAAAGGAATGTTTTTAAAAAATCTGATTTGGGTCAGCATACTTTTCACCCTTAAGTTTCAATAGACAAAAATGAACAAGAAACTTACAGCACAGTAGATTAGAGAAAAAGAAACTCCAACCGTATAATTTCTGAACAAGTATTAGAGAGCCTTTCTCACGAATGTCTCTGGTCTCCTAATCTCTTACAAAAACAGGCAAAAATCAAAATTAAGTATCTGCCATGACCCAGAGATATCACCATTTCAAGACACAAACAAGAGTGGAAGATCTTAATTTCCCCAACTGAACAAATATGCATGTAAAGCAGTAATTCTTTTTGTGGTTGTAGTCATTATATCATCCTTATGAATGTTACAGCAGATATCCGAGAATGTCATCTCAAAGCAGATGACTACTTATCATTTTGGATGATCAATATACAAATGGTACTTCAAAATGAGGATAAAATTCTTCAACACATTTTTCCAGTACACTCTCTCACTTTTTTTCTCTTGGCTTCTATGATGATATGGCTTTTATGTCTTCCTTTGCCTCTTAACTACAAATATTCCCTAAAGTTTGTTCCTTAGTCATTTACTCTTTCTATGAGAACTTATCTAATTACATAGTTCTAACTATCTTGATGTGACTCCCAAATCTGTATCACTAGCTCTGATATCTTTTTGAAAGTCTAATCCTATATTTCCAAGTGACTAATTGAATTTGTCCACTATCACATCAAATTCAACATGTTTAAAATGAAAACCATCATGTCCTCCTCGGCAAATTAGCTTTAGTTCCTGATTTCCCTAATTCTATTAAGTGGTACTATCTTTCTTTCACTTATAATTCTTATATTTCCTCCTTCCATATTTGATTATCAGTATGTATTATTGAGTCATTATTTTTTAAACCCACTGATTTCTCTTTTCCCCTGTACTACTCCAGTTCAAGTCTTTTTCATTTGGAATCATGGAATGTAAGACCTTAAAGTTCTGCTTTGTCTTTTTACATATAAGGAAACACAGAATAGTTAAGGGACTTGGGTAAGATCATAAGCAGAATAGCTGGGATTCAAACTTAGATGCTGCGAACCTCCACTAAATTCTCTTTCCTTGCTAACAAATGGTTTAACATTATTTTTTCAGATAAAAAAAATGAAGCCAAGAGAAGTGAGATGACTTGTCCAAGGTCATGATTAGACCCTTGGTTTCCTAACTCCTAGTTGAGAAGTTCTTTATACTAAACCACAGCTGCCTTGTTCATGTGTTGATTATTACATCAGCTTTTTAAGTGTGTTCCCTGCCTTTAGTCTCTCATCTTGTAACCAACTGCCACAATATAAATGACCTGCTGTAAGATCCATTCTCTGACATCTGTTTGATAGTAACATACAAGAACAACAAAGATTTACTGCTATGTAGGTAAAGAAAAAGGGGTCCCTCTATCTTTCCTCTCCTAACATGAATGACTCCATCTTTAAATAAATTTCCACTTAAGTATAAAATGCAGTCATCTCCAACTTTCTTTGTCTATGTTTTTGTTCTTCCCAAATTTCCCTGAAATGTTAACCACGAAGCAAAACAAAATTGTCTTGCTTTCTTCCTCCAAGGACAATGACAGAGTAGTAGACTGACTGCCCCTCATTTTTTCTGCATGATATATTCTACTCCTAGCCCTATTCCTGGCTTTCTAGACTTCAAAATCACTTCAACTCTGCTGTCTCATCTTGGAATTTCCTTCAGCATCTGAGTCCTCTTCACTCTGGATCATCCTACCAGTTGTGTGGTCTGGAATGTCCCTCTCCAAGGTGTACCCCACTTCTCCCATTGCTCATAAGGTCATCGCAATGGGAATGGCAAAGAAGGGATGAATGTTCATTTTTTTGCAAAGGAAGAGTCAAAATGACTTGGTGAATTGCTGGATATTGGGGATAAGAGAAAGCAGTTAAAAATGACTAATGTTTTAAACCTGAGAGGTTTAAGAAATTAATGTTGTCATTAATGGAGCTAGAGAAGTCAAGAGATGAGGACTTTTTTTTTGGAGTCAAGAGGCTGTTAACATAATTACTGTTATTTCAATAAAGCAAATGGAGGGACCAAGTGTTCCTCTAATCATCCTGTAATGTTAAGAGAAAGTAAAGAAAGCCTCCAGCATTGTTGGGTGGAGCCCTCTTTATCAAACATGGGACATCAAAGACAAGAGTCACACAGGATGGCCAGGCATGGAAGGACTATGATTCTGAATCACTGGAGGGAATACCCCTACTGATGGCATCACAGATTCATTTAATTAGAAATACTGAGTAAAGAAAATGAAGAAGAAAATAAAAGAGCTAGAAGAATTTAGTACCAAGAGCCTACATGTCCATTTCTGTTGGTAATACAGAACTTAATGTAGTGTTACTACTACATACCAGCCTTTTCAGTCCTGTCAAGGACTATTACTTCTTAATAGAAAATTTTCGTTGCTGTATAAATTTAGTGACCATGTTTTCAAATACGAAATGACAACTGAAAGAACAAAATTAATGCTTCAGTGTCTTACTCATTCCCTGACCCTCATCTTTAAAATTTTTGATGATTGATGTTGCTTATTCGTACTTCATATATGAACTTGCTTTTTTGATCACTAAATGTGTTCTTCAGGTCTTTCATGTAAGGGATTTCAGTTTCTAACTAGCAGTGTGGTGGTGTGTGGAGCAATGACTGTAGAATGAGAGAATCTGGGTCTAAATATTAACTTTCTCTGGACCACTGGTTAACCTTACCAAGCCTTATTTTTTTTGTCACCTATATACTGATGGTATTAGAGCTGTCAATTTCTAAGGTTCCTATCGGCCAAGATATTTTATAATTTTAGTTTTCTTAGGAAATATAAATCCTCAGTATGTTTTGGTGAGGAAGGCAGTATGAATCTTCACAATAAGAAAGATAAAGAGAATTATTAACAAAAACAATAGTAGCTAGCATTCATAAAGTATTTTAAGGTTTGCAAAGCATTTTACAAATATGATTTCATTTGATTTTCACAACAACCTTAAGAGGTAGGTGCTATTATTATCTTCATTTTAAAGATAAGAGATGTGAAGCAGATAGAGATTAAGTGACTTGCCTAGAATCATACAGCTAGTAAATTTCTGAGTTTGGATTTGACTCTGGTCTTTTTGGCTCCAGGTTCAGTTTCCTATCCACTGTGCCACCTGCCTGACTTGAAACTTGAGAAAAGTAACATTCAGTGATTAATGAATAAATCAGATGCCCTAAAACAACATTTCTGAAAGGAAAAGAAAGTACTATATATAAGAATCTCATCCTTGGGAAATGTCCCATTTTTAATAAGCCCTTGTATTAGCTCCAACTAAATTTGTATTGCTTCTATGCATTCCATGATATTTAGGTTTTATTAATATTTTCTTTCCAACAGAGTATGACCCTTACACTAGAAAAGGCATAAGAAAAATGAAAAAGGCATAATTGTTACCTAAGATAAGTAAAGAAACAGTAAAAATTTAACTGATTAATTCCCCTGGTCCAAAGAACTAATTCACCTGGTCCAAAGAACTACATCATTAGGTCTTGAAAGAACCAGAATATGTGATTCTGAGCCTATCAGTGATATCTGAAGGGTTTAACATGATTTAGAAGAGGTTCCATATAACAGAAAAGGAGAAAGAGAACAAAGCCTTCAAACTCTAGGCTAGTAAGCTTTATTTAGATTTCTAAGCAAATTCTAGAATGGACCAATAAAGAGATGATAAATGAACATTTAGATAAGAGGATTCATGATTATCGGGAGCCAGTTTGGCTTTAAGAGCAGGTCATGCCAGATGGAACTCCTGTTCTTTTTTTTTTTTGATAGGATTACTAAACTAGTATGAGGGGAATGCTTTGGATATAGTTTAGCTATATCTGGGCAATGCTTTTGATAAGGTATTTCATACTATTTTGTTGAAAAAAATGAGATGTGGGCAAGAGGATAATAAAAGAAAAGGATTCAAAACAGCATGAATGCCCTAGCTTAAAGAGTAATTTGTTCAGGCTGACTTCAGAAAAACCTGAAAAGACTTATATGAACTGATGCTAAGTAAAGTAAGCAGAACCAGAACACAGTTACTGTACACAGTAACAGCCACAGTGTGCCATGACTGACTTTGATGGACTTAGCTCTTCTCAGCAATGCAAGGACTTAAAACAATTCCAAAAGACTCATGATGGAAAATGCCATCCATACCTAGAGAAAGAAATATGGAGCCTGAATGCAGATCGAAGCAGATTATTTTTGTTTTGATTTTTTCTTTCTCATGGTTCCGCCTGTTCATTCGAATTCTTCTATACAACACGACTAATGTGAAAACATGTTTAATAGGAATATATATATGTACAGCCTATATTGTCTTGGGGAGGGGTGAGGAGGGAAGGTGAGAAAATTGAGAACTTATGTAAGTGAACATTGAAAAATAAAAATAAATTAACTTATTAAAAACAATAATTGTTAATGGTTCAATGTCAATATAGCTGAAGGTCTCTAATGGAATATTCTAGAATCTGTGCTTGGTTCTGTGCCGCTTAACATTTTTGTTAAAGATCTAGATAAAGGTATAGATGGCATGCTTATCATCTTTGCAGATATCATAACCTTGGAAGGGATAGCTAATACAATGGATGTGTCAGGGTCTAAAAATATCTTGAAAGATTAGAATATTTAGCTAACTCTAATAAGATGAAAATCAGTGTGGATAAATGGATGAATGAATGAGTAAAGCATTTATTAAGCACTATGTACACAAGACTGTGCTAAGTGCTGAGGACACACAAAAGCAAAATAGTCACATTCTCACATTCTAATGGAAGAAACAAAACACATACAAAGGGGTGGCTAAGTGGCACAGTAAATAGAGCATCAGCCTGGAGTCAGGGGGACCTGAGTTCAAATCCGGCCTCAGACACCTAACACAAAAACTAGCTGTGTGACCTTGGGTAAGTCACTTAACCCCAACTGCTCTACCTTCCCCTCTCTAAAAAGCAAAAAAAAACCCCAACAAAACACCACAAAACCACATACGGAAAATTTTTAGCTGCAAATTAGATGGAAAGGTCCCATAATCCTTAGGTGCTAGGAGCAAAATAGGTGATAATGCCTCTTCTTTGATTTCACTTCCACTGATAAAATCACATTGGTTTCTGATGCTGAAACACTTGACAGTGCCAAAGATTCTGGGGGTAACAGTTTTCTTTTCTGGGTCTTTAGGTGACTGTGCTACCTGCAGAGGCAGTTGTCAGATTGCATCTCTATAGGAATTGTTTCCCAGACTGATAACTATGGGTACTGTGCTGGAGTTCAGGGTTTCATGGCAGACAGGAGAAGAGGTGGTAACAGTGGTTTGATCTGCCTGGCATGTGCTGCCTCCTCTCCCTCCCTCGGCATACTTTGTTACTTCAGTTAAACTTGTATGACTGCCCTATGTAAAGCCTTACACTTAAATATAAAAAGAATTAACTTCTCAAATATCAGACAGTGGAGGCATGGCTATAGAGCAGCTGTTCTAAAAAGCTCTGTGGATTTTAGTAGATTTCGAGTTCAATATGGATGAGCTGTGTGATATGTTAGCCAAAAACACCTAATGCAATCTTGGGCTTCATGAAGAGTGGTATAACTTCTAGGAAAGAGAAGTGATGGTAACAAAGCAATCTGTCCTTGTCAGTTTTCATCTGGAGTACTATGTTCATTTTTAGGTGCCAATTTAAGAAGGGCCTTGATCAGTGGGATAACGTCCAGAGGAGACAAACCAGGATGGCAAAGGGCCTGGAATCCATATCATATAGGGATTGGTTGAAAGAATTTGGAATGTTTAGCCTGGAGAAGAGAAGACTCAAAGGGACATGATAACTGTCTTCAAGTATTTTAAGGACTGTCATATTGAGGGGGATTTAGACTTGTTCTGGTTGGCCTTGGATGGAAGAACCAGGAGCATTGGGTGAAAATTACAAAAAGACCAATTTAGGCTGGATGTCAGGAAAAGTTTCTTCACTATTAGAATTATCCAAAAGAAGAACGGACTATCTAAAGAGGTGTTAGTCTCCATCCTTGGAAAATCTTTAAGTAGAGGTTCGGTGACCATTTGTATGAAGGTCATTTCAACTCTCAAATCTCTGGTTATGTTTTCCATTATCTTGCTTTACATTCTTCAACTGTTTAGAAGACCTTTCCCTACTTCTGCAAATAACAATTTTATATTTAATATGCCATCATTATATTTAGTTAAATATTGCCTTTTGGTACCATGAAAATGGAAAACTTAAACATTATTGATAACACATGAGAGATGAGACCTTTTCTATATAAAAATATGAGAAAGTTGGTAAGTCACAGTTGGTAAGTCACCTTCTGTATTCCAACTCCCATGAGACATCTGAAGTGTTGCCATTCCATGCTTCCCATGAGCTTATCTGAGGCCAAAAAACTGTGTGCTGCTTGAAGACAAGAGGCAGACCAAAGAAGCCAGAGCACCAGCACCTCTAGCCTTGAAAATCTCTGTAAGCTGTAAAATGTATCCTTCAATAAAATTTAATAGGATATATAGTCCTATCCATGGGCTATTTCTTACCCCTCTGCTGTGGCAGTTACCTTATTACAAATATCACCTATTTAGAAAGCAATTGATGCTAAATGTAGGAAATAATATGGACAGGAAAATTTGATCAATCTCCCCATTACAATTATGCCTTCAAAATAATTCTAATTTACTGATGTGCTGTTCATTATTTTGCTGTGGTGCCATATATGTCATATAGCACTTGTAGACTATAAAACTGATGACAGTTTAGATCATATGTCATCATGTCTTATCTAAACTTTTTTTTTCTCTCAGTGCCTGGCAGAATGCTTTATCATAGTAAAGCAGGTAGGTGGTATGGTGGAGAGAATATACTGGACATGGAGTTAGGGAGATCTAACTGACCCTGGGCAAGTGAAAACCTCTTTTTGTCTCAGTTTCCTTGCTTTTAAAATGGGAATAATAACAGCACCTATGTTCAAGAACTGTGTAAGGATGAAGTGAGATAATATTTGTAGAGTGCTTTGGAAATTTTAAAATGCTATATAAATGCTATTATTATTGCTATTATATATTCAATAAATGTTTTTAGGAAAAAAACCCAGAATTTTTAAAAGTTTACTTTTTCACTTTATTCTACAAGTATAATTCCTGTCAAGTATGTTAAACATTTTATCCAAGCTGTAGTTGTAGAACAATACAACAGACTTTTCGTGCAAAAGCAATCATTCATTCATCCATCTTGACAAGCTATTTTTTTCCCCATGTGAAGCAGTCACATTCACATATGTTTTTCTAAATTCTTATCTATCTAAAATAAATTATCAAACGGAGACTGAATATTTTGCATGTTTTAAGAAGCAGAAATCTTTGAAAAGATTAATTAATATTTCTCATTGATATTTTAATAACATGATACCTTACATGTAATAGATATTCAATGAATATTACCTGATTATTTATGTGTCTTAAAGAATGGAAATGTTGGGGCAGCTAGGTGGCACCGTGAATAGAATGCTGGCCCTGGAATCAGGAGGATGTGAGTTCATGTCCGGCCTTAGGCACATAACACTTACTGGCTGGGTGACCCTGGGAAAGTCTCTTAATGCCAATTGCTCAGCCTTACCCCCTCCAAAAAAAAAACAAAAAAAAGAATGGAAATGTTTCATTTCCAAGTTATTAGTGAATGCATGCACAAAAGGTCTATCTCTAACTTAATATATCTTTTACATACAAATGGCAACCCAAGGCTATTGGGCATAGAAAGCCCCCTGCCTTTTCCTCCTTCTTAGGTTGGTATTTTTCTTCCTTCTCTCCTCACCCTCTTATGACAGTTGTCTGATGCTGTTCCCTCCTAATCTGCTCCTCACCCCTTTTCATGTAGTTCTTGGAATAGCCAGGATAACAATCTATAGGATTAGATTTCCTATTAGTAGAGAAAGACCAAACTCTGGGACTGTGTTTCTCTTCTCCCATTCCTAACAACCCTATGTCTTTCATCATTACTAGCTTTAAACCTGGTCTCCCAGATAAGATTTCCCATCTTTTTACTTTCTACCTAAAGGCTCTATTCTATTCTTCTCTCAGGCACTATTCCATTCTTCTCTAAAAAGCAACCACTTCAAGGGCAGAGTGAAGATAGTGGAGTAAAAGTGGAGACTTGCTTGAGATTTCCACCAAACACTTCCAAATACATGTTAAAACTGACTCTAAACAAATTCTAGAGCAGTAGAACCCACAAAATGACAGAGAAAAACAAATTTCCAGCCCAAGACAACCTATGGTACACAGGAAAGGTCTGTTGTACCAGTCTGAGAGAGGAGCACAATCCAGTGCAAAATGTGCAACACAGACTACACCCCAGCAAACCTGAAGCAGGCCTCAGGGAACTGAATCATTGGCAGCTGTGGTGGATTCTAGACTTCTCAACCCATGAACACCAAAGACAACTTAGAAGGTCATTAAGAAAGGTCTGTGAAAACTGAATGAGAGAGGAGCATGGTTCAGCCCCAGCCCCAGAGCAGTGGCAGCAGCTGGTCAGAGGAGCATTGCAAAGATTTCTTTCCTGGTGCTGAAACAGGATTCTCCTGCTTTGCCTGTGTTTGGATATGCGTCACAGTACTGGGGCAAGAAGGAAGGCTGGCGTGGCAGAGGTGGAGAGGGAATTCTCCTCACACTTTCAAGGAAGAAAAGAGTGCTTGTGGTCACTCCCAGCACAGAACACGAGCCAGCAGAGGAGTAAACACCTTTGCTTTGATACAACCTTGGAAGAACTGAAAATTTACAAGTCCCTAGAAGTATATATTAAAAAAGATGCACAAAACCCCTGAAGCTTGGGATGGTATACTCTCCACAAGGGAAACAGAGGCCTACCTTAACAAAGAATTAAAAAGTCAAGTAAGTGGCTGGGAAAATGAGCAAACAGAGGAAAAATCTCAGACAATAGGATCTTACTTTGGTGACAAAGATCAAAACAATACAACTAGAAGAAGACAAAAAAGTCAAAGCTCCTACATCCAAAGCCTCCAAGAAAAAATACAAATTGATGTCTGGCCACAGAAGAGCTCAAAAAGGATTTTGAAAATTAAGTAAGAGAAGTAGAAGAAAAATTGGGAAGAGAAATGAGTGATGCAAGAAAATCATGAAAAATGAGTCCAACGGCTTGCTAAAGGAGACCCCAAAAAATACTGAAGAAAATGACACCTTAAAAAAATAGACTAACCCAAATGGCAAAAGAGGTTGGTCAAATGGGTCCAAAAGCTCACTGAAGAAAATAATTCCTTAAAAATTAGAATGGAGCAAATGGAAGCTAATGACTTTATGAGAAATCCAGAAATCATAAAACAAAACCAAAAGAATAAAAAAAAAAATAGGAGACAGTGTGAAATATCTCACTGGAAAAAAAAAACTGATCTGGAAAGTAGATCCAGGAGAGATAATTTAAAATTATTGGACTACCTGAAAGTCATGATTAAAAAAAAAAGCCTAGACATCATCTTGCAAGAAATTATCAAGGACAACTGCCCTGATATTCTAGAACCAGAGGGTTAAGTAGAAACTGAAAGAATCCACCACTCACCTCCTGAAAGAAATCCCAAAAGGAAAACTCCTAGGAATACTGTAGTCAAATTTCAGGTTTCCCAGGTCAAGGAGAAAATACTACAAGTAGTAAATATTGTAGAAACAAAAGATTTAACAGCTTGTACATTAAGGGATCAGGGGCTTGGAATATGATATTCTACGGGTCAAAGGAGCTAGGATTAAAACCAAGAATCATATAACCAGCAAAACTGAGTATAATCCTTTAGGGAAAAAAAAGTGGAAATTTAATGAAATAGAGGACTTTCAATCATTCTTGATGAAAAGACTAGAGTTGAATAGAAAATTTGACTTAAGAGAAAAACGAAAAGGCAAACAGGAAAGAGGAATCATAATAGACTTATTAAGTTGACCTGTTTACATTTCTACATGGAAAGATGATATTTGTAACTCATAAGTCCTTTCTCATTATTAGGGTAGTTAAGGTATATAGAAAGGGGGCACAGGTATGAGTTGAATTTGAAGGGGTAATATCTAAAAAATAAAATTAAGGGGTAAAGGGAATGTACTGGGAGAAGGAGAAAGGGAGAGCTAATATGGAGTAAATTATTTCACATAAAAGAGGCAAGAAAAAAGCTTTTACTGTGGAGGGAAAGAGTTGGGGGAGGTGAGAGGGAATGAGTGAACCTTACTCTCATCAGATTTGGCTTACAGAGGGAATAATATACACACTTAATTGGGTATGGAAATCTATCTTTCCCTATAGGAAAGTAGGGGGGAAGGGAATAAGAAAGAGGCAGATGATAGAAGTTAGGGCAGGTTGGGGGAGGGTGTAATCAAAAGCAAACATTTTTGAGGAGCGACAGAGTCAAAGGAGAGAACAGAATAAAAGGGGGCAGGATAGGATGGAGGGAAATATAGTCTTTTACAACATGACTACTGTGGAAGCATGAGTACATATATATAATCTATATTGACCTGCTTGTCTTTTCCATGAGGGTGGGTGAGGAGGAAGTAAGGGAGGGAATTTGGAACTCAAAGTTTTCAAAAGAAATGCTTAAAATTGTTTTTACATGCAACTGGGAAATAAGATATACATGTAATGGAGTATAGAAATCTATCTTGTCCTACAGGAATAGAGTAGGGAAGGGGATAAAAGAAGGGGAGGGAGGATGATAAAAAGAAGGTCAGATTGGGGGAAGGGGTAATGCATGCCATCTTTGGGTTGGGGAGGGGAGAGATGTGGAGAAAATTTGGAACTCAAAATATTGTGAAAGTAAATGTTGAAAGCTAAAAACAAATCAGCTAATAAAAAAGAAAAACAAAGTATTCATTCTAGCTCTTGAGGGTAAATGGCCAAAATAGCCTAAACTTCACTTTCCTCTTAAAATTCAAGACTAAACCCAATCTCCCCCTGAAAAAAAAACAACCACCCCTCCAAACAACTCAAAAACAAACAAAAAACTAATATGGAAGCCTCAGATGATATTCTTATCTATCACTTGCAGTGAATAATGCCATTTCATAATATATATAATTTTAGACTATGAACTTGGGTTTTAGAATAATTTCTCTACTAAGGCAATGGCTGGGCCAATGACAGTTGATTATTCAGACTGGGATCATGCGCAGAATTTATAATTACAGAACCAGTTATTTCTAATGGGTTACCCCTTCTATAACATTCCAGTGAATTAAAAAATTACTTTTTTTTATAACAAATTTATTGGATCAAAGCCACTAAATCCTACTAAGACTTTTCATTTTAAATTACATTATTCTTTGCTGTTCCACAGTAATTACTTCCCTATTTTCCTAAAACTGGCAGAAAACTCCAGTGGATAACAACAACAATCAATATTTCATTTAGTGGAAACTGACATGACCTAAATGAAAACATCTTTAAATGAAGACTGAACATTGCTGGTAGATAATCCACCTGCAGTCATGAAAGATTAAACAAATACGATGGTACTTACTCTATATGCAGTGGAAACATAACTAAGAAGGGAGAGCTGCTGAGATGATCAAGTCTTATTTATAAGAGAAAAACCAATATCTAATGTTTAAACTTATTATAATTTTGGATACGTGACTGTTTTTAGCAACTATAAGGTATGATCAATAACAGGTTGTCAAATGCAACTTCTTTGTAAACTGTATGCAGATAAATTCATGAGGGACTTGAAATCGATCCATTTCTGTTACATATATAAATGGTTGGGAATCAATGGGCTGAGTTCTACACACTGCACAAAAGCAGAATGAAGAAAGTCACCAGCTTTAATCAGAAGCTTCTGCTACTGTTTACACATATTATCTTTCAAATTCTAATACATTCTATGCATGGGAAAGTATGGTATATAAAAAAATGATATTTTCACTAAGAAAGCAGGTCTTTGAAGAAGTGCCTGAAACAGAAGGAAAACATTTTTACATTTGATATAATTTTTTAAAATCAGACGCTCTGTTAAATGTGACCAATACAATTTCTGGCTTGGTATATGCTATCAGTAAGGCTGGTTATCCACAAATCAAATTCCATTTGTAAAGACAAGTTTCAGAACAGAAATTAGGCATTTCAAAATTTAAGTTGTGCTTAGTTTCTAGATGAGTATAAAGCTGTAAATATTCACTGACCTCCTAAGGGAAATATGGATATTACCATGAAAAAGGTTAACAGTTTATATAATTATTATCTGCAAAGGCAGAGGGGAAATTTATCAGATGACAAAGGAGTGAAGAAGAATGTAGCATCTTACTGTATACCAAACAGTAAAGCAACTTGTCCACAACCAAGTCAAAATCCTGTCCAAAACCTAACCACAAATCCATAATTAATGAATAGAACATATAGGATACAACAGAGTAACCATAAAGCACGACTGAACTTTTGGGTAGAAACATATGAAATTTTATTTTTGCTAATCAATTAGAATGAACACAAATAGCAGCCAATAAATTTATCTATGAGTTAACTTTCCAGAAGGAAATTAAAAGAATAAGATTAAAAAATATCCAATCAATCTTTTTTGGTCCAGACCTATAATTTCATCAGTATAAGAATCTCCTAGTATGGAAACTCCCTTTGCCAAAGTAGTTCAGCAACTTGTCTGTAATTTACAACTTTAAATATTTGACTAGGGCAGTGAAAGTTTAATGACTTTCCAAGAGTCATACAAAGAGTATGTGTCAGAAATAGAACTTGAACTCAGATCTTATTTCTTAATAGAATGCAAATTCCTTGAGGGCAAGAACTATTTCATTTTCATCTTTTTTTCCCCAGTGTCTAGCAAGAATAATGGTACAAAGAAGCTTCATAATGAAATCTCATTGATCATTAAATAATTCCTAACCTCAAAACTGTCCCTTGTTCAGTCAATACAGTTAACAAATATATTTCCAAATGGAAGTAAAGCATGTTACATATAGATTAAATCATAATCAGTCCCTAGTTCCTGAATCAAGAAGCACAAAAATATTTTTGCCTTGTTTTTATTTTTTCAATTCATTAATTTATTTATTTTTAGTTTCCAATATTCATTTCTGTAAGTTTTAAATTTTCTCCCCCTCCCTCTTCCCTTCCTCCCCAAGATAGCATGCAATCAGATATAGGGTCTACACATACATTCCTATTAAACACATTTTCACATTAGTCATGTTACATAGAAGAATTATAACAAATGAGAGAAACCATGAGAAGAAAAAACAAAACAAAAAACAAAATAGTCTACTTCACTTTGCATTCCAACTCCATAGTTCTTTCTCTGGATGTGGATGCCATGAGATGAGTCCAATGGAATTTTTTTAGGTCCTTGCATTGCTGAGAAGGGCTAAGTCTATCACAATCAGTCATCACACACTGTGGCTATTTACTATGTACAATGTTCTCCTGGTTCTGCTCTCTTCACTCAGCATCAGTTCATATAAGTCTTGCCAGGATTTTCTGAAGACCACCCGTTCATCATTTTTTATAGCATAATAGTAACCCATTACATTCATATACTACAACTTGTTTAGCTATTCCCCAGCTCACAGGCATCCCCTGAATTTCCAGTTCTTGGCCCCACAAAAAGAGCTGCTATAAATATTTTTATACATGAGTGTCCTTTTCTCATTTTTATTATATCTTTGGGAGATAGCCCTAGAAGCTGTATTGCTGGGTCAAAGGGTATGCACATTTTTATAGCCATTTGGGCATAGTTCCAAATCTTTAAAAAGATTTTTTCTTAAATCATGTAGTAAGCAAGAAAGCAAAAACTGGGCTGGCCATGTTTTGGAATATATATTAGAGACAGTGTCACTTAAGCATTAAAACCTTGATTTTCTATGAGCTAATCTTCAAAAAATTTCTTTGCTAATAGGTTTGTATAAATTTTAAGGTCCAGAAATATTGGTATAATATCAACAAAGATACCCCTTACTTTCAACCATTTAACTCATTGGTTCTCAACCTTCCTACTGCCGCGACCCTTTAATACTTGTATGTGGGAGTTTCTGCATGTAGGCAGAACCCGCCTGGAGATGGATAGAGGAGCGGTGTCTCGGTTCCTAAGACCATTGGAAATATGTTTTCCAATGGTCTTAGGCGACCCCTGTGCCCCCTGTGAAAGGGTCATTTGACCCCCACAGGTTGAAAACCGCTGATTTAACTTATAATGCTTTGTACAAAGACATTCTGGTTATTACTTATAGTACTTGGGGTATAATATGCACAAAGTATGCTCTTCAGTCACTCAGTGTCCCGACATTCTACCATGTACAAGACCATATTTTTCTTCTTAAAGAAGTTATTATAACAGTTTAGGTGAGAGACAATAAGGGGCAGAACTATGGTGGCAGCCATTTTGGATGAAGAGAAAAATATGACTAAAAGCAACACCACAGGGTTAGAATCAGCCAGATTTTGTAAGAAATTATATGTGGGTAGTGAGGGAGAAGGAATAATGAAGAATGATCCCAAAATTATGAACCTGGGTGACTGAGAGTATGGTGCCACTGCCAAAGAAATAGGGAAGTTTGGAGGAAGGGAGGTTTTAGTAGTAAACATGATGAGTCATTAAATTGGAGGATGGTCTTTTTTCCTTTTACATATTCTGGTCAATTAATTTAATTGTTTACAGTAAAAGGAGAATCTGGACAAAATCACAGTTTCTATTCCCAAAAGAATCAACTTCCAGAGAGAAAGCCATCCATGGCTACAGAGAGTTCTCTGAATCTCAGTAGTAATTTTCTAAAATCACGTTATTATCTAGAAGTGGCCATCGTCGCTATAGGAAAAACTCAAAGACTAATGACATCCTGATGCAAGGTTTGCAGTACTACTGTTGCGTGGGGAACACAGAGATAAAATATTTTTCTTTTCTTTCTTGGTTTTTTTTTCCTGAATGGTTCTGTTATCAAAAGGTCAATAGTAAAAACCTCTTGGTGGCTGCAGTGCTGCTATATTTAGTTTGAATAAGATATTAGATAGTGGGTACTTAATTACATCTGTATAACCTTAATGCAAAATATTTAAATAGATGAAACTCTTGATGATGCAGACTTTGTTGCAATTATATACCACTGGAACTTAAATTTTCTCCCTAAGGGAGGACAGAAATTGCTTGCTATTTGATTCATGCACAAAAATCCTGCAACTAAATAGCTTTATTCTAACAATTAAGTCACAAGAAAATATTCTGGCATTTTTTTTTTAGTTTAGTTTCATATACCTAAGGAGAAAGGGAGAATCTCCCTTCAATGAATTAACCTGATTTTTTCATAAGGTTTATTTTAATAAGGTCTGGACGGAATAAAGAATTACGTAGTGATTTTTGAGTTTCTTGCCATGGTCATTATTTTATACTTTAAGTCTTCTGGTCTTGTTCCTAATTTAGATGCTGATATTGTAACAAAAAAAAAAAAAATCAAGGCTCATCTAAGCTGTTAATCAAGCAGATTTTGACACAGGATGTTATCTGTAAGAAAATTCTCTTCAGGGAAATTTTTCTTTTGGGTGACTGCCTCTGTTTTAGAACTTGAAACTACTCTTCTTGAAGAAGAGCTGATACTATGTGGCAGTTCTGGTTTAAATAAGCTTGTCATTTGATGCAGTGAAAAAGAACAAAGAAAAGTTTATGTGTAATAGATTCCTCAGTGTACTTGAAAATAAGGTCACTGAACACTATTCATCTTGTAGATTTCCTTGGGAGAAATGCCTAAGGAAAGAGAAAAAAACTACTCCATGCAATATCATACATTGCTATTTTTTGGCAAAGCTTATTAGCAAGTAGATCTTTGCTCAGAACAAGGCCATACTATTGAGAATTCTCTATGGAAGATGATGTACGGCCTCAGTGAAAAAAAGCAGTCTATCTTCACTATCCGTGTGGCCGGCTCAAGTTATAGATTTCCAACATCTCATTTACTTTCTAAAAAGTTCTTTTTCTAGAGAGTTTTTGCACAGGACAAGTATAAGGAAGGTATAACTATTTCTGGAAGTCTTCTACCAACTTAATTTGCCAGAGAGTTCTAGACCTTTCTCTGGCATATAAATATCCCCATGGGGGTGGAGCAAGAGTAACAGCTTTGAGTTTCTCCAGCTGTTTAGTACAGAGTACCTCACAGCTGTCACAATTCATCACATGCAAGAGCGTTGGAAATAGCTGAGCCTGGGGTGACTAAATAGCTGAGGTGGTAGTTGAGGGTAAGTAGGAGAGAATTTTGATAAGGAGACTTCCTATTTCAGGTTGGAAGGATATTTGACAGACTTGGCTGTGGTACTTAGTTCTCTCTCTTATGTGTACACACACAAGTAAGTGTGAACACTTGGGGAGTAAGAAGCAGTGGGAATTAGGTGCTTTGAAATTAGGTGGGTCTGGAAAAGGCGGGCACCTTGGCTAGGATGACCTCAGAGAAAGTCAGCATAATAATATTGCACCGTATTACAGTGTTAGAGAAGAGGGAAACAGCAATTCCTCCCCTACTTCTTGGGAAGCAAAAACATCGAGAAGGGTGAGAAAAAGTGGGAGAACCTGGCATGGATCCAAGTAGGTCTATGTAACAGTAATCAATTTAGCAGATACTTAGCCCTTAGTAACTTAGGGCTAAGTATGGAAGGTGTGAGCTCTGTCTCCTGTTGAAAAGGTGTGTAGTCCCCTGTTGCTGGCAGGAGGGGGTTGGCTGAGACAGAAGGCCAGTGTGTGTATATAAGAAGAATTCCACAGACAGAGAATCAGAATTGGGAATCTTCCTCCTGGAGGTAGCAAGATTGTCCCAGTATCTGGGAGCTGGGCTGCTGGACTGAAGAACTGAGTTGGAGTTTTCTTGAGAGAGAGAGAGAGAGAGAGAGTGAGAGAGAGAAGGAGGGAAAGGGAGGGAGAGAGAGAGACAGAGACAGAGAGTGAGTTTCTCTCCCAGCATCTGGAAGCTGACTGAGAACTGAGTTGGAGTTTTCCTGAGACCAGAATCTGGTGAAGGCCTCCTGGAAGGCTGAGATTTCTCCTGGGTCCTAGGGCCAGCCGAAT
>CM053589.1:21659494-21682649 GCA_028646515.1 Pseudochirops corinnae | reverse complement strand
AAAATCTGAAACTCAAGTGATTGTAGAACTGAATCTTGTAAATTAAAAGTAAATGAGTAAATAAAAAAAAATAAAAAAAAATTGTCCTGGAGCACTGGAATAAGGTGGGAAAGTAGAAATACGAAAAAATCCACCGAACACCACTAGAAAGAGATCCTATGAGGAAAATTCATAGGAGTATTATAATCAAATCCCGAAACCACCAGTTCAAGGCTAAAATATTAAAAGTAACAAGAAAAAGTCAATTTAAATGTGGTAGTGCCAAAATTAGAATCACACAAGACCTAGCAGTGGAGACACTAAAGGACTGCAGGTTTTGGAACATTACATATTGAAGAGAAAAAGAATTGGGGCTCCGGTTGAAATTATCCTACCCAGCAAAGTTAAACATAATCCTGAATGGAAAAAGAAAATGACATCTGATCAACTGTCAGACTTCCAAGACTTTGTTAAAAAAAAATCCATTAATATACTCTCAATGTATATTGTATATTCTTATATTTCTCCTTTCTTTTACAACCAGACTTTTAAAGAGACTAATACTCTTTTTCTCCCTTTCCTCTATATATACTCATTTCTTAATGCTTTTTATAATTTGGCTTCTGACATTACTACTCAACCGAAACTGCTCTTCCCAAGGTTACCAATAATCCAAAGATACCATAGTAATGGCCTTTCCTCATTCTCATCCTTCTTGACCTCTCTCCAGCATTTGATATTCCTTCCTCAGTTTTTGTGATACTGTTTTCTCCTCCTACCAGTTTAACCACTCTTTCTCAGTTTTCTTGGTTCCTGTCATCAGTGTCTTCACAGTTAAGATTGTTCCCCAAGGAATTCACCTGGGCCCAACTTTCCTCTCATTCTACATTCTGTCTCATGGTAATCTCATCAGTTCTCTCAAGTCTGATTGTCTTACCCATGCAGATGACTTCCAGATCTACATATGCAGCAGTATTCTCACCCTTGAATTTCAGTACCATGTTACAAGCTGCCTTTTGGACATCTTCATTTTGGTTTCTTGCAGTCATTTAAAATTCAACACATCCAAAATAGAAAGTATTCCTTTATCTCTAAAACTACCTTCTCCTCCAAACTTCCTTATTTTTGTTAAGGGCACCACCATCTTTCCAGGCATCTAGGTTCATAACCTTGGCTTTATCCTTGATTTTTCTCTTTCCCAAATATCCAATTAGTAACCAGATCTTGTTGATTCTACTTCTATAGCATCTCTCTCATGTTTCCTTTGTTTCTACACACAGCCACCATCCTGCTTTAGATTCCTATCACTTCTTCCACAGACTATTGCAAAAACTTTCTGATTAGAATCTGTTTTCACTTCCTCCCCTCTCCCATTCATTCTTTCCACAGCCGCTAAAATAATTTTTATAAAGAATACATCCAATAATATTATTCTTCTACCCAAGAACTCTCAGTGGCTCCCTATTGCCTGTAGGATGACAAATTCCTCAGGTTGGTACTTACAGCATTTCATAATCTAGTTGTAGCCTTTCTTGTTATACATCATTCCCTTTTATTCATGCTGAGTTCCAGACAAACCAGCCCAGCTGATAATCCCAGAAACTGGCATTCCATTTTTTATCTCACTACCTTTGTAGATTCAAGGTTTAGTGCATGCATCACTTTATAGGAAAAATCCTTCCTGACTACCCCTACTTGTCAGAGCTCTCTCTCCCCTCACATATCTGTCCACATGTTGCATTTCTCAGTAAAATGTATGGTTCTTAAGGGTTGTGACTGCGTTTAATTTTGTCTCACATACTCAGTGCCTAGCATTGGGTTCTGCATATAGTAGACTGGATGTAAGAAAAATTGCTGGACTAGAATCTATAACCCTTGGCAACTGATTAGTATAAACAACTTTTCTCAGAATGAAACCACATAGAAACCTAGGATCACAGTTTTTAAGATTAGCAGCTTTAAGAAGAGTAAAAAAAAAATTTTTTTTTAAAGGATAGTAGAGACCTAAGTATGTTTGTATGCTGAAAGAAGGAACCTGTATGATTAAGACCTTAATTAGTTCCTATCTCCCAGTAGTCTCAGTCTCTAGAACTCAGAGCTTGGTTAGAAGATACAAATTTTGGTGACTAGGCAGACTTTTTTCATAAACTATGCCATTCTAGGTCTTACCTTCAATCCAGAGTTTGAGCTGGAATTTTCTCTACTAATATTCTGAGATATCGTGGTGATTTGGGGGTAGGTGGGAGAGATAAATTCCCTGGAATGGTTATGGTTTTCATAGGAGCGTTTTCTAAGAACAGTGGTGATGTGGCAGATAAAAGGGGGCCCTGGAGAAAAAAAATGTGGCCACCATTGTTTCGCGAGACACCCTGTTGAGCTCAGCGGTAGATGCTAGGGTTATTCCACGGGATGAGGATCAAATCCATAGATGTAAGTGGGAAAGAAGGAAAGACAACAGCACAGGAAGGTTTTTCTATATAATGCAGCCCATTATCAGTTGTCTAAACTCACAGCGAGAATCAATGATCTTTGGTGGATGTCAAAATGCACTCACTCTGGTATTCCAATAGTAAGTACGGAGAAACAGAGTTTTATTGGTAGTTACTTCAGCTACGGATCCTGTAATTTCCATTCTTAATGGAATCAATCATTCATCAAGTACCTGTTATTTGCCTACTAATAATATGGGTTCCATGATAATATCAGACCAACCAAATGAAATATTATTAAATCCTTTTCTCATTATTATAATATAATTATGAAGCCTTCAATATTTTTAATACTTTTATTATAATGACATATTTCAAATATCCTTGGGTGAGTCCTTTCTTAATTTCATATCAAATGAGATAATATGAAAAGCTTTGCAAACTCGAAAGCACTATATTAATTCTATTATTCTTGTCATTATTATTATTCCAACCTTTTCTATCTTTTACATTATTTTTTTGTATCTCTGGGACCTTAAGGATTCAAGTATCACAGTATCTCTTTATGAATCTAAGACCATAGCAAATTTGCATCCCTGCCATTTCTTTTAGTGACCCCAATGAATCTGCACAATAAGGGTCTATTATTCCCCTCCCCCCCCAGGTCATCCCCAGCTACTGCCTTTAATATCCTTTAATCTGCTGTGGTCAATATTTTTTCATTAGTGACTAGATGAAGGAAGTGAAGATCCATGTACATTATAACACAGTTCCGCGAGTTACTTTTTTTGTATAGTAGAAAAGAGTTAACCGAGAATATCTTCTAGCCTCAGAAGAGTATTTAGGTGAGCACTATGCGCTTCCATGATACAATGTAGGAAACTTATATGTATTTGAAAGTTTTGCATAGCAAATGGTTTTTTGTATACATATACTGCCAAATACTTATGCGATTCTACACAATGAGATTCTCAGCACTCCAAACTAATGTGGAATGGAAACAGAAATGCAGCCTTGCCTTTAGGGCTGAAAATTCTACTGCTTTGCATACTTATTCTTTATTATTGGCCAAGTTATGATTTCACGTTGGTTCCTTAAAGGAGATAAGTTCTAATTTTAGTGAGTGGCTTTTAATTCACCAATATACCAACAAGCATGAAAACAGAAACAGTCCTTTTCATCTGTATTATCTTTGCTTTCAGCCCTACTTTGTGCTGGAGTGTGGCACAATAGAAAGATCTCTGACTTCACAGTCAAAAGACTTAGGTTCAAATCCTGCCTCTGACAGCTTCTACTTGTGTGAATTGTGCACTGTGTCCTCATTTATAATATAAGGTGGTTCAGTTATATGGCTTCTGATATCCTTTTAAGTTTAGATCTTCGTTTCTATGTGATAGATGGCTACTCTGCTGTTATGTTCTAGATTAGTACTTAGACAAATGAATTGACAATAGATTCAAAGTAAAATGGGGTGTTTCTATAAGGAAAAATGGCCTTATTCCTTTTCATGCTGAATATGTTCTTTATCTTCAAGTATTTCCCATAGATCAATGCTTAAATAAAACTGAAGAACTAACTAAACCTTAAGCATGAAAACAGAATAGAAATAAAAGCAAATTCAAAATTAGTATGGATGACTGTTGTTGAGTTAAAAATTAACCATTCTAAGTAAATATAACTGCTGTGACTATGATATAAACTGACTCCCATATCAAATCTAAACTTTAGTCATTCACATTTTCTTTTGAATATATGAAGAAAAGAAGTGACTAAATAATTGCGATGTCTTGGGCTGTTTTATTTTAGGAAGGGCTGATAATGATTTCTTTAAGGGTCATTTCTGAAGTGTAGTTTGCTTAACGACAAAATAATATTTGAGTATACCAGAGAATTTAATGCCCTCTCAACTCATAGTAATGGTTTCTGGATAACATTCAGAGATTTTATTCCTTACTAAGTGGGTGATACACAAATACCTTTGAAGATCACTGTCAAGGATATGTAATATTCACTAACAATGACTACCAAAAGATAACTCTTTTTTAGGAAGTCTTTAGGCATAGCTGCTCACTGGCAAGAATATTCTACAGAGAAATCTACGTTAGCTCTGGTTGCCTAGCCAAGTATGACTTAATGGGTTCAAAATTAAATTTTAGATGCTAACTTCTTACATTTTTATTTGAAACTAAAGAGTTCATGGCTTTTCCTATGGAAAATACTATTCTGGAAAGACTTATATTTGAATGTGAACAATGTACTTATGGGTCTCACAAATTACAGCAACCCTTGTGAGAGCTTCTTTTGGAATATCTCAAATTATGGATTATTATTCTGGGCTTTTTCTTCACCAAGATGGAAAGAACTGTGGTACCTAATTTTTATGATTTCTGAACTGACTCAAATTATTTTTAAAAAAGATGACTTTTGGAGAGTGAGAAGATTGATGGATGGAAGTTCCATGAGCTAATGGATTTAATATTATAAGGGAAAGAAAAATGTGCTACATTTAATGTAATGATTGGTTGAGAAAATGTAACAATCTTATCACCTATGGTAGAGAAAGGATCTTAAATCTAGAGTCAATAAATCATGGTAGGTAAAGTCTTGTATAAGAACCATCTCAACTTTTTTCTCAATGGTGCCATTTGATGAATACTTTCTGTTTCTTATTCTGTCTACATCAAATAAGCTTTGCACTTAGGAATTCAAACACTTTGGAACTGAAGAAAAATTAACAGAAAAATAACCAAATAACATTATTTTTCTCTACATTCTCAGCATGTGTGGAACACATTCATTCAAAAATCGATTTTTAACTTGTCATTAAACAAAACAGACTGAATCTAATTATAATGCCTTCATAATAAGGAGCTTAGATGACTGCTCACAAAACACAGGTGTAAATCTAATTCAAGCAGCAATTATAATGCAGGGGATCCATGAAAGAAAGAACTCCTTCCCTGCTAAAGATAAAATTCCCTTATGACAGGATTTAAGAATGTTTTCTGAAATTTTCCTTGGGGGCCCATGGAAAAATCTTTCATCGAGCTTCCTTTAAGAGATCATATTTGGTTTCATATTAAAAATGTGAATTTAAGGCACAAATGCCATTGCAATATTTCTCCTTAAATTAATATTTAAATTAGTTGTTCTTCACAATACCCATGTAAAAGCAATCCATTTTCCAAACAAGGACCCTGAAGTACCAGAAGATAACTTGCTTAAGAATCACCATGCAAATCAATAACAGAGTCTGGTGTTGATGCCCATTAATAAATGCTTGTTGATTGATTAAACTCTATTACATGTTAGAGCACAGTTAAATTGACAGTTGCATCTAGGTATAACAATGGATTTTTATGTTTTTTCTCTACTGTATTTTGTGCTGTTTAAAAGCAAAGGGTATATTACAATGCATTATGTTCATTCTTATTCACTATCATGTGAGGAAGAGCTCATGTATAGTATGTTTCACATCCCGTACAGAAAACTAGTTCTCTAATGAAGGTGAGGAAGGTAAAAACTAAGGACTGGTTAAACATGTGGAAAATTCTACAATGATGGTTTTCATTTCTCTACTTAACAGTATCCTGAAACCACTACATGCAGTACACGATATACACATATTATATATGCATGCATGTATATGTTTGTATATATATTATGTTTCTAACTTAAAATTATGAACTAGGATGATAAAATTTTTTTACATGTTAAATATCTGTCTATCAAAATAACAAAAGCTACATTAGACATATGAAGATATTACTATAATCAACGGATAAGAATGATTTTGGAAAATTGTCTGACAGGAGCTCTTATATATACACTCATATATGAATTCTTCTGAATGTCTGAACGACAAAAAAAGGGAAGAAAATTATAGAAAAAAAGAAACATAATAGTATCTTGCCTTCTGGAAACTTTATTGGTTATTTGAGCCATTAAGACTTCTTTAATCTTCTCACACTCCCTTTAATTATACCAGCATTTCAATTATGTTTCCAATGGGAGCAATCGCCCTAGATTCCTTACTGGATTGTATCTATGTTACATGTTTATTCATAGAAAAACTTTAAGTTTTATTATTTATGCACCAAACCTTTTGTTTCATGAAGACATTGTTATTATTTATACCTGTACAGAGGCTGTTTTAATTATGTGATATTTTGCTTAAAATTAAAAAAAACTTTCTTATGGAGCATTTTAGCATCTGTGCAAGCTTTAGTTCCAACATTCCAAAGCCAACCTGACCTCATGTTTCACTTACTTCCCAAATTCAGTTTTGCACAGTTGGAATGCAATCCCAGTGGACTGTGGATACTTTTGTTTGGGAACAAAGTTGTAAATACCATTTTTGTGTGTGTGAGCCTGGGAAAGGTGGCTCCCCTGAGGTTTACCTTTAGGGGAGAATAAGCTGCCCCAAGAACACTACCACGAGGTTTCTGTCTCCTTGCAGGACTAGCAGGGCGTGCGTGTGGGGAGGGCGAGGAGGAAGCAAAGGGTGGGGGGCGTTTGGTCACTGAAGGAATGAAGTATGTCCAAGGTGGCTAATTTCCTGCTCTAAGGGAAAATCCTATTTATTCCATGCTAGGTGTGGATCTAATTGAAATAGTTCATTGATACGAGATGAGAATTTTCACTAAATTACATTTTTAAAGATGTATGTTTTCATTCAGTTTGAAATGTATTATATTATCATTCAAATAAATATTTGTTGATTGATTGTTGACTGATCTCAACAGCACAAACACGTTCAACACCACACTTGAGAGGCATCAACTATCTGTATTCACTATTAAGCCTTCTCATTGAAATTCCAAGATCCCATTTTTCTAATGGTATCAGTTAATTTCAACTAATTTTAGAACAAATTAAAAACAAAGCTGTATAATGCTCATTATATATGAAGAAAACACTGCTAAGAAAATTGTACTGTGGGACATAAAACCAGCTAAAAATGCCCACACACATTTCTGATCTATTCTAGTCAAATCCAGAATAGGCATTCATAATGCTGACAAAAATACTGGAGTTGGGAAAGACAGTTGAACAGTCGAACAGATTCCTGTTGGTTAATTCAATTTGCTGACAGAAAAAGAATCATAGGATGAAAAATGGACTCTCAGGCTCTTGCAATCATTTTAGTGAGCTGACTAATCTATAACCATCATAATCAATTAAATAAGAAAGAATGTCACTTTTAGCTATTTGCTACTTCTCAGGTATATGCAATAAAGAGTTTAATGCTGACGTAGAACTTTAAAGCACGCAATGATGCTAGGGAAGAAGCTTTCAGGAGGAAGTAGTCATACACATTACTATGCTAGGTAGTCTATGTACCACACTTGCTAAGATATAAAACAGGCACAGTAACACGGCACAATATGTTTTCTTATGATTTCAAGATTGACTGTAATATAAATGCTGAATAATAATCATCCCACCCCAAAGGTTGGCATTAAAACTTTCTTTCTAGTCAATTTAGAGTTGTTTCCAAATATCAGGCAGCAACATTCCAAGTTGAATATGTTTGAAAGAAATTGGAATGATACTAAAGCAGGGAGCTACCCCAGCCTAAACTAGAAATGTGAATAGACTTGTTTTGTTAATGTACATATAGTCCTGTTATCCACTGGTTAAGAATATCTTCACCCTCTCTATGAAGACAGAATTTCACATTTGCATTAGTAACAGTATATTATATTAAGTGATGTTCATAAATTATTTCTAAAAGCTAGGAACTAGAGAAATGATGCTCCAGCTATGATTCAGAAGTACAGATTTCCCATGACGTTTCTGCTTTCCTATTACTTTTTCAAAACTATTATTTGTGGAATAAGGTATGGGATTCGGCTTTCATTTTTCATAGTATAATTGTACATGTAAGCCAGCCTTAGTCAGTTGAAAAGAAGTATGAGTCATCACACAATTACATGTTGGAAATGTGCCAGATGCAAAGGCACTGTGCTTACTTTTGGTGTTGGACAGGAAGCTGTGGAGAGGCGAGATGTAGCCTGGGCACGAGGAGATTCTGAAGGGGTAGTGCTGAGGGAGGCGGTATCTCGTGGAAGCACCTGAACACCACGGGAAATGATGGAATCTGGAATCTGAGCAAGACAGATATGATTAATAACTTGAAAGTATCTATGACTAAAGCAACTATTAACATAGAAAATCTATGCCCAAACCCAATTTTAGGTCTTTGTGATGTGTAATTCATTCTACTTTTACAGTCTAGTATGATTTGTTGGTAGTAATAATAAAAACTCAGTAATGTGGAATATGTTCTAAAATCAGCCTTGATAGATGAAAAAAAATCTTTAAGTTTGAAAAAAAAAAAGTACTCACCAAAAGAGTTTTTCTCAAACTTACCAGTGTAACAGACACTGACAAGAATCTGCAAAATTATCTGAGACCTAGAAAAATGTCTTTAAGGTTTTGGGCCTATAACAGGGTCAGGAACGATTGCTATTGAACTTGCCAACTTTCGGCTTCTATATGACAGCTCACAAGGTAAAAATTACATTATGAAAACACACATAACTAATTTCTAGTATGAAGAGAAACTAAAAGTATCCTGAGTGGAAGTTTGAGGAAATCAGTCATAGATATACAGCTGTGGGAAGCAACATAGTGTAGTTATTAGTTGAAAGAGTACTGGCTTTGGGGAGAGAAAAATGAGGTTCTGATCTGTTACTATTATGTGACCTTGAGGAAACTAGTTAAGTTCTCTGGGCCTTGCTTTTCTCATCTGTAAGAGGGGGGGACTGGATGATTTCTATAGTTCTTTCTAAATTAAAATCTATAATCTACAACACTTAATAAATATGGGCATTGCTGAAGGTATACAGCACCCACATGTGAAGAAGCAAAATTTGATTTGTCCCAGTGGTTTCTGCCTTAATCTTGACTAAAACATAATTTCATACCACAACTTATTAAATCCTGCATTAAATTCTGTATTGTGCAACTTTATGCAATAAAGCCACACAATCTGCTGAGGCAACAATAGGAATAAAGCAGCACACAATGTAATTATAATAAACTACACAGCGTCCTTCATATATGTGCCAAAAGCAGTCACATAGGAGGAAAAGAATCCCTAAGGAACTGAGAAGAATCATTTGAAGGAATGTAGGAACACAACTAAATGAGCAATTTGTTTTTTAAAAAAGGGGGAGGGGAATTTTTCTACAGAAAAATTGCAAAAAGTCTAATATTTATCAAACAAGTATGTAGGAATTTATGAGCTATTTGATGTTACCAAAAAAATTTGGAGAGTAGTATTATTTTCAGTATGTCACTAGTTATCATACCTTCTTATATCTATTCACATTCTTTTTAAGATTTTTGAAACCACAGAAGAATCACAACTTTAGTATTCTTTTCCTGGATCAATGATGGAAGTACATATCACTCTTCAACTTAATGTGACTGCAAATTACAATATTCATTTGTTTTCCATAAGGACTAGGAAGCTGGATACATAGAAATTACATCTCTTTCGCAACAATGGTCATCCTCTTTCACAAGAAAGGGAAATCAAGGTCCCAAATTCCAAACTTGAAAATTATATTGATTGTTCCCATATTCTTACAGGATTAGAGATTTAGAAGTGGAGCAAATCTCAGAGGTGATCTAGCCCAAAGCCTTCATTTTATAGATGACAAAATGGAAGTCCAGGAATGTTAAACTATTTGTGGAGAACAAAAGAGAGGAAGCGGTCACAATGGATACAGATAGCTTTTCTAATTTCACTCAAAAGAAGGAAAAAAGACATTTGGGATTTCCAGTTACAAACCAGTGGAAAGAAAACTGCACTGAGAAGTAGTAAACCTAGCTCCCTACTGCACCTGAAGCTGAATAGTTCATTTTATAAATGGGATATTCATATCTATTCTGAGAGGTAGATGGTGTAGTGGAAAAAGACCTGGCTTTAGGGCCAGGAAAACCTGGGTTCCTTTGCCATAAGTTGGCTTTTTAACCCAGGTCAAGTTGATTAATTTCTCAGTGTTTCACAAAATCATCTCAAACTCTATGTTTTAGAGAAGGCACCAACCAGCATTGGTAAAAGGAGTTTCTTCATCAGGAATTTCTTATATTTATGGAATTACAGTCCTATTAAATCTCTTAATATTTATTGTATTTGTTTCACAGAGATGTTACAACACTGAAATAAAAGAGCTGAAAATGTTTTTTTAAATGAGAGCATTATTCAGAGGTTAGCTACTATTATTAATTCTCCAGATATTACTTAGAATACACTTTTTGTTTATACGAATAATACATTTGGAATCTTGTTAGAGCATAATTTATTACAGACATAAATTCTGTATGACGGTCCTACCATAATGTACTATTTTAAAAGGACAAGCATCTCAGGGCTTTTAAGGGTCCATCCAAAAGGATTTCATTTTCAAAGCATCAAAGGGACTTGATTATAAGAATATCTGAGCTATAAAGTGGTCACAGGGAATGGGCTACAAGGTCAGTGTTCCAGTGAGTCTTTAGTATATTGAAATACTTTTAGAAGAATTTATTTACAATTTCCATCACAAAGCTGATTCATTGGGGGTTTGTAATAATGCTATAATTTTGCTACTGGTTTTAGGAAACTTAGTTGTTCTGCCTTGCAAACTTTATGCAAATATACTACATACACTATAACTGTATACATTATAACTTGATGCTTCGTACACAATACACATTCAATTGATGAGAGGATGCTTTACTTTTTGTCTGGACCTGTGGCTGATTCGCTGGTGTAGGGAAACTCCTGGCAAGGAAATTATCAATGTGTATGGCCAACTA
This sequence comes from Pseudochirops corinnae, assembly GCA_028646515.1. Classification (NCBI taxonomy): domain Eukaryota; kingdom Metazoa; phylum Chordata; class Mammalia; order Diprotodontia; family Pseudocheiridae; genus Pseudochirops; species Pseudochirops corinnae. The sequence goes on along the minus strand of CM053589.1, from coordinate 21,671,427 downwards.
ATCCACTACTTATGGCATTAGAGAGTTGTCTTGGGCAGTAAAAAGCTAAGTACCTTGCCAAGGACACCTAGTCAGCATATATGAGAGGCAGGACTTAAACCCACATCTTTCTGACCCAAAGTCCAACCACTATCTACTGAGTCATGCCCCCTTTATCATAAAATTAATAATCAAAACATCTGCTGCAGTTCTCTCTGGGACAAAGTAGAAAAGCTAATATTTTCTTGCTGTGCTTTATCAATAATTTATTAATAACTTTATCCTTCAAAGAGTAGAGGAACTAATAGGGGAAATGTCTATCCTGGAACTGATATTGACCAGGAAGAACTAGATGGTGGGGCTCAAATTAGAGTAAGTTGTGGGGATAGGAGGGAAAGCAACCATTCCTTCATAGAGTTTGTGAAGTAGAAAAGTACATATAGCCCTAGTCAGACATGTACTGTAGATTTTAAGAGAGCAGATTTCAAAAGATTTAGCCAAAGGAAGTATATCTATGGAGATCTGGGCTGTAGGCAATATAAATGTGAGAGCACTGAGGGAGTGATTTATTCAGGGAAAAATAACAAAATAATGGAAAAAATATTGGGTCTTTGCTCTACAAAAACTATAAAAAAAATCATTTAACTTGGTAGACCACCATGTCTCCTTAAAGGCTCTCAATATATTTTCCATGCATACATCAGAATTATTTAATATTCCATGAAAGATAATAAAGAAAATTTTCTTTGATGATCTTCTGATCATTAATGGTAAGTAAATAAATAGCGGGCTGTGTGCTTGCTACAGGAGTTCAAAAGAGTCACCAAGGAGATCCAGCCCGTAATTCTAGCTCTAGAGAAATTTCCTGTAGATTGGGAGATCCTCCATATGTTCAATTGTGCACGACACGATGCTGTGTTGCATCAAGTCCTGGAACACTGTAGAGCCCACTGAATGAGATCCATAATCATTCCAACAACAAGAAGAAAAATTTGGTCTGAATATTTGCAATAGGAAAAACCAAGCAGATAAAGAATTCCTGTTTTTCAGATTATAACAAGAAGTTAGATGGAAAACCTATAGAGCTCATCCATCCACATATATATTACATACATATACACACATACAAATTACATATATTATATATATACATATACATATACATATATATATATATATATATATATATATATATATATACACAACAGTCTTACACACTTGCAAATGGACACTGCTTTGGGCTCAGAATTAAACACAAGGAGGAAAACATGCTGGTTTACTTTGGAAAATTAAAAAGTTCCTTTAATACCCCCCCCAATTTCTCCCAAAACAGATGTCCAACTTTTTAATAATAACATTCTATAGGTGTTTGGATGTAGTTTTAAGTTTTGGAACACTGGTATTGAAAGAATTAAAAATTAATTTCATGTGAAGCCCAATAGACAGGAATGTGGTTGTAATGAGCAAGCTAAATTGCCTAACGTGAGAAACTGAGAAAAAACTGGAGGAAAAGATATCAAAGAAATGTATAAAAAAAAGCTAATAGTTTAGTTATATCGTAAGAGTAAAATAAATAACTGATGGACAGCTTATGTGCTCCACTGGTATTTTTGCAATGTCAGGGCAAATCACGAAGACTTCCATGTTTCCCCGTGGGGAACTTATGAGTTCACATGGAAAAGGTGCACAGGACAGGCAGGCATGGAAAGATTGAGACTGGGCCTATTATAAATTTTTGTTATCTAATTTCAACTGAGCCCTAATCATAGCAAGACAACCAACCTTTTAGTTTTAGCCCATACCACCCTTTCCCCATCCTCTCAGCTGTACACTCTACTGAGAAATATTATTTGTTGGGAACTCCCTCTTTTCTTCTTTACACCTCAAGGTCTAGTCAATATAATGACTAAACATGATTCTAGAGGACTAACGATTAAGAATTCTACTCAGTTTCTAACAATAAAACAATGGACTAAAAATGCAGAATGAGACACATTTTTGGACATGGCCAATACAGTAATTTGTTTTGCACAACTACACATTTGTTATAAGGGTTTTGTTTTTCATATTCTTTTTTCTACTGGAGGAGGTAGAAGGGAGAAAAAATAAATGCTTATGTATAGAAAAAAATTAAATAAAAAAAACCAACAACACTGACATATCATTCTTCTTCCTCATTTTGTTTACTCCTCTCTCTGATAAAGACATGCTCTTTGTCCTCATCAGAGTCAACTTTTTACAGTATGGTTGATTCTATCCCTTTCTGCTTCTATGGTAGATTAGCCACACAATCACCTCCCAAAAAAACTTCAAAAATCTTTAACTATTGGTTGATTTTCTACTGCCTACAAACATGCGTATGTGTCTTACATGCTTAAAAAAACAAACCAAAAACACCCCCAAGCCTTCACAAGGCTCTATCATCTCCTCAAAGTATTTTTTAAATATCTCTTCTCCCTTTCAAAGTCATATTCCTAGAAAAAAGCTACCTGTATTTATTGTGACCAGTTCCTCTCTTTTCACTTACTTTTCACCCTTTTTCTAATTGACCTACGACCTCATCACTCAATTGAAATTCCTCTTCTGAAAATGTACTGATCAGACCTCTTAATTGCAAAATGTAACAGTCTGCTCTCAATCTTGATTCTTCTTGACTTCTCCCAGAATTTCACATTGATAATCATCTCTTCTTGGATATACTTTCCTATTTGGGTTCTCCTACCTATCTGACTCCCCTTGCTCAGGTTCTGTTTTTGGCTCATGATCTGAAGCATACTGTAGATTCACTTTGACCATACTCTGAGGTTCTGTCCTGGGTCTTTTCTCTCTACTACACTCTTACTTGGTGACCTCCTCAGTTTTCAGGAATTAATCACCCTTATGAAGATTAATCTAATTTATATGTGTCTATATGTGATATGTGTATGTATAATGTATACATATATGCATATATTATATGATACACATACACATATATCCATCCATAGTCTGAGACAGACTATGCTCCAAGTTGCTCGTTTTCAACTGCCTGTTAGACTTTTCAAATTGGATGTCCCAAAGGTGCATTCCAAATTCAACAGAATTTGCTATTTTTTACCTTAAATCCACCCTTCCTTTTAGCCTTTATATGTCTGTTCAGAACCACATTTCTTAGTTTTACAACTTTAATGGTATTTAATTTCTTACTCTTTTTCATCACACATATCCATCCAATCAATTGTCATATCTGTCATTTTTTATCTCCACATTTCTTATAATTATTCCTTTTTCTCTATTCACACAATCGCCACCTCTCACCTGTATTACTACAATAATTTGTTAATTGTTTCTCTCCAACTTGGGTCTCATCTCAGTCTAGTCTATCATTCATGTAGAATGGTAAAATGATTTTTCTTGAAGTGCAAGTCTAATCATGTCATTGCCTTGCTCAATAAACTCAATGGCTTCCTTAGGATCAGAAATAAACTGGCTTTTAATACCCTTTAGAGCTTGTCCCCAAATTACCTTTCTGACACTGGATTACTCCCACCATTTATTTATATCCTACTGAATGAAGCTAGAGAAAATCACAAAACTGTTGACTGTTTCTATTATTCATTTATGTTGTATAATCTCACCTGGGCATTCACTGCAGTAAGGCAATTCTGTTAGAATTCCTTAATCAATTAATTTGCTATCACACTGACTACAGTAGTTATTCCAAACTTTTTTTTAACCCTCTGAGACTCTCCCATGGTATGCATATCTCCTACCCTCTCACCTGGAAACTTTCACTAAAAAAATTATGGGCATTTGCTAAGGCCTCTTTCTTCTCCCCCCCATTCACCTCATATCACTCAAATGTCTTCCCCCTGCTCTCTCCTCTTTCACCCCTGTCTCACAAGAAAAACTAGCTCTGGTTGCCATTACAAATCTATCTACTAGCATCCTTGATCCCATTCCATCCTGTCTTCTCTAGCAAATTGTACCTTCTATCATCTGTACTCTCATTAATTTTCAATTTCCATCTACTCACTGCCTCCTTGCTGCTTAGAAACACAGGCATATTTCACACATTATTAACAGAAACTCTCTGACCTGATTATCCCTACTAACTATAATCCCATCTCTTAACTTCCTTTTCTCTCATTCTCTTGTATCTTTCTCGCCTGGCTTCCAGCCTCATCACTGAACCAAAATGGCTCCATAGTTACTAATGATCTCTTAATTGTCAAATCTAATGGCTTTTTCTCTATTCTCACTCTTCTTGACTTCTCTGTACTCTCTGACACTGTTTACTATTTTCTCCTTGATACGCTCCTCTCTAAGTTTTCATACCATTGTTCTCTCCTACCTATCTAGCCATTCCTTCTCTGTCTCTTTTGCTATATCTTCATCCATCTCATGAACATTAATGGTAAGTTTCCTCAAGGTTCTATTCTGGGACCTCTCTTCTTCTCCCTCTATAGTGTTTTACTTGGTGATTTTTTTCAGCTCTTATAGTTTCAGTTAACATCTCTTTGCTGATGATTCTTAAATCTATTTATTTAGTTCTAACCTCTCTCCTGAACTCCAGTCTTTTATCTCCAACTGTCCACTAAATATCTTGAATTGGATATCCTGATTAATCTTAAATATGTCTAAAATTATCCTCATTGTCTTTTTCCACTCAACTATTAAAGTGATCTTCTTAAAATACAAATCTGATGTTATCTTCCTATTCAATCAAGTCCAGTGGCTCCCTCTTATGGCATCAAATATAAAATCCTATGTTCAAAGCACTTCATAACCTGCCCCTCCAACCTTTCCAGTCTTCTTATCCTATACTTCTTCCTGCCCTCCCTACGCATATTCCTACATTCCCACACCTACCACATTTTCTATGATCCAGTGAGATGGGCCTTTTGCTGTTCCTCAAACAAGACACTCCACTTCCGGATTCTGGGCTGTCCCCTATACCTGGCATTCTTTTATCTTTTCTCTGTCAAGGCTTCTTTCAAGTCTTGCCCAAAATTCTACTTCTACCAGAAGCCTTTTCCAATCTCTTTTAATGCAAATGCCTTTCCTCTGTTGATGATCATATATATATGTGTGTATATATGATATAGGTGTATACATAGATATATGAACATATACAAACATAAATACATTTTTTGTTCATAGATTGTATGTTGTCTCCCCCATTAGACTATGAACTCGACATCGGGGGCTATCTTTTGCCTTTTGCTGTATCTCTGGCACTTAGCACAGTGCAAGCACAATGTAGGCAGGAACTTATGGAATGCTCAATGACTACAATTACTACCCTCCTTCTGATACTCTGTGATCCAGTCAAATTGCCTTTCTTGTGGTTCTTCACAAAGAACCCTCTATTTCTTGTCCCCAAATCACTATATTGGCTGTCTCTATGGCTTGGAATACTCTTTCCCCTCCTCTCTACCACTTTTTGTTTCCATCAAAACTCATTTGAAACGTTACCTTCTTCATGAAACATTACTGACCCCTTCAGCTGCGGCTGCTCTCCTCTCACCCCCTCCTTTCCCTATCCCTCACAATGAAAAGTGTTCTACATTTTTTTTTCTACTTTTCTCTAATCCTTAGCTTGGTCATTATAACTAGACAGTATTCGGTTTCATTTCTTTTTGTTTTTCCTATTTACACGGTTATAGTTATTTTAGACACTGTTTTCCTGGTTCTCTCTTCACTTTATACATCTTAATGTCTTTTCATGCTTCTCTGAATTTTTTATATTTGTTATTTCTTATGGCCCAGTAAAATTATGTTCCATTTATGTTCTGTGATTTGTTTATTTGTTCAACAATTGTCACTTACTTCATTTCCATTCTTTGCTACTACAGAAAGGACAGGGAACATGGAATAAGAGCATGGCAAAGTTCTGAAAGAATAGTGTTGAAAATTGTTAAATCTCTGGATAGACTGTGGCTTATAAAGAAAGCTAAAGCCAATAAAAGGTGTTTTGTTTTTTTTTTTCAAAGCTATATTGGAAAAAAGAGGAGGCACCAAGAGAGGATGATACCAATGCTTGTGTTGGGTACAATAAGGATAACGTTTGACAGAGAGAAAGCAGGCACTTATTTTGCTTCTGTTTTCTCTGACAAAAAGAATAGTCTCTGAATTGGAAAGGACAACAAATATAGCTATTAGGAAACTGATATTCAAGGGAGATAATGAGTCCAATTAGTTGCCCAGTTAGGTAAGTTCAAGTCTCCAGACCCAGGCAAACTACATCCTAGCATAGTATGAGAACTGGTTAATATTGCTGAACTGCTGTCAGTGATCTTTAAACGATCATGGAGAATGAGAGATGTGCTGTAGGACTCAATAAAGAAAACTGCTTTCTCCGAATTTCCAAAAAAGGGAAGAAAATAGACTCTGCAAACTTGACTTGATTCCTTGTAAAGTACTAGAAGCATTATTAAAGGTATAGTTAATGATGGTTAACGAACATATTATCTATGGCTGTACCACACTGTTATGTGTCTGATCATGGAAGCCAAGTGAAGTTGGGTCTGGGCAGTGGTTGGATAGGAGACCTTGTGGGAATACCAGGTATGGTTTTTAGGGCAACAAGACAGCACAGTAGATAGAGAGCTGGGACTGGAGTCAGGAATTCTCACTTTCCTAAGGTCAAATCTGGGTTCAAACACTTCATAGCTGTATGATCATGAGTAAGTCATTTCACCTTATTTGCCTCAGTTCCTCATCTGTAAAATGATCTGGAGAGGGAAATGGCAAATTATTCCAGTATTTTTGCCAAGAAAATTCCAAATGGTATCATAGAGTCACACATGACTGAAAATTATGAATAACAACAACAAAGAACATATAGAAGAGAAAAATGAAAAATAAAACAGAAACAGCATGGCCTCATTAAGAATAGATCATGTCAGAACAACCTTACTTCCTTTTTCCTCTTGATTATTAAACTGATAAAAATACCACAGATATATTTTATTTAGATATTACTAAAGCATTTGACAATCTACAGTCCTCAGGCTACATCTATCATCATGACAGAGAAACGTGAACTAGATCTTAGATTCAGAAGAAATCAATTATCCAGACCCAAATAATGGTCACTGATGTCAAGTGGAAGGATGTCTCTAATGAATAGCCCCAAGGATTTATGCTTAGCCTTGTGCTAGTTAACATTTCTCTCAATTACTAGGATAAAGGCATAGACTGACAGGCTTATAAATCTTGTAGATGTCACAAAGTTGTAATGAACTGGTTGGATGTGAGAATCTAAAAAGATCTTGCCAGACTAGAACAAGGGACCAAATCTAGTAAGTTAAATTTTAATTGGGATAAGTGAAAAATCTTATCCTTGGGTTCAATTTCTCCCTAGATGGGAGAAGGATGACTAAAGAGGAGTTTGTCTTAAAGAGTGTTGGAGCATAGTAATATAGGCTCAATATGAATTAAAAGTGTACTATGGAAACTCAGTTTCCATAGCAAGTTCTTAGGTTACATTAAAAGAGGCACAGTAGACCTAAAGAGGTAGGCTGAGCCAAAATGGGAATGAAAAGGTATAGAATCACCTGAGTTTTCCCCCAAACACCTCCAAATACCTTCAAATAATGGATCAAAATTAATTCAAGAGAGGCAGAAACCACAAAAGGATGGAGTGAAACTATTTTCCAGCCAAAGACACTTAGAAGGTCAGGAGGAAAGGTCTGTTGCACCGGGTGAGAGTGAATGGTGGTCCAGTACAGGCTACACCAGCACAGACCAGGCCCAGCAAACTAGCAGCAGGCCTTGGGGGCAACTGAATCAGTGGATGCAGTGGCAGTTTTCAAACCTCTCAGCCAACAGAAGGTAAGGGGTCAAACAATTGGTCAGAAGGAGATTACAAGAGTGTCTTGGATGGCACTGAGGGTAGGACTCTCTTGCTTTGCCCATACTCAGATCAGGGTTGCAGTCCTCTCAAAGTGAAGAGGAGCACTAACATACCAGAGCTTACAGCTTCAGTAGAGCAGGGGACCCTAGTGACAGTTCTAGGGTAGAAAAGAATGCTTATGGTCACTTCTAGATCAGAGCACAGGCCAGAAGAGCAGTAAATACACCTCTCCCTAAGATCAGACCATGTTAGAAGAGCTGAAAACTTACAAGTTCTCAGAATTACCTCTGAAAACAGATGCACAAAAGACCCTGAAGCTTGGGAAAGTGCCTCTGGAACCAGAGCCCCACTTTAGTGTAGAATTAAAAGTCAAGAAAGAGGCTGGAAAATGAACAAAAAGGAGAAAAAGATTCTGATGGTAGAAAGTATAATGACAGTAAAAAGCAAAACACACACTCAGAAGAAGAAAACAAAATCAATATCCAAAGTCTCAAAGAAAAATATGAATTGACCCCGGGCCATAGAAGGGTTGAAAAAGGATTTTAAAAATTAAGTAAAAGAGACAGAGGAAAAATTAGGAAGAGAAATGAGAGCAATGCCAAGAAACGTATAAAAAAAGAGTCAAAAGCTTGGTAAAGGAGGCACACACAAACACAGAGACAAAAACACAATCAGGATAACACAGGACCTAGCTAATTCTACATTAAGGGATTGCAGGGCCTGGAATATGATATTCTGGAGGTCAAAGGAGCTGGGATTAAAACCAAGAATCACCTACCCAGCAAAACTGAGTATAATACTTCAAGGAAAAAAATGGATATTCAATGAAATAGAGGACTTTCAAGCATTCTTGATACAAAGACCAGAGCTGAATAGAAAATTTGACTTTCAAATATAAGATTCTAGAGAAGCATAAAAAGGTAAACAGGAAAGGGAAATCATAAGGGACTTAATAAGGTTAAACTGTTTATATTCCTATATGAAAAGACAACATTTGTAACTCATAAGTCCCTTGTCATTATTAGGGTAGTTAAGGTATATCGAAAGGGGGCACAGGTAGAAACCTTATCTGTCAAATATATAGAAAGCTGGGTCAAATTTATAGAAATAAGACTCATTCTTCAATAAGTAGTCAAAGAATATGATGAGGTAGCTTTTGGACAAAGTAATCAAATCTATAGTCATATGAAAAAATGCTATAAATCATTACTAATCAGAAAAATGCAAAATAAATAAGTCTGAGCTACCACAACACACCTAACAGATTGGCTAATATGACAGAAAAGGAAAATGACAAATGTTTGAGGAAATGGGAAAATTAAAACACTAATAGACTATTAGTGTAGCTGTATATTGATTCAACCATTCTGGAGAGCAATTTGGAGCCATGCCCAAAAGATTATAAAACTATGTCTACTATTTCTTCAAAAAAAATTTAATATTTTTATTTTATTTTATAGTATTTATGGTATTTTATTTTTCCCCAGCTACATGTAAAAATTTTTAACATTTGTCTTTAAAACTCTGAGTTCCAGGGGAATGGAGCAAAGTAAAGGTAGGGACTTGCCTGAGCTATCCCCAAACAAATTTCCAGCTGAAGACAACCTACAAGGTTGATAGGAAAGGTCTGTTGCACCAGGCTGAGAGAGAAGCACAGCCCAGCAGAGGCTGTACCAGTGCATCCACAGCCCCAGCAAACCTGGAGTAGGCCTTAGGGGATTGAATCACTGGCAGCTGTGGCAGTTTTCAGAATTCTCAGCCCACAGACACCAAAGACAAATTAGAAGGTTAGCAGGAAAGGTCTGTTGGATCTGGGTGAGAGAGGAGCACAGTCCAGTGCAGGCTGCACTACCACCAGCACCAATGAACCAAGAGCAGGCCTTGGGAGTTACTGAAGCAGCAGCAGCACCATTTGCTTCTGGAGCTCTCAGTCTAGAGATGGTAAGGGGGTCAAACAAGTGGTCAGAAGGAGATTACAGGAGTCCTTTTACTAGCACTGAGGCAGGACTCTTGTTATGTTGCCAATACTTGGATCTGGGTAGAAGTCCTGGGGTGAGGAGGAGCACCAGCATAGCAGAGCTTGTGGCAGCAGTGAAAAGCAGACCCTTCTCACAGTTACAGGGTAAAAAAGAGTGTTTGTGGTCACTCATGGAAAACAGTACAGGCTAGGAGAGGAGCAAACATCTCTCTTTAGATCATACCAGCTTGGAAAACTGAAAACTTACAGGTTCCTAGAAGTATCCCTGAAAACAGAGGAACAAAACCCCTGAAGCTTGGGATGGTTCACCCTCCACACTGGAAGCAGAACCCTACCTTAACAGAGAGTTAAAAACTCAAGTAATAGGCTGGGAAAATGAGAAAACAATGGGGAAAAAAACCTTAAAACTACAGAAATTTACTTTGGTGACAAGGAAAATCAAAACACATACTCAGAACAAGACAACAAAATCAAAGTCCCTACATCCAAAGTCTTCAAGAAAATATGGATTGGTCTCAGGCCATGGAAAAGTTCAAAAAGGATTTTGAAAATCAAGTAAGAGAAGTAAGGGAAAAACTGGGAAGAGAAATGAGAATGATGCAAGAAAACCATGAAAAACACATCAATAGTTTGCTAAAGGAGATCCCCCAAAATACTGAAGAAAATAACACCTTAAAAATGGACTTGACCAAATGGCAAAAGAGGTCCAGGGGCAGATAGCTGGTGCAAGGAACAGAGCACTGATCCTGGCGTCAGGAGGACCTGAGTTCAAATCTGGCCTCAGATACCTGACACACTTACTAGCTGTGTGACCTTGGGCAAGTCACTTAACTCCAATTGCCCTGCCTTGGTCCCTCCCTCCCTCCAAAAAGCCAATGAGAAGAAGAATGCCTTAAAAAGCAGAACTGGCAAATGGTAAAGGAGGTCCAAATGAAAAGTCCCAAGATTATAGCCAAATGCCAGAGTTCCCAGGTCAAGGGAAAAATATTACAAGCAGTTAGAAAGAAACAATTCAAGCATTGTGGAATCACAATCATGATAACATAAGATTTAGCAGCTTCTACATTAAAGGATCAGAGATGTTGGAATATGATATTCTGGTGGGAAAAGGATCTGTGATTACAACCAAGAATCACCTACCCAGCAAAACTGAGTACAATCTATGAGGGGAAAAAAAAGGGGACTTTTAAGGAGAAAGAGGAATTTCATGCATTCTTGAGAAAAGACCATAGCTAAATAGAAAATTCAACTTTCAAAAAGAAGACTCAAGAGAAGCATAAAAAGGTAAACAGGAAAGAGAAATAATAAAGGACTTATTAAAATGAAACTGTTTACATTCTTACATGGAAAGATGATATTTGTAACTTATAAGACCTTTCTCATTATTAGGGTAGCTAGAAAGAGTATATACAGAGGACAAAGATGTGAGTTGAATAAAAAGGGATCATATCCAAAAAATAAAATTAAGGCTTGAGAGAAGAATGTACTGGGAGAAAGAGAAAGGGAAAGGTAGAATAGGGTAAATTTTCTTACATAAAAGAGCCAAGAAAAAGCTTTTATAATGGAGGGGAAGAGGGAGGATGTGAGAGGGAATGAATGAACCTTATTCTCATCTGAACTGAGATTACTAAATCTTCCCAGAACATTACTAATTCCAATTACAGACTGATTTACTAAATGACTGAGTTATTAAATGATTATACTTTGCTTAAAACTATATGGCCACTTTGGTGAAAACTATGTGGCCATTTTAGTGATAAGTTGTTATGTCATAACATTGTAAATGCTTCTGTGGATGTTTTGCCTTAATTTACTGCTGAATAAATAGAGAGCTCACTATACTATGTAATCAGAACCTTGAAGCTGTCCACAGCAGTAGTCCTCTGGAAAGCTGCTTGTGTTTGGCTTTACAAGTACAGGAATCTATATTACCCTCCAGGAAAATAGGGAGGAAGTGGATAAGATGAGGAGGGTTGTAGAAGGGAGGTCAGATTGGGGGAGGGTATAGTCAGAAACAAAACCCTTTTGAGGAGGACAGGGTGAAAGGAAAGAGAGAACAGAATAAACGGGGGGTGGGGGGATAGGATGGAAGGAAATATAGTTAGTCTTTCACAACATGACTATTATGGAAGTGTT
>CM053589.1:21645359-21659394 GCA_028646515.1 Pseudochirops corinnae | reverse complement strand
ACTATACAAGTACAACCTGTATCTAATTACTTGCTTTCTCAATGGGGGGTGGAGGTGGGAGGGAATGGAGGAAGGGAGAGATTTTGGAACTCAAAGTTTTAAAAATGAATTTTAAAATGGTTTTTCCATGTCACTGGGGAAAAATAAAATAGTAAATAAAAATTTAAAAAATAAAGATCACAAAAAAACCCAACCTCAAACTTAAGTTCCAAATTCTCTCCTTTCTTCCATTTCTACCCTCCCTCATTCAAAAGGCAAGCAAATCAATGCAGGTTAGACATGGATAGTCACGCAAAACATTTCCATAATAGTCATGCTGTGAAACAAAACACAGACCAGAAAAAAAAAAAACCAAACCTTTAATAAAAATAAAGTTTCAAAAGTATGCTTCAATCTGTATTCAAATACCATCAGTTCTTTCTGTGCGGATGGACAGCATTTTTCATCTTATGTCATTCAGAGTTGTCTTGGATCATTTCATTGCTGAGGATAGCTAAGTCACTCACAGATGATCATCTTACAATATTGCTGTTACTTTGTACACAGTACATTTCACTTTGCATCAACTCATGTAAGTCTTTCCAGGTTTTTCTGTGAGCATCCTGCTCATCATTTCTTATAGCACAATAGTATTCCATCATAATCACATACTACAACTTGTTCAGCCATTCCCCAATTGATGGGCATTCCCTCTTTGCTACCAGAAAAGAATTGCCATAGAGATATTTGTACACACAGGTTCTTTTGCTTTTTTTTTTTTTGAGGGGGAAAGTCAGGGCAATTGGGGTTAGGTGACTTGCCCAAGGTCACGTGGCTAGTAAATGTAAAGTGTCTGAGGCAGGATTTGAACTCAGGTCTTCCTGACTCCAGGGTTGGTGCTCTATTCACTGTGCCACCTAGCTGCCCCCAGTTTTTTTTTTTTAATGTCTTTTGAAATACAGATCTATTAGTAGTATCTCTAGGTCAAAGGGTATGCCTGGTTTTAGCCCTTTGGGCATAGTTTCAAATTGCTCTATATAATGCTTGAATCAGTTCACAACTCCACCAACAGTACATTAATGTCTCATTTTTTTCACATTTCCTCCATCATTTGTCATTTTAAGTCCTATTAGCCAATCTAATAAGTATGAGGTTATACCTCAGAATTGTTTTAATTTGCATTTCTCCAATCCATAGAGAATTAGAGCACTTTTATATGGCTAACAGAGCATGGATTACTTCATCTGAAAATTGTTCATATCTTTTGATCATTTGTGCACACTTTCTGACTGAGCAATATCACTACTAGGTTTGTACCCCAAAGGGATTTACAAAAGGGGAGAGGGGGAAGAACCTATTTGTACAAAATTATTTATAGCAGCTCTTTTTGTAGTGGCAAAGGATTGGAAATTGAGAAGATACACATCAACCAGGGAATCACTTAACAAGCTGTGGTATATGTAATCATGATGGAATACTATTATGATATAAGAAATAAAAAGGATACTCTCAGAAAAACCTAGAAAGACTTACATGAACTGATGCAAAGTGAAATGAGCAGAACTAGGAGAATATTGTACATAGTAATAGAAATACTGTAGATCTATTCTGAATAACTTAGCTATTCTTAGCAATACAATGATCCAAGATAATGCTGAAGGACTTATGATGAAAGATGCTGTCCATCTCTAAAAGAACTGGAAGAGCCTGAATGCAGATCAGACACTTTTTCTTTACTTTCTTTGTTTTTCTTATTTCTTTTGGTCTGTATTTTCTCTCACAGCATGACTTAAATGTTTTGCATGACTACATATGTAGTTAAATTTTCAAATTTGCTATGTCAAATTGCCGGCCTTCTCAATGAGAGAAGTTAGGGAAGAAGAGAGAATTTGGAATTCAAAATATGAAAAAAGAATGTTAAGACAGTTTTTACATGAAATTGTAGAAAAAATAAAATATTAAATTTAAAAAAGCCACAATAAATTTAGGACTAGGGAGGTAACAAAGTTTTTTTCAACTTTGTTTTGGTGAGATTATAAGCATTTAAAGGGCTGTCATGTGGAAGAGGGATCAGACTTATTATTCTTTTTGGGCCTAGAAGTAGTGTTATTAACTTGAAAGAACACTAGATTTGGAATCTGAATTCTCCCTGATTTCCTCATGGGATAAGTGAGGAGGCTGGACAAGGGGAGCTTTTAGGCTTCTTCTAGCTGTATATTTATTATCTTTTGGAACAGAGTTGAACTAGAAGCAATGGAAGTGACAAAGAGAAAGACTTAGGCTAGAAAGGGAAAAAAACCCAACTTCTTAACAATTAGAGCTATCCAAAATTGGAATGGGCTTTCTCAAGAGACAGCAGGCTTCTCTCCCCCACTAGCTGTCTTCAAACAAAAGCTAAATAACCATTTGTTATAAATTTTGAAGAGAGTATTGTTGTTTGGTAAGTGTTGGAAACAGATGACCTCTGAGGTCCTTCCACACTCTCAGAGATTATTAATTTTTTTTGTTTTTACATTCAATCTCTTCTTTCATTTTAAAAGAATATTTTGATTTTCTCTGATAACCTGGACAGGCATCCTTTCCGCTCCTTTTTCCTTTCCTTTTTTGTTTTGTTTCCTTTCTTTTCTAGAAAATAAACCAGCCTGTACTTTTGAGAAGAGATAACTATTACCTACCCATGGCTCACATACATACATTTGTCCTCATCATCCTTGCTAGAAATGAGATCATCAGCTGTTACTCTTATAGATATTGTTAGTGAGGAGAGGTAGAGGATCAGATTACAGAGGGCCTTGAAGGAGTTTTAGCCTAACTGACAAGAGAGATGCATTAAAGGTATTAGGGGATAGGAGTAACATAAGCAAACTACTGCTTTAGAAAAATCAATTTGGCAACTCTATGTGAGGACAGTTAAAGGGGAGATCTTAGTGAAAATATACAGATATCAATTGTAAATTCAGGACTGGAGCTAAAAAGGAGATGTAGAACTAGGGTGGGAGATCATCTGCAGGGAGGTGAGAGTTTATGTCATTGGAGCAAATGAGGATTCCAAAGGGAAGAAGAGAGATACCAGGTGTGAACCTTGGGAATGGGAAGTTGAAAAGTCAAGAAAAGAGAGAAGGAAGTAGTAATCAGATGGATAGGAAAACAAAGTAGTAGAATCATAGAAAAAAAAAGAAGCTATTTTAAAGAGTGATTAGTCAACACTCTGAATGATTTCAGTAGGATCACGGTGAATGAGTATTAACTCCTAGGATCCCACTTTGTACTAGGAAGTCAATATTTTATTGAACAAATGAATTGATAATAAAAGACCACTGATTTTGGTTATGGCAAATCTACTGGTGACCTAAAAGAATAGAGATTCAGTAGAGTGGTGGGCAGAAGCCATAATTATAAAGTATTAAGAAGAATGGTTGACAGTGAGAAAGAAAACTAATTAAGTGGCAAGCATTTATTAAGAAACTACTATGTGTCTGGCATGGGAATTACAGACATAAAAGTGAGATAGTCTTTGCCTTTGAGGAGTTTATACTTTTCTGGAGAGATAACATGTTCATAGATAAATAAATATAGGATGTATACAAATTCAATACCTAGTGATTTGGGAGTGGAGACCTTAAACAGATTTAAAGTAAGAGATTGAAAGTACTGGAGAAAGGCAATGCTTTTGGATGGAAGGAAGTATATGAGAGAGGGTGGAAATAAAGGTTAAAGTGGAAGGACAAGCACTGGCTCCAAGACAGTAGGGAAGGAAGAAGATTTAAATACAGCTACAGAGTTAATTTCAAATAGAAAGAAAGGAACAAAAATAACATCATTCTTTACAGGTCTGATCTTATTAAGCAGGAAGCAAAGTCATATGTCAAGGACTGGGGAGTACCGGAAGGAATTTTAAAAAATTAAAATTAAAATTAAAATAGGTATTGTGGTCACACGCATATAAATGAACAGATGTGGAATAAAAGGCTTGACCAACAACAGTGAGGAACCAGCTGAAGTTAAAGAAGATAAATCTGTAATTTGCTAAGTCAATACAGATTTGAAGAAAAATTTCAGAGATTCCAAGAGAAATGCTTTTATTACTTTCAGAATAGTGATCTATGTTCTATTGTCTTATGTAATAGATGTTAAGAAAACAGCTTGTCCCAGTTGATCCCAAACTCTCAGCAGATATTGACTATAATTTCAACTATGAGTTATTAAACCAACAGAATTTTGTTCATTAAGGGAAATTGCACTGGGAATATATCCTTCCCAAGGAATTGTGCTGACTCTCCTCCCCCATCTACTATTCACTTTTCTGTAGCTAATCAACTGGTTAGGAAAAAGCCTCAAAGAGCAACTGTGGGATATAGCACATCCACCAGACTGTGTGGCCAGCAAGCTTCTTTGCTTTTTTTCTCTCTATGTCTCTACTGAGCTATAATTAGAATACAATCAGGATTCATACATGTCTCCATGGGTGTTTCAATGCCAAGGAAGCAGGGAGGCAGCACTGGTTCTGGAATTACAAGACCTATCTTTCAGTTCTGACATTGCCACTTACCAGTTATGTGACCATGGATAAGCCATCTGTCTAATGGGAGTAATAATACTTGCATATCTTTCTCAGAGATGTTATTGTGAAGAAAGAACTTTGAAAATGGCAAAGGCATTATGCAAATGTGAGTAATTAAGGCATTTGATAAAATCGCAGGTATCCTCATGGGCAAAATTAGAAGTAGTTCTTCAATCTGTGACTGAACAGTAATAGAGAATTCACTATCTAACTAGGCCACCTATTTCGTTGTTGGCCTGTTAATTATTAAAAAAATCTCTTCATGTTGAGTCAAAATCTGTCTACCTGAAACTTCTACTTTTTTTAGTCCTAATTTTGCTTTCTGTAATTACACAGAATCTTTGGCACTACCTACATAATAACTTTACAATCCTAATATAACCTATAAAAAATAAACCATACAACTAAAGGAATTTCTTTGAAATGCTTACTCAAAGAAAATTTTCTCTCTTCTTTTTTATTTCGTATTTCTTTTCCTTGCATGCTCAATGTGCTTGGGTACTAGGGCCATAAAAGGAAGGGGCTGGAGCCAATAGCAGATTGATTAAAAATTAGAAATATAGAGAGTAAGTTGTCAAGAGTTTTAAACATACTATAATAAAGGATACAAAGAAGAAGGGACTTTGGTGCAGCTTCTCAATAAACATTCAGTGGCTGTCCAAGATGAAGATAACACTGGAATAATAAAAGGCCACTCAGATTTATGGGCTCACTACAAGGGTATAATTCTAAGAATGTTTTTAAGCAAGTTAACTTTGCTATACTTTATGGGTATAGACTATGCCTGTAATGTAGTAGCATAAAAAAGTGAGCCACTGGTCATCTCTCAACAGTGTGAGAATGTGGAAGGATGAACAAAAATCTATCACCCTTTTTGGAAACACAATTTAAACTGTGTTTAGTACCCAAGTACTGTGGGTATCCCTTGTACTGGGTAATGTATAGCAACTTCTGTAAATACAAGCAGCACATTTAAAAGAAAAACTACAAAGCTCTCTGATTTACAAACTGAAAATAAGGTCTTTGGCCAAGAGAAGTTTGAGGTCTAGTCAGAAATATGTAATTAACAGTGGGATTATAGTGAAGTATAACTGATTTAAAAAAAATAAGCATACTACAATACACATCCAAATGAATCTAATCCCTCACAAAAGTTATATTAGGAAGCTACATGCAAATTCCAATGATGCTGCCATTGCTTATGGCATTTTTGTAGCTCCTTTTCTGAAAATGTCTTCAGAGACTAAAAACAGTCTGTTTATATTTGTTCACTGATGATAAATATTCACTTTTTGAGGATAGATATAATTGGGGAGGAGCAGCCAAAAGAAATTTGAAGTCAAGTCTATTAAAAAAAAAAATCCAAAAACAAACCAAGGTACTGCGGTGGTGATTTTATGAGCATGAATACAGAGTCACAGAAACTCAGAATTGGAAAGGACTTCAGAGGTCACCTTATTTAAAAGATAGCTGACTAAGAAATCCCATCAAATTATCACTGACAAATGGTCTCTGTAGCAAGTCCAACAAAACTTTTAATTGCTGCAATGGTTTCCATCATGTTTGGTCTCTGTCATTCTGTACTTTTAAAAATAACGTATATAAGTTTAACAGGGCTTGTCTTTGGACTATGCCCAGATTGACTAACATGGAGGCACTATTTTTTACTTCCTAGGTGGGTGGGGGTAGCCTTTTTCGATTGGCTGACATAATTAAAACAGGTTATCTATAAAACTGGCCAAACTGAGACAGTCTTTCTCCATTTGGCTAATGTTCTATCCTGTGAGCTTTCCTGCTACCTCCAGAGGGTGATCATAGTTCACTCACAGGAGGAAGACCATGAACTAAACCTGCTTCCTCTTCCCCAGGCTCCAAAAAGCAGGCGTGGGAGTGTTTGTGTTTGTTTCTGTTCTATCTATGTTGTTTGTCCTTCTCACTTTCAGGGGCTTGCAGTGATTTCCACCTGACCAGGAATTTGAGCCAAGACAGCCTTGGACCCAGGATATTGTAGTCAGCGCAACAGGGAAGCCCTGAGAAGCAAGGGTGCTTTGGACTTTGAGTTTTAGCATGGACTCTATTGGAACTAAGCTAGGCTGTGAGCATTAACCTCTCCCCACAGACTGAGGTTGTAGAAGGTTAGTGAAAGATTAAGCTCCGTGGGATGGGAAAGTAAGTTTGTATATCTGTGATTATACTTCTGATAAAATATTTCCTGGTAAAAGCTAAACAGTAGCTAGATGGACCTGGAACGTGGGGGACCGCCCTCAGAATTGGAGGAACACCATCGGTAGGAGCCGGAGCCAGTGGCAGAGTGCTTAGAGGGGTACTCCAAAACCTTAAGGGTATTTGAAGAACTCAACATACTTGACCTTCAGAATAGTGAGGGGGCCAGGGAATCAGTGTTACATAAGGATGTCTGCTATTTGGGATTTTAAAAATTAACAAGTGCCAACCTTCCTTCATAAACGTAAATTAACTGATATTGCTTGCTAGTGCATTTATACATGAATAGTAGTAATGGTAAATTGAGGGCTTTTCCTCTTTAATTCTTGTGAAGTACACAGTCCCTCCAATCTAGGTAGGCATTCATATTTAGAATCCAAGTGTGTAATTTCTTAATGCAAAAGCTCTATTGTTTTCTTTTGAGGAGAATATTTCAAGGTCATTCACCTTGGCATGCACCAAGTTACAATATTTAGGGACAACCAAAAGATCCTTTGATGCTGGTTTTCCACTTAGCTCTGCAATTTCACTTTTGTTTGCCTTACATTGCTAAACTATTTCCAAAATTGTAATAACTGTGATAACTCAACCCAAGTGAAACAGAGTTTTGTTTTTTGGGGGAGCAAAATAGTTCTTAAAGATTACAGCAGCCTCTCAGGCAGAGACAAGGAGGATGAGGTCTCCATTTCCATGCTCATTCTCCCACTCAGTCAATCCCTGGGCACAAGAAAACTGAAATATTCCAAAGGTGTATCAGAAATGTAACCTTTTAAAAAATAAAAAAAAGGAAAAGCTTGTGAAGCAGCAAAAATGTTATAGTTTTTTTTCCCCTATTTTTAAAAACTACCTACCTCTCTTCTTCCTCATCTTCCTTCCCTTTGTAAGGGGAGATATAATAATATCATGTTTTGCTCCCACAAAAATTATTGGAAGATAATCAATAGCTGTGGGGAAGCTCTCCCTTATCTTACTTTACTAAAACCCTGGCCTTCTGGGAACAATGACAATGGACAGAGGGAACTAGAAAGGTGGGGGTGTGGCACACATCTTGGACCTTAGGAGAGCTCAGGCCCAGTCAGGTCTCACGTATCCTCACTATGTAATCTATGTAATCTGCCTATGTAATCTGCATATAATCTGCATATATAGAGGGAAATGTGGAATATATAGAGGGAAATAAAGTGAGAAGTTTGAGGAATTTGACTATATAGACAGACAGACAGATGGATAGACAGAGAGATAGAGGTTCCAGGGCTAGATTTTTTTCCCCTTCCCTATTTATTTATTCTATCATTAAAAAAAACCAAAAAACAAACTAGGACAATTAACTCTTTTGTCTCATGTAGTTTTCACTTATGACTTCTCGAAATATAGATCTGAAAAAACAGGATTTGATAAAGCCCATTATGATTCAAATGGAGCCACTTGACTATACATTTAAACCCCAATTACTCTGGCTTTCACTGACTGGGCAATAAGAGGTCCCATTCCAAACCTCACTTGTTCATTGTTTGAGTTTTGATGGCTCACAGTGAGTGTAAATAGCAATTGCTTTTGTTCTGTTTACAAACTCTGAGCGTCTTCCCTTCCCAGACCGATTATTTGGTAAAGGCAAACTAGGCCATCTTTTGCTACATTTTTTAACCTAGCCTTTAACTACTGAAAGGGCATTGCCTCAGACAAACTGAGACCTAGGAAAGACCTTAGCTTAAAATAACCAAGGTCTACCACTGCATTGTGTGCCATCACTAGTCCTCTTAACCTATGTCAAGGACTCTAATAACTATGGAGGAGAGAGTGAAGCTGATGACTGCGTAGCTCTACCCCTACTTAAATCCAATTCACTTGCAAGTCAAGACATCACCCTGCTGCTGTCACTCATTCTCTTCAAGGCACAAACAAAAATAAACCATCCATTTCACTGTGCCCTCTGAAATGCATGTTCTATAATATATAAACTTCCCATATTATTAAGTTCTTTTAGTATTAAGAATTATCATTAATTAAATTATTTATTCTCCTATTATTAAATCTTTTCCCTTCTCATTTTTTTCCTTCTTCCACTCACAGCAACCTAATTAATTCCTGATGACACTATTTTCCTCTCTACCCTTTTCCAGTACTGACTGTACTTTCTTATATTCTCCTATTCACTGGGTTTCACTGGATATGGTGGGAGAGTCAGAATACTCCTTAACCCATTTGTCATTTCTAAACTCTCTCTCTACCACCATTACTCAACAATCTTCCCTTTTAAGGAGGAAACTTATCCGCAAACTTATCATCTAATCAAGAGCCTGGTGGCCATTATCTATCAACTCTCAAACATTACCTTTCCTTCCTCATGACTTAAATTTTAGTGCTTGGCTCAGAATTTTTTTCCCCTGCTCAACTCTTGTCCTCATACTAGGGGACTTCAACAGATTATCTATCTCTATAAATAGATATCTATGTATATGTACACACACACACACACACACACACACACACACACACACACACACACACTGATGGTCTACCAAATATTCTAACTTCCTTAGTTCTTCAGTCTATTCATTTCTAATACCATTCTTCTACTAAGTTACTCTCAGAGACGGTCATACTGTTGACCTTGTCGTCACCCACTTCTATGTACCACTTTCATGTTAACAGACTCAAGATTTCTGTCATAACCTTTCATGATTCCACATTTCCTTATACCTTGCAACTCCTACTTCTGTTCTTTCTCCTTACTGTGCCTTCCATATCCTCTATCCCTCAGTTCTTTCTAAGGCTATTACCTCTGTGACTGGCTACATTCTTTTTCCTCCCTTATATCAAGCACTTGGTGAACCAACTCAATTATATACTATCTTCTACTCTTGAATACCTTGCCCCCTTAATCTTGTTGCCCATCATGCTTTGCCAAACCTCAGTCCTGGATTATTTCCATCATCCAACTCTTTTAATTCTATTCATGTGTTGCTGGACAAAGCATAAAGAAATCAAGAAATCATGTCGATGGGGTCCACTATATATTTATGTTAATTATTAGACCGTCAGAGTAGCAAGATTATAACTCTTTTTCTCCTTAGTTGACTTGCTATCCCACTACTCACAGTGGTTGTTCCCAACATCATTATCTTTCCTTAAACTTTCTATGGCACCTTCTCCCCGTCTTCTTTAACTAGGGACCTTGCCTCCTACTTCAGCAGAGAGAGGGAGAGATTCTTTGCTGTGAGCGTCTCCTTTTCTCCTTATCTTCTATCACTCAGACGCCCCCCCCCCACTTTCTCCTTTGCCCCTGTCTCACGTGAAGGTGCCCAGACAAGTTCTTCCATATGCACGAGTGATCCCAGCCCACTCTTTCTCCGATCTCTCCTGGTTCTCCTCTTAGACATTTGTGAGCTTCCCCTGTTGGTACTTTATCCATGTGATGCCTGATAACTCTAGGTGTTACCCAGGATTCTGTGTTAGGTTCTGTTCTTTCCATCTCAATAAATTACCTAGCTATATAGTCGATTACTGGATTCTCTGCTTTCAGCCTAGCCCCTGCAGTCACTATATGGGGAACCAATTACTGTGAAGGAGCCAGACATTTCCATCACATGCTGATTACTTCCTACCTGAATCAGGACGGAACCATCACGGAAAGACAGGAGGCAGTATGTGTCAGGCAAATCAAACTATCACTACAATAAGCATCACCTCCTCTCATGTTCTAGTGGAGACAGCTGAGGATCCTGAAACCAAAAGCCTTGGGAATAACAGGGCCCCAGACCACAGGCCTTCCTTCTAGCTGGGGACTTGCAGTCATCACTAAGGAAAGCAATCAGTGGAGAAAGGACCCAGTTTTTTCAAAACTGCCACCAACAAGCTAAATAAGCCTTAGGAATGGCAGTACTTCCCCAGACTATGATTCCTGCTTCCAACTCAGCACCCTGCCCCCTGACCATCTTCTTGTAAAGCAATGCCTGTGGAGAATGGAATTTGGAAACAGGTTCTGCAGCCACAGCTACTAACGATCCAGAAAAGAAAGTTCTTGTGATAAAAGTCCTTGGCACTGTCACATGGTTTAATATCAGAAACGGAAACAATTCTGTCAATAAAAATGACATTAAAGAAGATTCACTGCATTCTTACATGTCTTGCTTCTGCACACTAAGAATCAGGGATCTTCTCTATCAAACTTGTGGCCTAGATCCCATATGTGTGTTGGCTCCCTAATTAGAATGGAAGTTTAAGAGCTGTGGACCGTCCTGGTTTTTAACCCTAGCACTTAGCAAATGCTTTGTACATAGTAAGTACTTAAAAAATACACAGATGCTTTCTGTTAATTTATTCAACTATTTACCCAGTCTGACTACCTTTTGCATATCTCAAATTCAACATTTCCAAAACAAGATTCCTTATCTTTTCCCCCCAAATTTTCTATCTTCCAAATTTCCCTATTATTGTTGAGGGTACCACTATGCTTTGAGTTATCTGAGCTAAAAACTTCAGTGTCATGCTTTACTTCTCACTCTCATTCATTCTACATGTCCAGTCTACTGAAAAATCTTAAGGTTTTTATTTTTACATCTCTCAAAAATGTTCACTTCTTACTACATACAAAGCTATATGTTCACCTCTTGCCTGGATTGCAGTAGTCTAATTCATCTCCCTGCCTCAAGTATTTCTCTCCACTCCAATCCAGCCTCCACTTATTCATCTGCCAAAGTGATTTTTCTGAAGTCTAGGTTTGATATGTGACTCTTCCCTTCTCCAATAAACTCCAGTGCCTTCCTGTTATCTCCAGGATCAAGGCATTCAAATCTTTTCATAACTTGACCCATTCCTAATTTTCCAACCTTCTTACATTATGCTCCCCTCCATGTACTTTATGATTTAGCTACATATGTCTCTTGTGGTTCTTTAACCATGAAACTACTTCTCCTATCTTTATACTCCATGACTTTGTACTGTCTCTCCTCCCATGTCTGAAATGCTCTCCATCCACACTTCTGTCTCTTAGTTTAAAAACTCAAATCCTATCTTCTTTAGGAGTCTTTTTGTGGCCCCCAGCTGCTGGTGCCTTCCTCTATGAGATTACCTTCCACCTACTCTATCTATCTTTTAGGTACCTATTTTTACGTGGTATGGCTCCTATTAGAAAGTGAACTCCGCGAGAACTGTTTTGACTTTTGTATCTCCAGTGTTTAGCATAATGCTTAATATACAGTAAGAGCCTAATAAATATCTGTTGACTGACTCATGTCTTTCTGGTTCTTGGATCAGCTTTATTTCCATTATACCCCTCCATATCTCACCGTCCTTATCTTTAGCAAAAATCTACCTCCTCTACAACTTCCACCCATCCCTCCTAGTTCTGTCCTGTGGGAACAACCAGGACAAGTTTATTCTGTCTTCCATGTGATAGTCCTTCAGATATTTAGAAAAAGTTATTATTTCTTTTCAAGTTTTCTCTTCTCTAGATTAAAAATGGTCATCTTCTTAAACCTTCACCAGTGTAGATCTACGGATCCTGTGCAATTCTTATGCCTTCCTCTTTTTTTTCTTTTTATATCTCAGGGTAACTGTGTATCATTTGGGCTCCCTGTTGCCTCTCATTCTAGTTATGTTCCTGGACCACCTCTTCTTCCTCCATACTTCTCCTCCATAATTTTCCACTAGCTACTTTTCAGCTAGGTAGCACAGTAAGTAAGCATGTTACATTTAGAATCAGGAACACCTGAGTTGAAATTGAGCCTCAGACACTACTAGTTATGTGGCCCAGGAAAAATCACTAAACCTCTCTTAGCCTAAGTTTTCTCATCTATAAAATGGAGAAATTAATGTCACTTACCTTATAGATTTTTGTGAAGATCAAATGATATAAGACATACAGTACTTTGGAAAACATAAAATTTCCCATAAATACTAGCTATTATTATTATTTTAACCAGAATTTACAGCTATTTATCATCTCTTAGGTTATACTGGTAAAAAAGCAATGATGGGTTTTATTGTTGAAAGCAGTTCATTTCACTAGAAAGCAGATTCCTCAAATGTAATCTAGCTTAACCTCCTGCTACTTAATTCTGGGCTCAACCAACATCTGTCCTTCTAGAGCAGTAGTGTCAAACTCCAATAGCAATATATCCCTGTGGGATGCATATTGACTCAGAAGATCACAAATGAAACATTATTTATGATGTACTGTATTTTATACATTTTGTTAAACATTTCCTAATAACATTTTAATTTCATTTGTACTGTACTTGGAAACTTTGAGGATCACTTCAGAGTCCCTCGAGGGTAACCTACCATTACTCTGCAACCTCTGATCTACAGCATCTGTTTAAGACCCATATGATGGACTAATTCACTGACTGGCTGTTTATCCAGACATAATGACATAGTTGACGAAGATGAGCTATTTTATCAATTTGTTTTTCCAGTGTGGATGGATGGTTGGCCCAAGTTCTTCCACACACTGCCTCAGATTTTACTGGGAGTCTTTGGGAACTTCTGAGCCTCAATACAATTAATATAATGTCATGTGAAAACTATCAACAGAAAATCCTTTGTGTAAACTTTGCACAGGACATCTTCCATATCACTGATGAATACCTTAAGTAAATCTGTAACTCTGTTTAACATCTCACTTAATGTTAATATTCAGCAAATCACTGAACAAAGTTATTTTGAGTTGAATTTGGTATACGGTTTTAACCTGTAGAATTTTAATATAGGTATGAGAGAAACTTTGTCTTGGATCCTTTGTGACTATATTTTTCCATTGGACCAAATGCTTTTAAGTAATTAATGAATGATAAACACAGAAGTTCTATATGTTTCCATCAGTTAAGTGACCATATAAAGATAGGTTTTATTGTAGAAAAGGGATCACATAACCTTGAGTACATTAAATTGAAAAGTTTCTGTACAAACAAAGCCAATGTAACCAAGATTAAGAGGGAAGTAGGAAATTGGGAAAGAATATTTACAACCAATGTCTCTGATAAAGGCCTCATTTCCAAAATTTACAGGGAATTAAGTAAAATTTACAAGAATACAAGTCATTCCCCAATTGAAAAATGGTCAAAGGATATGAACAGGCAATTTTCTGAGGCAGAAATTAAAGACATCTTTAAGCATATGGAAAAATGCTCTAAATCACTACTGATTCGAGAAATGCAAATCAAAACAACTTTGAGGTACCACATCTCACCAGTCAGATTGGCTAAGATGACAAAACAGGAAAATGACAAATGCTGGAGAGGATGTGGAAAAATTGGAACACTAATGCAT
>CM053589.1:21621630-21644859 GCA_028646515.1 Pseudochirops corinnae | reverse complement strand
GGGGGGACACACTGGGATGGCTGTTTTGGGGTGGTGGGTGGGGGAAAGAGGGGGAGAAAATATGTAACTCAAAATCTTGTGGAAATGAATGATGCAAAGTATAATAAAATTTAAAAAAATTGGATGGAGGAGCATGGTGGGAGATTAGGAACAGTATAGACTAATGAAACAGTAAGAAATGGTGAAAGGCAAAACACATTAATAAAAAACTTGGTGAGAGACCTTATTAAGCCACGTTATTCCAAGACCATATAAGAATATAACTGGAAGGATTACTATGCAGATGAAAGATGCAAAGGATCTGTCAATATTACTCTAAGAAACTAATCTTTCCAGTAATGGCAATGAAATTGTTATACTTTGGCTCTAATATCTCAGATTCTCTAGGACTACATGAGTAACCAGAAAATGTAGTAAAGAAAGTAGACAAGAATAACAGTTTAGACAAGGATAGGTTATCAAAATATCCCTAGAGAGAAGAGAATACCAAATGTCTAGGGGGAAAAAATCACACATCACTACTACCAAAAAATACAATCAAGAAAATAGCAGTAATTACTGAGCAATAAGCCTATGTTTCTATGATGCTAAATTTACCCCTCTAACTTCCTTAGTTAATTTTTTTAAACCTGTAATCCTAAGCATTGTGCAAGTGAAATCATGGCTATTTACTGTTTCTCTTCATGGAATTTATCTGTTCTGAATTATTACTCAACTTTATTCTTTGTTGTACTTGCTACTTACTCTCGGTGGTATCTAGCACAAGATTTACATACAGTTCTCTCTCCCCCTCTATTTTTGGTTTAAAGCCCTTTGGATCAGATCTGCAAGTCTACAGGCAAATGTATTCTGCCCTATTCTTAAAGCATGTACTTTGTGCCAGTTTGACAGCACTTTGTTTCTATATTTTAAGTTTAGACACAGAAATTCAAATCCTATTCTCCAACACCTTTTTCTTAACCTTCAGTATATTTTTCAAAATCACCTTTCTTTTGGAAATCTGTATCTTCAGTGGGCAGTGTACATTTGAGGTCTTTGGTTACTTGCCTAGGATTTTGTAATCCTACAGTTAATTAATGATAACAAGTAAATTTAATTTACAAGTAATTGTCAGGGCACATAGTATAAAACAAGTTGTGATTGCATTACTGAAGCTGTGATGGATCTGTTTATAAAATAATATAAAGATAAAATAAACACTGAAGTAAGATATTAATAATTATAGGGAATAAGTGTATATGTAAACTTTCATAAATTCTATGTTTTCTTTCCAAATTTCAGGAATTATAATCTGAGAGTGATTTCTCCTAAGTGTAATTTGAGTTTTCTCTTCCCTTTCATGAGCCAGACCCTCCCTGTGTAAGAATAAAAGTACATGTATCATAGGAGTCAGTTGGGAAGGCTGTAATGGAATGAGTAGGCAATGCAGTTAAATCTTATATGCCTTTTGTGGGAACTGATCTTCTGATTTAAAGTCTGACTAGTGATCTAAAAAAGTCCTATGCATTTCCTGAGTGGCCATGTACAAGGCACTGATTCAAGCAGCTACAACAACAAAATGAATAAGACAAAGATTTAAAAAATAAGATTACGTGAAGATTACAAAAAAGATTATACGAAGATTACAAAACATAGGGAAGACAAGACATAAATGCATAAAAACACTTGAGCCCCTCAATGAAGCCTTTGTTCTCTGATTGTTACAACTGGAAATGGTTTTTCTTTATACTACTTTTACTATACATTCACTTTATACCTCATATATGCATTTGTAAGTGCATTTTTTTGACAATGAAAATTTTAAAAAATTCCATGAGTGTAAGAGTAGAAACTATTACTCTTCTTTTTTTATAAAATTTAGTACAATGTCTTATGAATATCTGATATAAATATCAGATGTTGAAGAAATAAGTGCTTGAAGTTCAATATGAAGCAATGAAATGATAAATGAGTTGTGTACTTTTTCAAAAAAGGTACATCCACCTGACATGCCCTGGCACAGTGTGAGCTACAGACCAGCTGATTACGTTCTCTGGCTCTCTTTTTCTGCACTTTCTCCTATACCAGGTGGCTTGGTAACTTGTGTTAATTCTCCCCTGGAGGTCTGGGGGAGAGGAATTATTCAGGGGGACACAAATTACTATCCTTAAGCAAAGGAGAATCAGATTCAAAGACAATAAGCATGTCATCATTACCCTGTTAGTGCTGTTCCATTTCTTAAATTTACCAAACCCCAAGCCTGGATTACTCCTATCATCTACCCACTCTTGTTATTTGCTCCTAAACAGAGCTGGAGGAAACTGCAAAGTTGTGCTGGCTGGGTTCATTACAAATTTGTTTTTTAATCTCAACCGGGTCTTCACTAAAGCAGAGCAGTCATTCTACTCCTCCTTAATTCACTATTCTACTTTTCACAGAGGCTGTTTCCAATCTTCATATCTCATTCCCAGTCTCCCAGGGCACCTCCTTGGATCTCACCTCATATTTCACCAAAAAATTTGAGACCACTCACTATGAGCTCTCCATATTGTTTATCTCATATCACCGATAAATAGATCCCCCATTATTTCCTCCTTCATTTCAGTTTTAGAGGAAGAAGCAGCCTTCTCCTCGCCAGGGCAAACCCTTCTTGCACACTTGCTCCCATTCCATCTCATCTTTTTCAGCAAATTGACTCTCTATCAACCTTATTTTTTATTAGCCATCAATGTCTTCTTCTCTACTGGCAATTTTCCTGCTATCTACAAGTACATCTATGTCTCCTCCAGGCTCAAAATCTTTCATTTGGTCTGACCATTCTCACTAGCTATTGTCCTAACTCTCTCCCCCACTTTCAACTAAACTGCTTGAGAAAGTTCTCTACATTCAGTCTCATTTCCTCTCCTTTAATTTTTTTAAAAAATTTTTGGGAAAGTTGCTTCTGACTTCATCACTGAAATAAAACTCCTCTCTCTAAAATTACCAATAATCCCTTAATCCACAAGTGTGATGGTCCTTTCTTAAATCTCATCTTTCTTGACCACTCTGAAGCATATGACATTGTTGATTATCCTCTCCTCTGGAATACTCTCTTCCCTAGGTTTTTATTACATTGCTAAAGTACAGTGGATCTCCTGGGTCTCTTATCTGACTGACCACGCCTTCTCTGTCTTTTTTTGCTGGTTTGTAATCTATGCCAAGGCCATTCTGGATGGGTGTCCCCCCAAGGCTCTCTCCTTGGCCCACTTTTATTTTTCTTCTATACTATCACCCCTGGTGATCTCATCATCTTATGTGGATTAAATTATCATTTCTATGAAGAGGATTCTGAGATTTAGATTCAGTCCCAATCTCCTTTCTGAGATAAAAGACTACATCACTGTACTAGATGTACCATAGGCATTTCAAATTCAACATGCTGAAGATAAAATTCATTATCTTCCCTTCTTCCCAACTTTCCTATTATTTTTGAGGGAACCAATATCCAGAATCACAAGCTTGGTATAATCTTTGAATCTTCATTCACTCACAGCACATAGATTTTTTTTTTGGAGAGGAGAAGGCAGGGCAGTTGGAGTTAAGTGACTTGCCCAAGGTCATGCAGCTAGTAAGTGTTAAGTGTCTGAGGCCACATTTGAACTCGGGTCCTTCTAACTTCAGGGCCAGTTCATGGTGCCACCTAGCTGCCCCTTCACACATCAAATACATTTCTTCCTCTGTATACACATAGTCACTCTACGCTAGGTGCTCATCATTTCTCACCTGGACTATTTCAATAGCCTTCTAATTAGTCTTCCTAACTTGTTTCCCCCTCCAATTCATCCTCTATTCAGCTGCCAAAGTGAATTTTTAAAGATGTAGGTCTGACCATGTCACCTCCCTATTGATAAACTTCAATGGCTACCTTTTACCTCCAAGATAAAATATGATCTCCTCTGCTTAGTTACTAATAATCCTTCTATTAAGGGGATTTGTTCTGTGAAGTTTGGATCCAGTCAAAGGGCTACAGTTGAGGAGGGTCACATGTGGCCTCAAGGCTGCAGGTTCCCCATGCCTGGTTTAGTATTTAAAACTCTTGATAACCTGCCACTTCCTACCTTTCTATTTTTCTTACACTTCTCTATAATCTAGATATACAGTCCTCCTTGCTCTTCCTCTCACATGATGCTTCACCTCCTGTCTGCCTTCCTGCATACCACTGCACTGGCTCTACCTTGTTTGGAGTGCTCTCTCTGTCTGCTAAACTGACTCTTGGTTTCTTTGACTTCCTTTCTGGTGGAATTTAAATCTTCCTCTCTGCAGGAGGCTTTTCCTGGCCCCTTTAGCTGCCAATGTTTTCTCTGAGATTACCTTCAGTCTGCTCTCTCTTTCTCCACCCTGTATGGATCTGGTTATCTACATGTTGTGTCCTCCATTAGAAAGTGTGCTCCCTAAGGGCAGTAACTGGTTTTGTCTTTCTTTGTATACATTTGTTGTTTTGTTCAGTTTTTTTACACTGCCTGATTCATAGTAAATGCTTAATAAATGCCTACTGACTGATTGATTGTGGACTGAAGCATCTCTTAACAAAGAGAGTTTGGTGTGTGAAACAATATAGGAATGTGCTGGCCCAGTAAGCACTTTAATTTTAGATGCTGAACTGCCTCTAACACATTTTTTTTCCCCTCAACCGTATATTTTATATTTATAAGTTCTTAGCCACAAGGGCCTAGAGAAATAGGTAGTTTACCAAGTGACAGCCAGAGTCAGGTAAAATCAGTCCTGGGAATTACCTCCCCAAATAGCTTCACTTCCTTTTCCTTTACATAGCAAGAGACCACAAAGTTACCACTATCTATTCCTCATTAACAAAGAAATAAGGTATCTACTTTCTGCTAAACTCAACATCAGAATCATGTCTGGAAGGTAATTTGACCCACCAAATGAAACTAGTATTATTGATAATTTTCCAATATTGTCTAGAGAAAGACTGTATGATTTTTATCAAAGAAACTGGGGAAACATTCTTTACTTGGGTTATGGTTCTCCTTTATTTTGTTTTTCTTAAAAAGACAGTGTAGTATATTAGATAGAGAGCTGGCCTCAGAATTTGGAAAGATGTTGACTTAAATCCTGCCTCTGACATACTAATTTCTTACTATTCCAGGTAATTCTTGAAGACTTTATATGGCAAAGAGTGTCCTGACCTGCATTAACTGAAGAACTAACTGCACCTCACTAGTACCTCTTGAAGCTCATGAAATCAATTGTTTAAAATGAGATGTCGCTTTCCAGTAATCTAGTTAATGAAGTAATGGCTGAGCCTAAAACCCTAAGTCTGAAAACAGAGGCGATGACATTTTAAAAAGATTTAAGAGAAATTTCAAATGAAAACAAATCATACATGAATGTAAATGGTCCTAAGTAGTCTTTTTGCTCTAAATGTTACTACTGGAATTGTCAATGCCTCAAAACTAGGATGAATAAAGCAGGAAACAAGCCTGACTCTGTTTTACTGGCTCTTGTCCTTGAAGCATAAAAAGTAAATAAAGTCTCATTTAAAAAATTCTTTCAATTGTCACCAGCATAAAAAATTACCAGTCACACATACAAATGTGGGCATTATGAATCTACCATCTTATATGTCCCATCATTGACCTTTCTATTTCTTGTCTCATCCTTCTAATAAGACATGAATGTTTTTTATGTTGTTTAGTTCTTATAGCACTCTTTCAAGGAACAGAAGACTTGGAATAATAGATGAACAGGAAGGGGGTGATGGAGAAGGGAAGAAGGATTTATTTTGATTTTTTTTTTGTTTGTCCTTTTTTAAAGCTATTATCATTATTTATTTAGTATTTTATTTTTTTTCCAGTTACACGCAAAAAGAATTTTCAACATTCATTTTTAAAACTTCGAGCAGAAGAAAGATTTATTAAGTACCTATCATATACTAGGTAATGTGCTTAAGCATACTGCAGATATTATTTCATTTAAGCCTCACAACAACCCTGGAAGGCAGGTCCTTTCATTATTCGTATTTTACAGCTGAGGAAACTGAATCAGACAGAAGTTAAGTGACTTGACCTGGGTAACACAGCTAATATTTATCTGAGGCAGAAAGAATGTTTCATCCTACTTTTAGCTACATGATATGTGTCTTCATAAAGTTAGTAGCCAAATTTTGATTTTTAAGGTGGGATGCACAGCTCATTTCTAATCTGTGAATGAGCTATGATTGTTGAAACAATATTGACATCAATGATGCTTACCTGGGACCCTTTCTTGCTACCTGGCAGGTTAATTATGAGCGTTTTCCCTCTGATTCCACATACAGGTCTGAAATAAAAGAGAAACTAGATGAAGACTATTTGTCAGGTACACTTTAAAAAATCCAATAATGAAGTGCAACTGCTCTACTTTGGTGGTAACTGTCTTGGGAATAGAATGTCTATAATAAAACGTTCCTATAAGCAGTTTCTATAAAAATTAGACATAAAATTTGTCACACTGGTTGAGATTTTTATGATAATGAGAATCAGGTTTGGAGAGACTCCAGCTCAGTGGGGAAGGAAGGCTACAATCTTAAGAATGAACCAGTTTATGTTTGAAAAAAAAAGGGGGCAAACATACAAAGTGAAAATAAGGGTGGAACAAAAAATAACATCATTATCAGACATGTTGCTAATCACAGACAATTGTGGACTGGAACTTCAAACAATGCTTAATCTAGTCGCCCACTTTTGGTCATCTCAGGACAGTTAAGATGCCAAGACAGAGGTAGAATGATGTAACATTAAAGAACAAAGAAGTTAGGAGGCTTGCATTCTAATTCTGATTCTGCCACTAACTGGCTGTATGCAAAACTATAAAACTCAGGTAACTAGTCTTGATGATCTCTAAGGTATTTTTCAGGTCTGATTTTATGAGTTTCAAAAAAAAAAAAATCATAATCTCCTATGGTAACCCAACCTTTTCTTCAGCATTCCTAATTGTTACATGTAACCAGAATAACATTCTACATGTTAATCATCTTATGCCAGACCCAGGAGTGAATAAAACAACTGGTAATTATCCTTTTTTGTGTAAACTCTTCATATACTTGAAGGTCATTAGACTATCATCCTTTGGCCTTCTTTTCTCTTCGATAGACTGAATAGGTCCTTGTTCAGATATACCTTCTGATTTTTAAATAATCCTTGTGATCTTTCCAGAACACTTTCCAAGTTCTATAACACTTTCTTTTGGCTGTAGTGCTCAGCCTTGGACATGGTACTCTAGTTAAGCCTTATTAATATAAAGTATAAAAGGAAGATTGTTTCGCAATTCCTATGCGCTGTTATTTATATACTCTAGAATGGTGCTGCTTTTTATTTTATCATTTATTTCTTAAATCTGTTTCCATCTTGTCTTTCCCACTACTATAGTCCTTACTCAGTCATCCATTTCCTTTTACCTAGGATATTACTAGAGCTTTCTCTATGCTCCCTCCAATGCATCTTACACAAATTGATGCCCGAGTTGTTTAAAACAATGCCTTGCTCTGTAAAACTATAAGCAGTCAATAAATATTTATTGAATGAGTGAAAGCTATATTGTTTACTTAGAACTGTGCTATTAGTCGCTACTTATGTAACTAATATTCTTTTGGGATTTTCTCATTCATAGGTTAAGTTCTAGGGATAAAAGGGCCTTGGAATGACAGATGAAATCAGCTATGATATCTAACCATTACAATAGAAGACCAAGAACATATGCTCCATATTGTTTTTGCCAAATATAATATGGAAGTTGAACATCCCTCTCAACAAGTTCATTTGCATTTTCCCCTAAATAGTCAATGTGCTTTTATAACTTACTGAGCTATGTACAGGAGTTACAAATTTTGGTGATTTTTAAGGTGGCATATACAGCTCAATTCAGATCTATGCATAGCTCCTAGACCTTTGTACTTTCATATTATAACTTCTTCCTTATGTGTACATATACATTTTTCTTACCAATTTCCCAATTTGCTACTGATGCTTTGAATTCTATCTTACCATATAAGGCAATGGTAATGTCCACTCAACTCCAGCTTATTTCTAAATTGTAAATGTTTTCTCTATTCTAGCTTCCTATCATTAATAAAAATGTTAAGCAACTATTCAGATTGATCCAGAAAATATATTATTTTGTGCTGGGAATATAATGATTTATTAATAATATCTCAGTGAATTTGATCCTTTGCCAATTTTTCACCTACCTAATCCTTGTGTGGTCTTGAATACTTTGAATAAACACTTGAACAACTGCTCATCTCTTTTTAAAATACAGGCCTTTGTCAAATATTAATTAATCAAAAAAATAATTTCTGATATTCTATTGTATTCTGTAAGTGAATATAATACAGAATCTATTACATTTAAAGGTTAGTGGAAAATATGGCATTTGATCTAGATGTTTTGAAGAACAGGTAGAAATTTATCAGGCTGAAATGAGAGTGGAGTATTCAGGGAATGATTTTTCAAAGTAAGTTATTAATTTACTTGTTTTTAGCTTTTCAGCACTCGCTTTTATAAGATTTTAAGTTCTAAATTTCCCCCCTGCTCTCCTCCTCTCCCCAAGAGGGCATGTAATTTGATACAGGCCATACATGTATGATCATATTAAACATATTTTCACAGAAGTCATGTTGTGAAAGAAGAATCAGAACCAAAGGGAAAAACAATGAGAAAGATAAAACAGAAAAGAACAAAAGAAAGAGAATATAGTATGCCTCGATCTGCATTCAGACCCCATAGTTCTTTCTCTGGATGTGGATAGCATTTTCCATCATAGGTCTTCTGTAATTGTCTTAGATCACTGCATTGCTCAAAACATCTGTCTAATAAAGTCAGTCATCACACAATGTTGCTGTTACTGTATACAGTTTCCTGGTTCTGCTCACTTCACTCGGCATCAGTTCATGCAAATCTTTCCAGATTTTTCTGAAGTCTGCTTGCTCCCCACTTCTTATGGAACAATAGTATTCCACTATATTCATATACCACAACTTGTTCAGCCATTCCCCAACTGATGGGCATTCCCTCAATTTCCAATTTCTACTTCTTCACCACCACAAAAAGGCTGCTATAAATATTTTTGTATATGTAACTGCTTTTTCCTTAGTAATACCACTATTACTACATCAAAGGTTATGCAGAATTTTACAGCCCTTTGGGCATAGTTCCAAATTATTCTCCAGGATGTGATTTTAAATTGAAGAAGTATGACCAAAAAGTTAGAAGCAGGCATGCAGAGAAATACTGTGAGGTCCATTTTTGATTGGAACAAAGAGTTTGCATGGGAGAGAAGTGGATAAAAAGGCAACAATAAAAAGAAATGATCATGTGGTAGGAGTAGGACTGCCTAATCATATGGAAGAAAATGATGTTTCTAATATAACTCATTTACTTAAAATGAAGGTAAGATATTGCTATAACAACTCAAGTGATTTAATAAGTCTGTTACCAATAATTTTATTGTAAGATCGAGTAAATACAAGGGAAACTCTGATTTTTTTAGACCTGGTTCTGCCCAATATGGAGGCACTGTTTGATGAAGGGTAAACAAAAAGAATCTTAGGAAAAAGTGACCATGTCATTATAGGCTGCATGATAAATTAGAAAGAAAATGTTGGGCAAAATCTGACATGTCCCTTAGGCATTAGAATAGATTTCAAAAATTCAAAGAAAAAGATTTTCAGAACAAAGGAAGAAAACAGAATCCTAGAATCTAAGACTCTAAAAGAGAAGTCAGTTTAAGAGTGGTATGCTTGAGAAAGAAATTTTGCCAAATCAATTGTGAATGATTCTGATGATCAAGGGAGAGGAATCAAGAAGACCTGGGTTCAAATCTAGCCTCAGATCCTTATTAGCTTTGTGATGCTGGCAAAATCATTTAACTGAGGTAGACACTCCAGTTTCTTCAACTATAAGATGGAGATTACCAGTGTTGTGAAGATCAAATGAAATAGTATCTATAAAGCATTTAGCAAGTGCCTGGTATGTAGTTGGTATTTAATAAATGCTTGTTTCCTTACTTAAAGAAACTAAGATAATTATATAGAGAACATTCCAAATAACTTATATTTTGAAAGGTTAGGTTCAAAATATGGAAATGAGGACACAGAGTTAATGATGAATATAAAAAAGTAGCCCTGACTTATAAGAATGGTATCTGGAAGATTAAAACAAAGTATGAGCAAATACCTGTGAAAAATACTGAAGGCAATAAAAAGAGGTTTGGAGGACAAGAAGAAAAAAAAAGGATAGACCTAAATTTTGAGATAGATGGGACAATAGTAGCAGACTGACTCCATTTTGCTTTTGTCTTCTCTGTTAAGCAGAACGATCCTCAGGTTAGAGAGGATGTCTAAATTAATTAATCAATGGGTATTTATTAAGTGACTACTATAGACATGCAATATGCTACGTTCAGGAGATACAAAGAAACAAAGAAACAGTCCTTCAAGAAATTAACATTCTTTTAGAAGAAACAAAAAATTAAGAGTTCATATTTGAAAACAAATGAAGAGAGAACTGAAACTCAAACTCAAGAGTTGATAAGTCTAACTTCAAATAATTCAAGTCACTTGGCCCTGACAAAGTATATCATAGGGTCTGAAAGAGATTCTTGATATGATCCTTCAACCGTTGCCGATGTTCTCTGAAGAGTCATGGAGAACGGGATAAGTGTCACAAGACTATAATCTTCTAATGAAAATAAAACCAAAAATAAACTACAGACCAGTAGGTTGGACATTGATTCTTGAAAAAATACTTGAATGGGTTTTAAAGGGATGATCTGTGAGCATTTTTTTAATTTAAAATTTCTTTATTGATATATTCTTCTGATACAGTAGTCAATTTCCCCAAATTTCCCCTCCTCAAACTTAAAACTGTCT
This sequence comes from Pseudochirops corinnae, assembly GCA_028646515.1. Classification (NCBI taxonomy): domain Eukaryota; kingdom Metazoa; phylum Chordata; class Mammalia; order Diprotodontia; family Pseudocheiridae; genus Pseudochirops; species Pseudochirops corinnae. The sequence goes on along the minus strand of CM053589.1, from coordinate 21,633,974 downwards.
AACAAAGAGATTATGATTGGCAGTACAGGTTATTTTGTAATTTCTTTATTTTTAATATTTAGCCACCAATGTGAGTTTTGCTACCATCCAATGTTGTCTATATTTATAATAGTTGAAGTTACTGTGTACATATTTTGGCTCTGGCTGCCTTCACTCTGCATCACTTTATAGCATCACAGCATTTTATAGCTGGAAGCAACAGGAAAAAAATGATTCATCTGGCATGCCTTGTTCCTAATGAAGCCATGCCGGGTCTTTATGATGACTGATATCTAAATGTCTGATAACTAGTTCTTTAATAATATAGTGTAGGATTTTGTTAGTAATTGATGTCAAGCTCACTAAACTATAGTCTGCAGATTCTATTTTCTTCCTTTGCTCTGAAAATTTAGACTTTTTTTTTTCCTGCCAATCATAGATCATTTTTCCTGCTCTCCATGATTTTTCAAAGATCATGGATTTGCTCAGCAATCTCATATGCTAATTTGTTCATATAGGCCAGATTCATCTAGGGTAGCTAGGTACTCTCTATCTCTTTACTTGTCTTAGTTATCAGTTCACCCTCTGTCACTTTGGACTTTTCAGTCCAAAGGTCATTCATTACCTTTAGCAGAGAAAGCAAAAAAGAATTAAGTACACTAGTCCTCTAATTGAAGTCAGTTATACTTATATCCCAAGCAGCACCTTTTTGGTCATATTATTTTCCTCAATATAGATTTTTGAGGTCCTTTTTTGTTGACAGTAGTTTTTCTTACTAGTCTCATGTCATTTTTAGCTTCAGCACTCATCACACTGTTCCTAGGTTAAAATGCATGAACAATTTCATAATTTTTCTTGCATAATTCTAACTTGTTTTTTGAACGACTGGATCAACAAAGTTATGCCACCAGTGAATTTGGCATACCATTCTTCCCATAACTCCTCCAACATTCGATTTTCACATTTCCCCTAATTTTTGTCAACTTTATGGGTGTGTGATAACATTTCAAAGTTGTATTAATTTGTACTTTTCAGAAGAGTTAAACAGCAATTGTTGTGAAATGATCTTGAGGTTTAGTGGACGTTTTCAAGCTTAATAAATCAGCAAGGCAACATGGTAGCCAGCCCATGAAATGAATGGCCCACTGATCATTAAAGTCCTTGAATCCACGTCATATATGGAGAAGGAACTGGGCATGATAATTAGCCAGGAGGAGAGAAGGTTGGAGTGTGGAGGAGGAAAATGATAGCTGGTACTTCAAGGGCTATCATACGAAGGAAAGACTAGTTTTGGTCTGTTTGGCCTCACAGGTTAGAATAACGGATGGAAACTGGAAAGAAGTTAATGGGCAATCTTGAAAGGTGGTAAGTTCCTTTTCCTAAGAGCAGGGGTTCTTAACTTGTGGGTTATGTTCAGTTTGTAACAATGAAGATACATCCTGCATATCAGATAGATTCGTAACAGTAGCAAAATTACAGTTATGAAGTAGCAAAAAAATAGTTTTATGGTTGGGGGTCACCACAACATGAGGAACTGTATTAAAGGGTCGCGGCATTAGGAAGGTTGAGAAGCACTGCCTTAGAGGTTTTCAGTCCAAGGCTGGATTTTTTTGATTCTGGGTTGGATTAAATAGCTCTTGGGTTCCTTAGCAATTCTCAAATTCTGATTCAATACCAATAATCTACATGTAAACCATGGGTTTTCTCAAAGAGAGTATGAAAAGGGAAAGGCAACCTTTTACAAATGATATTCTATAGGAGATCACAATTAGTTTAAAGATGTGGAGAATACAAGATCCAACTGAACAAACTGTTAAATATTCAAAAAAATCGTTCTAGTAAAACAACACGCAAATTTAAAATGCTTTCCTCCAATATAGTGTCTAACACCCATGTGTTAAGATCACACAAGATTTCTTGAAACATGCAACAACAAAGCTGATTAATGATAAGATTTTTATTACAAACAAGTCTAGAAAGATCAAACATTCATTAGTATTATTTATTATCATTATTTATTGCTTACAGTGAACTAAACTTTGTGTTAAGTGCTGAGCATACATGTTGCTGTTGTTGTTGATCCTTTGTTTTCAAAGAGGACCGATGTCATCATGGTGTGATGGATTTTTTTTTTTTTTGGAAGGGGGAAGGCAGGGCAATTGGGGTTAAGTGACTTGCCCAAGGTCACATGGCCAGTAAGTGTTAAGTGTCTGAAGCCGTATTTGAACTCAAGTCCTCCTGACTCCAGGGCCAGTGCTATATTCACTGTGCCACTTAGCCGCCCCCCAAATGGTGTGATGTTTTGACTTACATGTGACTTGGATTTAAGTAAGCCAGAGATGCACAAAAGTCATCAACCTCACTTTCTCTTCTAGCATCATCAGAGTCTGGTGGTAAGACAAAAGTCAAGATGACTGGTGATGGCCTGGGAAGCATTGGATGACCTTGGCATCTTTAACATCTGATCATATTCTAAGTGTTCCATAGTGACTCTTTTAGCTGCTAAGGCCGTTGGCACAAATTGTTCTCATCTGCCCATTCTGCTGGGGGATGTCTTCACATGTTTGGAGTAGACATCCCATTAACTCACTGACAGACTTAAGGGCTGTAGGTTACCCTGAGCCTGGTTTAGTCTTTTTGCTAAGCTGGTTTTGTTGGGATATGGCTACTACACTATAGCTTCTCAGAGTCACAGGTTCACATAAAAGTGAATAAAATAGTCCCATGCCCTGAAGGAGCTAATATTCTAATGGGAAGATAACATAAAACTGAAGCAGTAAAGTGGAGGCTCAGAAGAGAAAGGGTACTTGCTTGGGGCAGGATACTGAGGAAAAAGAAGATGAGAAAGTGGAGTAAGGAGTTAAGTAGAGTTAGCACTGATAGGAGTGAGCATAGATTGGATACCTTTTGAAACAGCATTCTGGGGAGGCAGTCACCACTCAGAGTAATAGGGCTCAGGGCTGAGATGGCAAAGCAGCTGTTAAGGAGGAGGAGGAAAAGAAGCATTGCATAAAATAGGAAATAGTCACTCTGAACACTATAACTCAGTTTGCCACCATCATGGAGGATGCCCAGTACAGACTCTTAATAAAAGATGGGTTGTTAACAGATGGTGAGGTCATCAAGGTCCTCCTTTTTATGGATAAACAAACCAAATATAAAAAGTTAAATTGTCCCAATTTGATTAAACCTCAGAAAACTGTAGAAGCTATTAAATGAGATAAAAAAATCACTCAAAAGACTTTGTCATTACTATCTGTAAAGGACAAATCAAATGGAAATAAAATTCCTGTTGTCTAGTCTGTAATAGTTAGAGGGACACTGATTGAATTGGTGAAGTGTGTGTGTATGTGTATGTGTGTGACAAATACTACAGATGACAATGAACAGGGTTCATAATTGAATAGGAGGGAGAGATGCAGATCAAGCTTCTCCAAGAATCAAAGGTCAATTTGAAAAAAAATTATTTAAAAAAAAGTTTTATGATGTTTTTGGCTTTGCATTACAAACTTATACAAATTACTCCCACTTTGTTAGCAGATAACTCCTACTTTGTAAGGGGTCTCTTGTAACAAAGTAAAATAATTAAGAAAAATTAATAATACTATGATTTCTTCTGAAAGTTCATGCAACATTCTATAACATACTCTATCTCTATTAAAAAAAATCTATTTTTTTCTGCCTTTCAACTGATTAGAAGTACCCCACAAATTTCTTGTAACACATTATCAGAGTCAAGCAAAACACACTCCCTCAATGGCTTTATAATATGCATATTATAGATGCATTTACAAATATGGTCACATACGTGTATATGTATATGTGTATATCTCATGCTATACCCTAATTCAGTTATATCTCTATAATGGATACTATTTTCCAGCACCAGTCCTCTGGAATAATGGATGGTCACTATATTGATTACAATTCTTTTAATTTTTTTAACTTGTTATTATACATTATATGTCTGTGAATCTCAGAATAAAGCCATAGTTTCTGAAGTATTAAAATTATGGGGAAAGAGTAACAGAGAGACACATGGTGGGCATTAGAATAGACTGTATTAGGGTGGCTAGGTGGTGCAGTGAATAGAGCACAAGACCTGAGTTCAAATCTGGCCTCAGACACTTAACACTTACTAGCCATGTGACTTTGGGCAACTCACTTAACCTCAACTGCCCTACCTTCTCCACTCCAAAAAGCAAAAAATATATATTTAGAGTAAACTGTATCATATCATAAAGAACTGTGTAGGTGAAGCAGTATAAAAGATGCTATCAAAGAAAGTACCTCAAGAAAAGGAGGTAAAACCATGTTTCAAGATAGAGTTAACAGATGGTCAGCCATTATGCTCCTTTGGTTAACCAAGTAATTCTCAATTAGCTAAAGTAGGGCTCACAACATAGTAGGTGGACTCCTCTAGATGATTTATAGGAGGACATAAGTTACCCAGCACAAGAAAGCATGTAGAAGGTTGTAATGTGAACTGTTGGAAGGGGATACCCTAGTCAATGAAAGAATAGATCCACCAAAGTACTAAAGAAGCATGGTACAAAATGCTGCCCTAAGTTTCATTTTTGCCAAATTATCTTTCAAATTTTTCAAGAATAACTATACAAGTATTATATAATGAAGAGCTTCCCAATAGCACTCTTGTTCTTGTATTTATCAAACACTAGATCACTGCTGAAAGTGGGTTTTTGGGAGAACGTGAGTCCATTTTGTCCTATATTTGCTATATTTCTTTTTCTTCTTTCACCCTGCTAGTTGAAGTCATCAGTGAGAAGATTTCAGAGACAGGTTTTTCATTAATTTCTTTTGCATCTTGTTTGATGTGAAATCCGTGTGGGGCTTGCCCAAATAAACTAATAACTTGGTTCAGTTTAGAAATTGAACATCTGGTTCTATACTTTAGAATTTGTAAAGCTTCATGATAAAAAGTATCACATTGTGTGTATTTAGGTTGACAAAACTCAACAAGTACAGACTTAGACACACGCATGAGCCCTCCTGGGATATTTTTTGCTTAATTGGACAAAATATATCATAGAGAGCATGTCTCTCAGGCATACCACAGTCTGGAACAGACTGACCATAATGAAGACTGACTCTTCAATACCTGAATCTTATATCTGCTTTATATCACTGGTGATGGGAATTCCCTCCTGATTACTCGAGAGTTATGCCACATGTGGGACTTGCCAACTTCCCTCCTTATTGCCCTCTACTCTGGGCCTTATGTCCTAAACTGAACTACGAATTTATATAAGAAGTGTGATCAAGGCAGTATAGTAGTCCATAAATGACAGACAAGCAGACTAACACATTTATTACTTGTTTGCCTGCAGAAAACAAGGTAAATGTTCACCAGGTTCAGAAAAATCCTAGTCCTTCCCCAGTTAATCACCCAAAAGAAGAAGCTCTGTTATTGAAATATGACATTTTCTCAGGTGCAAGAAATAACAAAGACAAGACAATATAGAATCATAAAACGCTAAACAATCTCTTTAGTTTTCTCAGTCTAGAGCACAAACATTCTGGATTACAACTTTATCAGCTTTATCATTTCCTTGTATCTAGAAGTTCCCAAATTGGTGAATCTACCTTTATAGGTGCACTGGAAAGTTCTTGGAGGTGAGAATATGAGATAGTCAGAACCAGCAGTTCTTTTGTGCTCACCAAAACAGTTGTGGAAAAAATTTAGGGATTCTTTTTTACTTTTAATTAATTTATTTTTAGTTTTCAACATTCACTTCCACAATATTTTGAGTTCCAAATTTTCTGCCCATTTCTCCTGTCCTCCCACCCCAAGACGGGGTGTATTCTGATTACCCTTTCCCCAATCCACCCTCCCTTCTATCACTCTCACCCCTTTCTTATTCCCTTCTATTTTCTGTAGGGCAAGATAAATGTCTATACCCCATTATTTGTATATCTTATTTCCCAGTTGCATGTAAAAACAATTTTTAACATTTGTTTTTAAAACTTTGAGTTCCACATTCTCTCCCTAATTTCTTCCCCACCCAATCTCATGGAGAAGACAAGTAATTTCATGTAGGTTATACATATGCAGTCTTGCAAAACACTTCCATAATAGTCATGTTGTGAAAGACTAGTTATATTTCCCTCCATCCTATCTTTCCCCCCATTTATTCTATTCTTTCCTTTGACTCTGTCCCACTTCAAAAGTTTTTGCTTCTGATTACTCCTCCCCATTTGCCGTCTTTTCTATCATCCTTCCCTCCCTTATTTTATTCCCCTCTACTTTCCTGTAGGGTAAGATAGATTTCCATACTTGATTGCGTGTGTATGTTATTCCCTCTGTCAGCCAAATCTGATGGGAGTAAGGTTCACTCATTCCCTCTCACCTCCGCTTTCTTCCCTTACACTGTAAAAGCTTTTTCTTGCCTCTTTTATGTGATATAATTAATCCCATTCTACCTTTCCCTTTCTCCTTCCAGTATATTCCTCTTTCCCCTTAATTTTATTTTTTTGATAACATCCTTTCATATTCAACTCACTTTGTGCCCTTGGTCTACACACACACACACACACACACACACACACACACACACACACACACTCTCCCTCCAATTACCTAATACTGAGAAAAGTCTCATAAGTTACAAATATCATTTTCCATGTAAGAATATAAACAGTTCACCTTTAATAAGTCCCTTATCATTTCTCTTTCCTGTTTACCTTTTCATGATTCTCTTGATTCTTTTATTTGAAAGTCAAATTTCCTATTCAGCTCTGGCCTTTTCATCAAGAATGCTTGAAAGACCTCTATTTCATTGAATATCCATTTTTCCCCTTGAAGTATTATACTCAGTTTTGCTGGGTAGGTGATTCTTAGTTTTAATCTCCTTTAATTTCCTTTGACCTCTGGAATATCATATTCCAGGCCCTCTGATCCCTTAATATAGAAGGTGCTAGATCTTGTGTTATTCTGATTGTGTTTCCACAATACTTGAATTGTTTCTTTCTGGCTGCCTGCAATATTTTCCTCTTGACCTGGGAAATCTGGAATTTGGCTACAATATTTCTAAGAGTTCTCCTTTTGGGATCTCTTTCAGGAGGTGATGGGTAGACTCTTTCAATTTCTATTTTCCCCTCTGGTTCTAGAATATTAGGGCAATTTTCCTTGGTAATTTCTTTTTAAAATAATTATTTATTTACTTTTGGTTTACAACATTCAGTTCCACAGTCTTTTGAGTTTCAAATTTAATTCCCCTCCTTCTCCTACCCACCCCCCCCATGGCAGCATGCAATCAAATATAGGATCTACAAATATCTGCACATTAAACATTAGTCAAGTTGTAAAGGATTATAACCAGTGGAGTGAACAATGAGAAAGAAGAAACAAAACAAAAAAAGAGAAAGAGAAAGTAGTTTGCTTCAATCTGCATTCAGACTGTAGTTAGTTATTTCTCTGGATATGGATATTCCTTTCCATCATGAGTCTTTTAGAGTTGTCTTATAACCCTGCATTGCTAAGAGGAGTCCAGTCTATCAAAATTAGTTGTCACACATATGATGTGTCTGTAATTGTGTACAAAGTTCTCCTGGCTCTGCTCTCCTCACTCAGCATCAGTTTATATAAGTCTTTTCAGGTTATTACGAAGTCTGTTTGCTCCTCATTTCTTACAGCACAATAGTATTTCATTACATTCATATACCACAACTTGTTCAGCCATTCCCCTGATGGACATCCCCTTGATTTCCAATTTTTTGCCACTTTGATAATTTCTGAAAGATGATCTCTAGGCTCTTTTTTGATCATGGATTTCAGGTAGCTCAATAATTTAAAAATTCTGTCTCCTGGATCTGTTTTCCAGGTCAGTTGTTTTTCCAATGAGATATTTTAAATTATATTTTATTTTTTCATTCTTTTGGTTTTGTTTTATAATCTCTTGATTTTTCATACAGTCATTAGCTTCCATTTGATCCATTCTAATTATGAAGGAATTATTTTTTTTCAGTGAGCTTTTGGACCTCCTCTTCCATTTGGCCAATTACACTTTTAAAGGTATTCTTTGTTTCACTGGCTATTTGGACCTCTTTTGCCATTTGGGTTAGACTATTTTTTAAGATGTTATTTTCTTCAGTATTTTTTAGGTCTCCTTTAGCAAGCTGTTGACTCATTTGTCATGATTTTCTTACATCACACATTTCTCTTCTAACTTTTTCCTCTACTTCTCTTATTTGATTTTCAAAATCCTTTTTGAGCTTTTCCATGGCCTAAAACCATGGAAAGAAGTCATTCTTTTCTTGGAGGCTTTGGATGTAGGAGCTTTGACTTTGGTGTCTTCTTCTGGTTGTATGTTTTGATCTTCCTTGTCACCAAAGTAAGATTTTATAGTTTGATTTCCCCCTCACTGTTTGCTCATTTCCCCAGTCAATTACCTGATTTTTAGTACTTTCTTAAGATACCACTCTCCTTCCAGAGTAGAGAGTGCATTGTCCCAAGCTTTAGGGGTTTTGAGCAACTTTTTCAGAGATACTTCTAGGGATCTGTAAATTTTTAGTTTTCCAATATTGTATGATCAAAGGAGATATGTTTACTCCTCTCCTGGTCTGTCCTCTGGTCTGTGACAGACCATAAGCACTTTTTTCTTCCTTTGAACTGTGAGGAGGATTTCATCTCTATTGCTACCACAAGCTCTGCCATGCCAGTACTCCTCCTTATCCCAGGTCTGCCACCTAGCACTGCAACCCAGACTGAAGCAAAAGCAAAGTAACAGAATCCTGCCTCAGCACCAGAAAAGAGAACCCTGCAATCCCCCTCCGATCCTCCCATTGTCTGTGGGCTGAGAGATGTGGAAGCAGCCTCTGTTGCTGCCGCCTCTGTTGCTGCCGCCACTGCCGCTACCACCCTGAGCCTGGGGCTGGATCATGCTCCTCTCTCACTCAGTTTCCAGACAGACCTTTTCCACTGACCTTTGGTCACAAATACCTTTGGTGTTTGTGGTTTGAGAAGTCTGGAAACCACCACAACTGCCAGTGATTTAGTCTCCTGAAGCTGACTCAGGATGTTGCTGCATCCTGGTCTGTGCCAGTGTGGCTCACACTAGATTGTTCTCCTCTCCTAGACTGATGCAATAGACCTTTCCTGTTTCCCTTCCTGGTTGTCTTGGGTTAGAAATTTGTTTTACTATGTCCTTTTGTGGCTTCTACTGCTCTAGAATTTCTTTAGAGTCATTTTTACAGGTATTTGGAAGGGTTTGGGGAAAAGTTCAAGGAAGTCCCTGCTTTTGCTCTACCATCTTGGCCCCACCCCCCAATTTTGGGGGTTCTTACAAACTACTGGCCAAATAAACCAGCATAAGATACAGAGAGGTGAACTCTAGTTTATTCATTCAAGAGTGTGACATATAACATCAGTAGATGATGGACATTTGGGTGCCTCAATTCTGCAGATGATATAGATATGTAATATAGATGCATATATACACATAAACATGCATATATATATATGTACCCACACATATCTACATATACATAAACACATAGAAAAGAGAAAATATATGTATGCATGTGTGTGCATATGTATGTATTATACGTATGTGTATATATATATATGTACATTCTTCCAGAGGGACACTGATTCAGACAGACTAACAAAAGAAAACATGTATTTCTTACAGAGCAATTTAGTTAAGATCCAACAAGGAATGTGGGCAAGTAAAAGAACTTAGTAAAAACAAAAAGAGGATGCTTAAATTGTTACAGGGGAAAGGAAGTATCTTTATTAGCATAGTTAATTATACTAAGACTAAAGAACATAGAACCTTCTTTATCAGTCAAGCTAATAAACATTTGTTAAGGGCTTACTGAGTACTTTGTTAAACTGGATAAAAAGAAGGCGACAGCTTCTGAACTACTCAAGTCCTCAGTTTTCTTTTGTAGCCTTAAAGTTGGTTAGGGGGAATGGAAGTGTTGAGGCACTCTAACTGATACCTATCAAACAGACTTCTCAGAGAAAAAGAAAAATTGCAAACACAGGACAAAATAGTCATTTTCTCTCAATAATTCAGCTTCAACACTGCCATATACTTTTTGGGGTCTTTTTTTCCAAGCTTAAAATTTTTAAAAAAATTTTTAATTTTGAGTTTCAAATTCTCTCCCTCTCACTTCTCCCTCATCCACTGAGAGGAGAATAAGATATCCATTACACATTTGAAGTGATGCAAAGCATATTTCCATATTTACCATATTGCAAGAAAAAAACAAAGAAAATGAAAAAATGCTTCAATCTGCACTCATAGTCTATCAGATCTTTATCAAGAAGTGGATAGCATTTTTCATCATGAGTCCTTTAGAACTGTCATGGATCATTGTATTGATCTGAGTTTTTCACAGCTGACCACTGTTACAACATGCTGTTACAATTCTTATGGGAAATGTTAATTTCTTTTTATTACTTGAGACTCAGGGCCATTCCAACTGCAAATTCCTGTTAATATTAATGTCACCTGACCATCTTATGGGATGTGAATATTTAATTAAGAGTTTTAGTTCCTTAGATGACAAGCCAGGGAAATCATTTAAACTCTCCTTGACTCTTTGGCAACATGAACTACTTCTCTTCTCTAAATACAGGTTAATCTGTAACTTGATTTGATTTACCTATGGAATTTGCTTGACAAGGTTTGTTTCCTTTGGGCTTATAGAAGATTAACTGTTTATCAGCAATTACCTACCACAGGAACTCAAAAGAAAAGATATTTCTCTCAACACTATGTACTATGTTCTTCCGGTTCTACTCACTGCACTTGGCATCAGTTCATTTAAGTCTTTCAGATTTTTCTGAAACCATACTCTTTGTCGTTTCTTATAGAACAATAGTATTTCATCATGAATTTCACAACTTATTCAGCTATATCTCAACTGATGAGAATCCCCTCAATTTCCAATTCTTTGCCACCATGAAAAGAATCGTCATTAATACTTTTATACATTTTCCTTTTGTTCCCCCTTAAGTCTCTTTGGGATATAGATCTGGTGGTGGTATTTCTGGGTCAAAGTATTATGGTCCTTTGAATATAGTTTCAAATTGTTCTCCAGAATGGCTGGACCAATTCACAACTCTGCCAATAGTTTATTAGTATGTCTTTTTTTACATATTTCTCCAGCATCTGTCATTTACCTTTTCTGTCATGTTAGCCAATCACATAGATGTGAGGTGGTACCTCAGAGGTGTTTTAATTTCCATTTTGCTAATTACTTGCTATCTGAAGAATTTTTTTTTCCATATGACTACTGTTTGCTTTGATTTCTTCTCCTGGAAACTGTCTATTCGTATCCTTTGAGTATTTAACAATTAAGGAATTGTTACTTTTATATATTTGGCTGAGTTAGCTATATATTTGAGAAATGAAGCCTTATTCAGAAATGCTGTTTTTCCCCTCAGTTTCCCATCTTTGGCTACATAGGTTTTATTTGTGCAAAATCTTTCAACTTCATTTAATCAAAATTATCCGCTTTACTGTTCATGAGCCTCTTTATATCTTGTTTGGTCACAAACTTCTCTTTTATCCACATATCTGGTAGGCAATTTTTTTTTTCTATGCCCCCCCCTACTTTGCCTATGTCACCCTCTATATCTAAATCTTGTACCCATTTTGACATTTTGGCATTGTCATACACTCTTGTTTTTAGTTCTTGTTTTATCTAATCCACAGATACGTTATTTTTCTTTTTTTGCTTTTTGGAGGAGGGAAGGCAGGGCAATTGAGGTTAAGTGACTCACCCAAGGTCACATGGCTAGTTTTTTGTGGTAAGTATCTGAGGCCGGATTTGAATTCAGGTCCTCCTGACTCCAGGGCTGGTGCTCTATTCACCACACCACCTAGCTGCCCCCATTTGTTCTTTTTCTTATCTAGTACTAGAGATGTTGTGGTTAGAAGGCTTACTTTATTGTTAGTGAGCTATGTGTTCAAGTCTTGCCACTGAAAAATGAGCAATATGTGGTCACAGGCAAATGATTTAATCTCTCAGTGCTCTGGGCAACTTTCTAACAGGACAAATTATAGTTTACTAATCCACACTGATAGAGGAAATTTCTATAACAGGTATTTCCACACTTATGAAAATATAGGCTTTAACCAAAATTAATAACATCAAGTTACAAGGATCTTTTTGATACTACTTGTGCTGTAACATAATTTGAAACCCAGTTCCACCAAGTACTTTATGATTACTTTTTTCAATTATTTTTCTTGCTATTCTTTTTTTTAAATTTTATTTTAGTTTGCATCATTCATTTCCACAAGATTTTGAGTTACATATTTTCTCCTCCTCTTTCCCCCACCCACTGCCCCAAAACAGCCATCCCAGTGTGTCCCCCCTCCCCCACTCTA
>CM053589.1:21601969-21621130 GCA_028646515.1 Pseudochirops corinnae | reverse complement strand
ATTAAAGGACTAGTAGTTCTGCTAACCTATTTTTATTGGGAACGGGTTTAAGAGGGATATATATATATATATATATATATATATATGTATATATGTATACATATCACAAGGAAGCAAAGAAAAGATGGACAATTCTCAACGAGTATTATTTATCATATAGGCTTTCTTGAAATGAAAATTTATTGTTACATATTTAGAAACCTTTCTTATGTGTTGCTATGCACAAGATACGCTTTTTTTCTAACTTTGTATCTAAGTACCAATTTAAGTTTATGATATATTTTTGTTTCTTTTCTCTATTCTGTATTTGTGTTCTGACATTAGAGTGTAAAATAAAAAATGAAAAAAGAAAATCCAACAAATTCTGAGTAATTCAAAGAAATTATATATTTTTAATTTCACAAGAAATCTGGGACTAAGAACTCAGATAGCCTCGACTAAAAATCCCATAGTATATTAGGAACTCATTATTAAAAACGACAGCTATCTAGCCTTCCAATTTCTGTTTGAAATTGAGAAAGGCAATAAATTGGAAAACAGAGTAGATTTCACTTTAGAACAACCAAATCAGGCTTCCATCTCTTTTCCAGTGATTAAAAACTATGAACACATTTAGAAAAAGGAAGTGTATGTAGTGAGATGGATAGAAATTCCAAACCTAATCATTTCCATAATCACCATGTAACTTCTGATTCAATATAAACATGACAACAGTAATCATGCTTCACCTTCAAATTATAATTGGATGTAATCGGTGGTCACATGTCCTTGTATTAATAATTGTGAAGATAACTAGTTACATTTATATTTAGCTTTCAAAAAGAGCACTGTGTACTGGATAGAAAGCTGTCTTTGCAGCCATGAAGACCTAAGTTCAAGTCCTGATTGATACATACTGGTTGTGTGATGCTGTGCAAGTCAATCAATCAAAAAATTTATTAAGCACCTATTATGTGCTAAGCATTATACTATATATTATGGAAACAAGAATAAAAATAGTCCCTGACATTAAGGAATCACATTCTAATGGGGTAGATAACAGATAAAAAAATAAGTACCTAACAAGAGATATATATAAGTATGTATAAACAAAGGAGATGGGAAATGATCTCAAAAGGGAAGTCCTTAGTAACTGGGAGGAGCAGGAAAGGTCTCCTGCAGAAGATAAGACCTGAGCTGAGACAGGAAGGAGGTAAGGGAAACTAAGAGATTAAAAGTGAAGTGAAAAAGAATTCTAGGAATGGAACTGAAATTGAAAGAAATGTTACAAGTATGAAAACAAGAGATGAAGGGTTGTATATGAGGGCTAGCAAATGGGCCAGTGTATCTGGATTGTAGCGTGAATAATGTATAATAAGGCTAGAAAGATATGCTGAATAGGAGTTTATATTCAATATCATAAATAATAGGGAGCCACGGGAATTTACTGAACAGGAAAGGTGACATGGGAACACATAAGCAAAAATCACTTTTAAGTGATTTCCATATTGGAGGAGACTTGAATAGAGATGATCAATTAGAAGGATATTTTAATAGTCCTGATAAGAGGTGATGAAGCTCTGAACCAGGGTGGAGACTCTGTGAGTGGAGAGAATGGAACATATAAGAGGAGTTGTGAGGGTAGAAATGGCAAGATTTTACAAGTGATTGGACGTATGAGGTGAGTAAGAATTAGGAGCTATGAATGACACTGAGGTAGCAAACCTGAGTGACTGGGAGGATGATAGGGACCCCTCAGGAGTAATAGAGAAGTTTGGGAGAGGGAAAGGTTTCATAAGAAAATCTCTTAGTCCTGTTTTAGAGGAGTTTGAGATGTCTTTGGAACAAAGGGTTTGAGATTTCTGAGAGGCAGTTGGTGATGAGACAACAGCTCAGGAGAGAGATCAGGGCTGGATATCTAGATCTAGGAACTATTTATATACAGATGATAAACCCATTCTACATACCCTATCAACTTACAGGTAGTTTGTTTCTAGGGACCAGAATATATACACACATTTACACAGTAGACATAAAATTATATCTACTGTATATATGTGTGTGTATGTGTGTCTATATAGGCATGTATATATCCACATATATGGGCATCTCTACACACACACACATATATGTGGATATATAGATATATACACCTATATATTATCTTTATTTATATATTACATATAGTTTATGTATCTGTGTATGTGATAAGGTTATATACACACACAAGCTATATATACACATTAATCACTTAGCTCCTCAACCTACTTAATTCTCATGAGTTACTTCTTTACTCCACTCACACACAAAGGTCATACCTATGATCTGGCCATAATCCACAAATATATTACCTCATGTTAAAGAATTCTGAAATCTCCTTATCTAAGCATAATCTACTAGCTTTTCCCTCAGTTCTCTTCCAGATCCCCTCTCCTATACTAATCTCACTTCCCTCTTTTTCCCATCTTGACACCTTCATGAACTAAATTAAACTCAACACTCTCTTCTTCTCGGGTCCCCTAGCCCGCTTAATTATTCTGCCAGTTGTGCCATGTCTCAGCCCTGTATCATTCCTACCATGTATCCCACTTTGCTCCTATACACATGCCACTGAAAAAAGGTGAAGAAAATTGTACAACCATTATGACTGGGTCCACTATAAATTTATGGTACACAACTTCAACTGGGCCCTCACTGCTGCTAGGTAATCCTACTGTATCTCCCTCATCAATGTACTATCTCATTCTCCACAGTGATTCTTCCAAATCTTTTCATCTTCTTAAACTTCCCATGCTATTCCCCCTCTAAGCTGAGAACTTTACCTCCAATATTACAGAAAAAAAATGGAGCCATTTGCCATAAGCTCGCTCTCCTCCCCTCTTCCTCATCTGTTACTCAGATGCTTTCTGCTACCATCTCTTCCTTCACCCCCATCTCACATGATGAAGTAGCCTTACTCCTTACCAAGACTAACCCTTGTAACTGCTCAAGCAATCTCATTCCATCACATCTTCTTCAACAGTCATGACATAGTGCCCTCTGTGTCATCCTCATTGCCACTTATTTTCAATCTCTCCCTGTCTACTGCTCATTTCCTACTATTTATAAACATATATTTCCTATTATTTAAAAACATATATGTGTATATATACATACATACATATATATATGTATGTATATGTCTCCTCAAAAAACCTTTCCATGATCCTTCCATCTCTGCTAATAATTGTCATATAGCTCTTCTACCTTTGTAGCTAAACTCTCTGCAAAGGCCATCTACAATTTATGCTTCTACTTTCCTCTCTCCTAATTATTTTCTTAAAAATTTACAATCCAGTTTCTAACCTCATCAATCCACTGAAACTGCTTTCTCCAAAATTATGAATGATCTCTTAATTGCCAAACTCAGTGGCATTTTTACTCCAATCAATTCTCCTTGACCTCTTTGCAGCCTTTGACACTACTGGTCACACTCTTTTCTTTGATCTGGTCTTAGAAACTAGCTATGTAACCCTGGTCAAGTCATTCAGTTTGCCTTAGTTTCCTCATCAGCAAAATGGAGATAATAATGGCACTTGCCTCTCAGGGCTTTGAGCATCAAATAGGATAACTATAAAGTACTCAGCATATCTAAAATGCCTGGTACGTGGTAAGTGTCATATAATGTTTGTTGTTGTTTTTATTATCTCTAGGTTTTCAGGATACCACTCTCTCCTGGTTCTCCTATCTATCCAACTACTCCTTCTCAGTCTTCTATGCTAGATTCTCATTCAGATCACACCCTCCAACATAGGTGTCCCACAGGGTTTTGTCTTGAGTTATCTTCTCTTCTCTCTATTCTACTTCACTTGGTGATCTCCTCAGCTCCCATGGATTTAATTACTATCTCTAAGTTGATGATTCTCAAATCTACCTACACTGCCTGAAACTTCAATCTTGTATCTCAAACTACCTTTCAGATATCTCATGCCAGGTGTCTAGTACACATCTTAAACTCAATATGTCCAAAACTGAAATCATTATCTTTCCCTCTAAACCTTTCTTCACCTCCAACACTTCACCACCTACCTACCTTCCCTATTACTCTAGAAGGAAACACCATCTTCCTAGTCCCTCAGGTTTGTAACCCAGGAGTCATACTCAACTCTTCACTATTTCTCACTTCTCATATGCAATGTTACCAAGGCCTGTCAATTTTATCTTTGCATCATCTCTCAAATACATTTCTTTCTCTCCTCTGACACTGCCACCACTCTGGTACAGGCCCTCATCAGCTTATACATAGACTATTGCAATAGCCTGCTGATATGTCTGCCTACCTCAAGCTTCTCCCTATCCCAATGCAATCCTCCATTAAGTTACCAAAATAATTTTTCCTATAGCCCTGATCATGTCACTCACCTGCTCAGTAATAACTCCAGCAGCTCCTTATCACATCCAGGATTAAAAAATAAATCCTCTATTTGGCATAGCCCTTTAAAATTTAGCTTCCTCCTGCCTTTCCTGTCTTCGTATACCTTAGTCTCTTCCACATATTTTTCGGGACACTGATACTAGCCTCCTTGTTATTCCATGAATAAGACACTAAATCTCTCCACTCCAGGTATTGTCTCTGACTGTCTTCTATGTTTGGAATGCTGTCTTCCCTCATCTCTAGAAACTACCTTAACTGGCTTCCTTTAAATCTCAACTAAAAGCCCATTCTCTATAGGAAATATTTCCCAACCCCTCTTAATTCTCAGTGTCTTTTCTTCATTGTTTTCTGTTCATTTTGTACAGATAGCTTGTTCACACGTATTTGTTTGCTTGTTTTCTCTCCTATTAAATGGTGAGCTGCTTGAGGGCTGGCACAGTCTTTTGTGTCTTTTTGTATCCCCTGTGATTTGCACAGTGCCTGGAATATTTGTTGCTGTGGTTGTTGTTGTTGAGTTGTGTCCAACACTTTGTAACTACACTTGTTTTTTCTTGGCAAAGATACTGAAGTGATTTGCCATTTTCTTCTCCAGCTCATTTTACAGATGAGGAACTAAGGCAAACAGGGTTAAGAGACTTACCCTGGGTCATACAACTAATAAACATCTGAGTCCAGATTTGAACTCAAGAAGATGTCTTCCTGAATCCAAGCCCAGTCCTGCTTCACCCTGTATATCGTAGATACTTAATAAATGTTTGTTGACTTACTAATAATTCCACCAAGGGAACCTGGGAGATTACCAAATGACATAGTATAGAGGGAAAAGAAAAGAGGGCTCAGACAGAGCCTGGGGGATTAGGTTAACCTGGGCTGACAAGGAGGAGGTAACAAAAAGAAAACTGAGATGGAATGGGCAGTCAGAACAGAAAAGAACCCAGAGAGATCAGTGTCAGGAAAACTTAGAGCACAATATATCTAGGAAGAGAGGGTAATTGCTAATAGCTAGCATTTACAGAATGCTTTAAAAGCTGCAAAGCACTTTAAAAACAATACCCCATTTAATTCTTGCAACAACTTATTGGCAGGTGCTATTATTATACTGATTTTAAGGTTGAGGAAACTACAGAAAGAGGTTAAGTGATTTGCCCTGAGTCACACAGCTAAACACATGAGACTGAATTTGATTTCAGGTCATCTCTCTCCACTGTGCCACCTCGCTGTCTGGGAACAGTGTCAAATGCTGCAGAGAGGTCAAGAAGTATGAAGATTGAGCAAAGGTCATTAGACTTGGCAATTAAGACATTAATGGTCATTGAACCTCTCAGTCTTCCAATATGAATTGATAGAGGAAGTTCTCACTGGTAGCTCTCTATACAGATGAAACCACAGGTCCTATGAAAATCAAGTATAGTGTTGTGAGAGTGAGTGTGTGTAGCCTGGTGTCTCTTGCCTGCAATATAATAGGATACAACAAATATTTATTAAAGTACCTACAAAGTTCCGGGCACTGAGCTAGGGAAATAAATGAGAAAAAATAAAGACAGTGCTTGCCTTCAAGGTGTTTACAGTCTAACGGGAGAAGACAAAATACAAAAGAAAAATGAAAGTGGGTGGGGCATGATGATAGTGGAATAGAGCATACCAGGTGGAAAATGAAGAGTTCTCTGGGATTCGGAGCTCTCTTTAAATCTGGACCTTGAGAGAAGGTTTTTGCTCTGACCTCCAGGCCTCTAATCAGAAATAGACAGAGGCAAATGATGAGGTAAGAGTATCAAAGGAAAGTGTCATGTATCTCTGAACAAATTTTCCTAGGGGGGCATAATGATGATGGCTGATGGGATGTATATTATTATACGTGATGAGAATTGGTAAATTAGACTCACTGTCATGGGTCTAGTGCTAGAACAAATAAACCAAAAAACCAGCCACAGGGATATTTATACAAAACTAGCTCATTGAACAAGGTAAAACTGATAATTTTTATACTTCCTATGAATCTTTACCTCAGACTATCTTTGACTGATGTTACATGATAAATTGAAAATAATCAACAGAGGGAAGGAAGTAGAATTAAGAGGAATTGGGAAATAGTTCCTGTAGAAGGTGGGATTTTAGCTGAGATTTGAAGGAAGCGAGGTAGGTCAGATGGCAGATGTGAGGAGGGAAAATATTCCAAGCATGGGAGAAAGCCAGTGAAAATGCCTGGAGTTGGGAAATGGAATGTGTAGCTTTAGGAAGAGCAAGGAGGCCAGTGTTACTGGACTCAAGACTATGTGGTAGTGTATAAGGTTTAAGAAGAGCAGAAAAGTGGGGTTCCAAGGGACAACTCCAAAAGGAAGATTTTGTATTTGATCTTGGGGGTGAGAGGAAGCCCCTGAAGTTTACTGAGGAGGCGACCTTATCAGAAAATATTTTTTCTTTTGGAAGCTCTTTTTGACAGCTGAATGGAGGGTAGATTGGAGTAGTGACAGAGTTGTGGCAGGGAGGCATCAGGCTATTGCAATAGTCCAGGTATGAGGTACTGAGGACCTGCAAAAGTATGGTGGCAGTAGTAGAAAAGAGAAAGGGGTAGGATTAGAGAGTGCTGTGAAGGTAAAACAGGTCCTGGAACCTGACTGGAAATGAAGGGGTGATGAGAGTTATTCTGAATTAATGTAGTTTTGTTGCATTCACACACATCTTACATTTCAATTATATTGCAAAGTACTGGATGGTAATGCCATAGGAAGATTGAATAGTGGGTAATAGGTTAGAGAAAATTGTAGCTATCAGAAAACTCTTAGAGCACTCTGGAGAAGCAAGTTGGGTGAAATGTTTTAACTTGACCTATTTCCACACAGGGCTAGAATGTGAACCTCATACATGGATTTTGTTCTTTAAGTGGAAAAATTAATTTATTTATAAAGATTTGTGTTTGTATTTTATTGACTTACTGTCTTTAAATCTGTACTAGTTTTTGCTTTGATTTTTGCTGCGTGAAAAAAAGTTGTTTATTCCAGTATTAATAGGTTTTGAGGTAATAAAATAAGTATACTACCATATCTATTTGTAGATAAAGCCTGTATTTCTCTCTTTCTGATGGACAGAAAGAGTGTGTGTCTAACCATACTACATGACTAGAATCTAAATGTGACAAGGAATAATTCCTGAAACACCAAAACACCTTGGACTTAGATTAAATTCTCAGTCTATAACTAGAACTTCAATTATACCTTTGGTGAAGGCATGGATACATGCACTGCTCTCCTTTTTTTTTTTTTTTTTTTTTAGCATGTATACTTATAAGACTGATAAAAAAAAACCCAGGAAAATGGAAAGGAAAAAAAGTCGGTCTAAGACTACAGTCAATAGTTGCTTAGGTGTCAAGAATTCATTCTACCATGGCGATGTTTCTTATATCTGTCCCCACCTCTTTTTTTTTTTCTTATTCCCACCATCACTATTCCCAGGCCTAATTACCTTTTATCTAGCATACTGCAATAGTCTCCTATCTGGTCTCTGCCTGCTCCAGTACTGTCCCTCTTCCAATACAATGACTCTCTACTGAATTAAATTTAAACTCCTTAGCTCGGCATTCAATTCCCTCTAACAATGTGGCATAATCTTTTTTTTTTTTTTTAAATCTTGTGCTATTTCCTTCTGTAAAATCCATGTGCCAAGTAAACTGGACTTTTGCTATTCCTTATACAAGTCTTAAGCTTTATGTTTATGCTTAGATCCTTTGTGCCATTTTCTTAATGAAGAATATTGTTTTCTCTCTTGTTTCTAAGTGTACCTGCTGAAATATTTTATCATCCTTCAAAGCCCAGTTCAAATGTTACCTTTTAAGTTAAGACCTAGGCCCTTCCCTTATTTCCTTCTAAGTACCTTAATAGCACCTTATTTGCCCCTCTCTTATAACTTTAAGATTGTTCCATTAAAGTTACTTATGTGTGTGTCCTTTTTGCCTCTACTCAACTGGAAGCTATTTGAAGGAAGAAAAAAATGTTGTATTGATTGATTTATGTGTTTCTGCCAGAATCTACAACAGTAACCCACATGCACATAGTAGGTGATAAATGAATTTTTACTGCAGTGTTCCAAAAAGGGTACTTTTACATGTAATGAACTTGCTTTCCTTGTTATGCATTATAACAATGGTAAGTATCGTAGTTTAAGATCTGGAAAGGAACTCAGAGATCATATAGTCTAATCCTTTTATTTAAACCATAAAGAAATTGAGGACTAGAAGTAAAGTGACTTGCCCAAGGACACTTTGCCAGTAAGTGAAAAAACAACAATAGGATTTGAACTTTGGTCAGAAGATCCAATGCTCTTTCATTGGACCATGATGTTCTTCAGGATCAAGTTGAAATAATTTATTTTTTAGACATTTTTCCACAAAGGAACTATAATAGTATCTAACTCCTTCCTCCATTATTTTTCTTTTCTTTTTTTGCTTTTTGAAGGGGGGAAGGCAGGCAATGGGTGCTAAGTGACTTGCCCAAGGTCACATGGCTAGTAAGTATTAAGTGTCTGAGGCCAAATTTGAACTCAGGTCCTCCTGGCTCCAGGGCAGGTGCTCTATTTACTGCACCAGCTAGCCACCCCTGTTATTTTTCTTAAGTATAAATATTCCTTCCTAGTCTTCAAGAGAAAAGGCCATTCAATACTAACACTGAAAGAAAAAGTATAGATAAAAGAAATAAAACACACTAATTTTCATTGACTCTTTTATGTTGTGATTTTTCATTATCTGTATTGCTATATAATTTATTTCTTCCTTGATTTTTTTCATTAGGTGCACAAATTAAAAGCATTTTAGTTCACATTCAGATCTCCAATCTGAAAAGTGAGAAGCTAATAAAAAGGCAAGTTAGATTTTGCGAATGCTTTCTGGTTAGTAGGCCCTTTTCCTCTTCTCAAAGAACCTCGTTCTTCCCTTACTATTAACTGAAATAACTTCAGTACTACAGGAGGAGAATGGAAGATAAATAGGTCAGTGAAGCTTATTATGTTTAAAGGGATGACTGTGAAGTACTGAGCAGCAGGAATGAAAGGTAACTGCTGTCAACGTTGGAGGGCCTACCTCAATTTTGACAGGAGAAGCAGGGTAGGGTGTAAGATAATGAAATCCTGGCTCAGATGATTAATTGATCTAGTTAGTGATGGATTCTACTTTGTAGTGACACTAATTATTATAGAAGAGTCTATGGACAGTGAGTGTCAGTTGATACTGGAGTAGAATTAAATTCCAGAATGCTGTCGGTGTCACCTTGGAACAGAGACCATACCCTGGAGACCTTTTATCCCTAGAACTCCAGCTCAGGATACTGACTATCTTGATAGGTGACTTTGATTCAGTACTTCATATGGGACCCAAACATGTTTCATTTTACTCCTTATTCCCTAGCTACCTTCTTCCCAGCTGCATTTCTTCAGCATTTCCTTTGTCCTCTTTCATCCTAATTTCCATTTCTAGGGGTCATAATCAAATGAATATTGCCAATGATCCCGGAAAGGGTATATTAATCTATTCCAGTAAAGCTCTACTCATGATCCTTCAAGCTTCCCAAGCCAAAATACCTCTACCTGGACACCACTCTACTAACTGTAGTCTCTCATATTAGAATATAAACTCTTTGAGGACAGGAATTATCTCTGCTTTTGTGTTTGTAACCCCAGGACTTAGTACTGAGTTTGGCACAAGGAAATGCTTAATAAATTGTTTTTCATTTATTCATCCAGTCATTCATATGTGCAAATCATAATCCTTTTTAACATGAAACTGCACTCAAGAAAGAATTTTCCCTATTTGTTCAAAAACAAACCCCTTACTGTTTGTTTTTTATTTATATCTCTACACTCTCAAATTCTTTGGTATAAAAATAACAAGCCCAATTTTACATAATGTTGGTGATCACTTTAATAACCACCAACAGAATGACTAACCTGTCATTGAATGTGGTAGGCTTTCCAAGTGAAAGCACTCCAAGTGGCATTTAAGTTATAATCAGTATCAAGCAATCTTGCTTCTGTGACATACAGCATTAGTACAGAAGAAATTCTCACTTCTGACAGCTGTTAGGACAGATGAAAAGATATTCTTTTAGGCAGTATGTCTGACTATGTGTGACTTTGCAAAGGATAAAACAGAAGGAAAGAATAAACTCTTGTGAGTAATAGACAAATGCAATCAATCAATCAATCAAAAAAAATCATTTATTATGCTTACTTCGCAACAGACAATACTGTGATAAGAACTAAGGATTCAAAGACAAAGCAAAAAGAGTCCCTGTCTTTAAGGAGCTTATATTCCAATATGGTAGACTACACAGACAGAGACAGATATACACACACTCAAAACACACAAGATAAAAATGTAAGGTGATTTTTAGAGTGTGTGGCACTACTAGCTGGGGTGATCTTGAAAGACTTTCTGGAGGAGGTGGTGCTGAGCTGAATCTTAAAGGAAATCACAGGCACAGGGAGTTGGAAGTTGGGAAGAAGAACATGCCATGCCTGGGAAAATGCAAAGACATAAAAATGGTATATCTGGTGCTGTGTGGAAGGAACAGCAAGTAGGCCAGGATGGTGGGGAATAGAGGAGTCTGGAAAGGTAGGGAGAGGTCAGTTGGGAAGAGCTTTAAATGTCAAACAAGGCACTTTATGTTTGATTCTGGAGAAGGTTCCACTTTTTCTAACTTCTGGAAACTAGAAATACTAAAAACAGCTATACTCTGCCTATACTCATTTGGACTCCTCCATCATGCCTACAGGAACCTCATCATTATCACCATATGAGATCACATCAGCCTTGGTACTCACACCTCACCAGTCCTCTCTTCCTGAGACCTCTTTAAATGGCAATTTAAGAAGTGTATATAGGCCAGCTGTCTCTTCATTTCCTACTCTGTTATACTTCTTTAGAGTTATACTTCTTTAGACTTCTCAGTCAGGTACTTTCTCCCCACCCCTTTCAACTTACTTTGATATGTTGTCTTTCACCATTAGACTGTAAGCTCTTTGAGGGTAGGGATTGTCTTTCTTTTTTGTAGTTGTATTCCCAGTGATTAGTACAGTGCCTAGCACACAGTAAGTACTTAATGTTTATTGACTATTTCATTAAATGTCAGAAGACTTACCCTCCTTATTGATGAGATCCTGGCTAAGACTTGACATTTTTGGAGGCTCCTAAGCCATGAGGCTCACTCTCAGGCTCAACTCACTCTCTAGACTTTTCCACTACCCTACACAATTCATTGCCGTATCTTTTCCTTTCCTATCCCCTCCCTCAATTTCCTAGATCCCTTTTACATTGTGTCCCTCTCCTGTCCTATCCTTACCCCATTAGAAGGTTTTTAACTGTTTTCTCAGACAAAAAAGTGGCACAGCTGGATACAGCACTAGGCCTGAAATCAGGAAGAAAGGCCTAAGTTCACATCTGGCCTCAGACACTTAATAGTTGTGTGGCGCTTGGCAAGTCACTTAACCTCTATTTGTCTCAGTTTCCTCAACTGTAAAATAGGGATCATAACAGCATCTACATTACAGAGCTGTTGTGAGAATCAAACGTGATAATATTTGTAAAAGTGTCCAGTACAGAGCTTATGACATGGTGGGCAAGACATAAAAGTCAGGCGTTCTTATTATTATCGTTGCCATCGTTGCTGCCATTGTTGTTTTTGTATTTTTGTATCTCTAGCCCTTAGCGTAGTTCCTGGTCCATAGTAAGTACCTGGTAAATGCTTTCTTGCTCCATCTATCTATCTGTCTATCTATCTATCTGTCTGTCTGTCTGTCTGTCTGTCTGTCCGTCCATCCATCCATCCATCTACTTGCCTACCTATTTAGCATAATTTATCTTAATTGGAATGCCTAATCCTTGGAATGTTACTCTATGTCTATGTGGAGGTAGAATTAGCTATAACTTAACCTCTCTTACATACTCTAGAAGTCATCTTTGAGCTTTTGTCAGGTGCCCAAAACTGTCCTTAGTTGAGGTTTCTGTGGACAAGAACTCTTTTCATATGAAGTTGCATTACAAACTGATGGTCTCCAAAATCAGGGCTGGGAGCATTACCCCAATGGGGATGTGGTTTAACTTCAAAGGGTATGTGATTAACCAATTAGAGAGCAAAATATATTTCACAACCTGCCTTCTTCATGACAGTCAATTGCAGAGCTTTTCTGAAACATCTTTAAGCCTACCCTTTATCTATTTCAGGCCAGTATTCTCCTATACGAACCCCTTCCTCAGGTGTATAATTTTGCAACTTTACCCTTCTGACCTAGCTAGGCAATGGTATGTCTACTGCTGCTGCTACTCAGGTGCCACTGGAAAACTCCCCTGTCCTACCCTGAGCGTATCTACCAGGGGGAAAAATTACTGATGATTACATAATCAAAAAAAGTTTAGAGATCACTGTTTTAAACTTCCAGTCAATTAATACCTTGATTTGCTCTTCTGTATTATTTCAGTTTAGCTTGTCATCTGAGCTATTAGCTTAAGGGTACAACTGCTATTCATCAGTTGTGTTTTATGATAATGAACACCTTTAATATTGTACCATTACTGATTGGTCTTTAACCCATAATTAGGATGGATATTTATGAGGATGTATTTTTTACTTTCTTCTTTGGACCAAACCATCATGAGACAACATAATCTATCATTATTATTAGAAGTATTCTATTAATAACTTTTAAAATATCCCACGATAAATACTGAATATTTATTTCTAATCCCTTTATTGTTCTTGTTTCCCTGGAACACTTGCTCACTTTCAAGTTTCTATGCCTTATCTTTTATTTGAATTCTTCCCTCTAAAGACTTCCTCCTTGGAAATACTCATCTGCCATTTCAAAGCAATATCACCTTTCTAAGGCTATTTTCCTTTCTTTTGGCTTCTTCAGAATCATTGTTCCCACACTCAAACTTTACCAGCTTTCACGTCATTTGAATGCTATTCTTTCTACTATTTATTCCTAGAACTTGAGTCCTCAAAAATCTTACCCTTACCTCAAAAATCTTCTGTAGGCTCTCTAAAAGTCTTCCCCCCTGCTTCTCTGTCTCTATCACAAATCCCCTCAGCTTTTCAGTGAGATCGCAACTACTAAATGTTACTAATTTCTCTGCTATTTGATTTATTTCCATTAAGTCAAATAAAAGAACTGAAAGATATTAAAACCAATAATTTACCCTTCTCCCATGTACTAGGAAAAAGAGCCTGATCTATATATCTATTCTTGGAACTTTCTGCATACCCCTAGATAGTATAGTTTTTTCTTTTAGATTTGTTCTCTCTTAATTTTCTAATAGAGAAAGTTAAATTTAGATTTTATATATAATACTCATTTCCTAAACTTCAAATATAAGCTTCCCAACAACCAAAAATTATGTTGTTATTTCCAGATCTTGTGTTTATTGACCTCACTAACAATATCTTTACAGATTTTCATATTTGGCCTTTATCTTGCATCTAAATTTGAGTAAAAAAGACTGCAAACTCTTCAGTGCAGGGAAATGTGTGCTTTATAGTCTTTGTGGATGCCAGTAATAGTAAAACATGCCAACTCTTTTCCCTATCCCCACAAAAAAAGATATATTAAAAGGAGAGGAAGAGAAATAGGGGAAGGATAACTGAAGTATTCTTAGTATTGATGACAGAACATAAAGAAACTATACAGAAGCTGAGGAAAGAAATGACCTTCTGAAAGGGAAAGTGTAACAAAAAACTACTATGATTTGTACTGCAAAGAATTACTAAGAATTCGTCTTATTTGAGAAGATACTCTGGAGGAGACCCTGCTCATCTTCCAGAATTACTAAAAAAGACAAAAGTGAACAAAAATAATTCTCCTTTTAAAGGATTTTTAAAAAATAAGGACATTTTAAAAAGATTTGGCAAATGGAGAAAATATAAAAATATTCCATAAAAATAGAAACAAATGTTCAGAATATATGATATGAGAAGGCAACTGACACAAAGGCAATGAAGAATTGGAGAAGGAGCCCCTTATTTCCAGATAAGGTGATTATAAAATTAAGTGAAAAAAGCAGAAAGGAGGATAAATCCGAATTAAAAAGATAAACTATTAGGCTGTTATACAGCAAGATTTTTAAAATTTTTATTATTTCTTTGGGTCATGCTTAGAAAAAACTTTTTTGAAAATAAAATATTAAGAAGACAACAAGACCATAGTGAGCAATGCCAGTGAGTTATCAAATGCAATGGACCATAAGGAGACAATATAATCCAATCAGCAAGTAGCAAAGTGCTACAGAGACATAGGAGATGAATATAATGTCTTCAGTGAATTGAGATTAATCATATAGAGTAAACCAACAGAAGAAACAACAGACAAGCTAATCCAGTCAGAAGGCTATCTCAAAGGCACAAAGTATTCAGCAAATGGAAACAGCACAGAAGCTGGGTAGTAAGCATTTGGTTTTGGTATTACCTAGTTTTCAAAGGAAGGACTTGGCAATTGCAGGCAGGTGCAAAGCACAGCATTTGGCAGGTAGTAATGCCAGAGAGGGGAGAGGATGGCAAATAGGCAAAGCTGGGAAGTCTCTAGGTAGATGAAGCAGCTAATGGATATGGCAACATCGGCTATTTGCAGATGAACAAAGCACCACTGAAGGAATGCAGAACATTTTGCAGGTGAGTGGGCAGCAGGATGATACGGCAACCAAAGGCAGTAAACACAAAGAAAGAAGAGCACAAAGGTGATCTCAGACCATGGGTAGATAGTGAGGCAGTGCCTGGCTATCAGCAGAAAAACTCTACTTCTCAGGGAAAGATCGAGACTGAAGGTAAAACAATCTGAATTGGATTTTCTTCCATTCAGTAAACACCAATATATAAATTAATTGCATATGAGAACCCACAAGAGAACAGTACACAAATGGAAATAGCGGATGGATCTGAGCTCTAGTGTTTAGGGATACAGAAACAATCCTAGAACATAGGTACATAACAATCCACAAAAAAATTAAATTAATGAGGGAAATGGATCTGAGCATTGTTTTAGACGATGACAAAATAAAAACAACAACAAAACCAAAACACTAAAAAATTATTAATTTAGAAATGATTGGCTGGGATTGAAGGCTTTGCTTACCCCTTTCTGGAGCCCACAAAATGGGAATGTTGGGAATTTCTGCAGCAGAAAAACAGAAAAGAAAAGGGATTTCTGACTCCCAGTTTGAGGAAAAGCAGGTCAAATTTTGGGCTGGGTTAACTGGTTCAGAGAAAATAAGAACCAGCCCGAACCTTTTCTCTGCCCCAGAACCAAGTTATTTCTGAGGACTGGGAAAGGTTTGGGAAACCCTCATCCCATTACACCCCACAACTTCCCCTTTCCACACTTACCTCCAGTGCAAACAGTCTC
Source organism: Pseudochirops corinnae (assembly GCA_028646515.1). Taxonomy (NCBI): domain Eukaryota; kingdom Metazoa; phylum Chordata; class Mammalia; order Diprotodontia; family Pseudocheiridae; genus Pseudochirops; species Pseudochirops corinnae. The sequence continues at coordinate 21,605,361 of CM053589.1, read as the reverse complement.
CCAGCAAGGAGATACTTGGGGAACTCCCCTGTTTGCAGCATGGAAAGATTGGAGGATGAACTGCTAATGGTTGTTCCAGTTGTAGATCACTGGGATCCCCTTGACCTTTTATGAGGGAAAAGAGGTCAGACCTTACTACTGTCTAGTATTGATTGCTTCTTGGAAGATGGTAGAGGAGAAAGACAGCAATAGTAGCAGCAATAAATAGAAGGAAGAGTCAAATAATATATTAGATGTACCTTTATTTTCTTCTGAGGCTTCTAATACTTCTGTCTCAAATTCACAGCTTCTGGAAACTCAAATTCTGTGGTTTCAAATGAGTAGTGTGTACTTTAATACACAATGCCAAAAGTGACTGAAGTGTTCTTACCCAGAGATCCCACTCCTAGTCACACACCCCAAAGAAGTCAGAGACAGAATTAAAGATCCCATACACATCAAAATATTCATTTCAGTACTTTTTGCGGTAGCAAAGAACTGGAAACAAAGGAGGTGCCATTAATCAGGAAATGATTAAACAAACTGTGATACATGAATGCAATGGAACCCTATTAATCTCTAAGTGATGACAAATATGAAGAGAAGCATGAGAAGTCTTATGTGAACTGATACAGAGTGAAGTAGGCAGAACCAGGAAAACGATATTCACAATAACTACAACAACGCAAACAGAAAGAACATAAGAAACAGAACACAGTACTTATAATGAACAAATTCAGCCCTAAAGCAGAGTTGAGAAAATGCATCACTCTCTCTTAATGGCAGAGCTGTAAGACTATGGGTCTAAATACACTGTCAGGCATGATCAATGTGCTAGTTGGTTCTGTTGAACTGCTCTTTTTTTCTTTCTCTCTCAATCTTTGTTGTAAGGGATGAGTATACAGAGTTAGAAGGAGGTATGCAGAAAAAGATGTGATGTGAAACTAATGACATCAATTAAAAAAATTCATAATGCCAAGAGAAAAACTCCAAAGTGAGATAGCAGAAAACAAAAGGATTCATTTAAGGCCTATTATAGACAGGGATAGGCCTGGGTGTTATATAACTTGCTACTGTTATGTTTGCCTATGATGCTCCAGAGAACGTAGGATGATTTATACTAACATTGATCTCAAGATACTTTTGTAAAAGCAATGTTTGCATCCCTTCTGAATCTTATTCAGCTCTAAGGGAGTTCATTCATCCACTCTAAAAAAAGATCTATCTTAAAGGAGACTAAGTAGTTAGGGTTGGGATCTGGAAAAAAAAGCAGGGAGAAAGTAAATAAATGTGTATTAATAAAATATGTTTTATCATAGACTTTCATAATTATTCAAATTTCAAAAATAGCAGAATCTCATCATAATTTACTCATACAGAGGGGAGAATTCACCATAATGGGAATCTCTCTGGGGTTTCCTCTAGTACTGTTCAGAAGGTCTCATTACGACATGCATAAAACTGCCTATGTTTATCTGCCAAGCTAGATACCATAAAGAGTAGCCACAATGAAGGAAGAATCTTCGTTTATATACTTTAAAGTTTGACTATTGTGGGAATACACTGACATATTCTGCATGAGGCACAGCTATATGTCTCCTTCCCAAAAGCTGAAACATATTCAAACTGCTTGAATTTCCCAGAGGGTATATTGGTATGATCAAGGTTATTCTGGAAACTAATATCTCAGTCAAAAGAAACAGGACAGATGGGGGGGGGGGTAGGAGTTGGGCAGCATTCTGTAACAGGAAGGTATATTCACTTGAGGAAATCTAGGAACTGGCAGGGGGTTGGGAGTGAGGGAATGGTAGAGAACTTTTGAGTAAACATCAGGATGAGGTAGGATGAGAAATGACTTTGCCATTAAGATTCCTGAGCACTTTGACAAAAAGAGGAAATAGATGAGGTGTTCAAAAGAGAGATCACAAGATTGGCATGGAAACCTGAGAGCAGTGATAGAAGACTTCAGTCATCCAGAAATGAGTTGGAGTTCTGGAGGCCAAAAGGATAATTTCTTTATTTTTCCTAATCATAATTTCTTCCTTCAAAAAATTCAAGAAACCCTTAAGGGGAAGTTCCATGCTGTATCTGATTTTTACCAGCAAAGAAACGGTGGTTAGGATGGAAATGATGGGAACAATGGGGGTTGGGTGGAGAATGACCTTTCCTTCCTAGAGTTTGTGACAGAGGAGAGGAAAGTTGGTCATAGTCTCCCATGAAGCCTCTATTTGGGAATAACAGATTTCAAAGGCTTAAGAAGAAGGTTAAGGAGGAAACCATGGATGGATATGTGAGAAACCACGGCAGAGGAACTGAAAATTCTTGAGAATGAAATTTCAAAGACACAAAAGATAACAATTCTGAGAAAAACAGGAATTTGAGTAGACTGGTGTAGATGCGCAGGGAATTCACTAATTTATATTTTTAAAATAACAAGTTATATAAGGAAATTAGAACCAAGGGAAGGCAAAAGGAAATGAATATCAGAACTATGCAAAAAGTACAATCCTGTAAAAGTGGTATAAAGATTATAAAAGCTAAAAATGAGCTAAGGCTTGGGGAGGAATGCCAGGCAGCAAAATGGGATGTTTTTTTAAAGCTATAGTAGTAAAAAAAAAAAAAAAAAAAAAAGAAGGTCAATGAAATTATAAGACCATTGCTAGGGTGGACTAGACAGTAAGAACTGACCACAGAAAGAAGGTAGAGCTGCTCATTCTTATTTTGCTGCTGTTTCCTCAAAGATAGATCTTTGCCTCAGATATGAGAGAGTAAAAATGTGAAACAGGGAGCTGATACTTAAGATAAAAAAGGAAATGGATTTTTAAGATACTTAAGATAAAAAAGAGAATATTATTTGATATTAATTAATTCAAGTCAACTGGCCCTGACAACCTACATCAATTGTTCAACAACCATTAATTAAGTGCCCTTTGTATATAAGGCACTGTGCTCAATCATCTTAGTTAACAGGCCTAACAGAGGAAGGATGGGTCTGGGTGTTAAACTCAGGGTTACAGGGGGTTTCACGGTGTTCCTGCTGCTATTACAAAGAAAAAGAGCTCCACTCTCCAAGAGCTTATATACTCTTGGGCACTCAAAGAAACAGTGGATATGACTGATAATCCACTATCAGAGATATCTGAAAGACGATAGAGAATAGGAAAGGTACTGCAGAACTAGGGAAAGGTAAATGTCTTTTTTTTCATAGTAGGCCAGTAAGCTTGACTAGAAATTCTAGAATATATGATTAAGTATGATTAAATAGAAAAAAGGAAGAGGTTATTACAAAGTCAGTAGGGCTTCATAAAAAACAACAAAAAGTAAACCAAAAAAAAAGCAGGTTCTGCTAAACCAGCGGTTCTCAACCTGTGGGTTATGTTCAATTTGTAACAATGAAAATACATCCTGCATAT
>CM053589.1:21576504-21601469 GCA_028646515.1 Pseudochirops corinnae | reverse complement strand
CAAAACATAATCATCAAGGGTTCAATGTCAACTTGTTAGTAAATTTCTAGGGGAACCTAGGAATATATGCTTGGTCCTGTGCTACTGAACACATTTATCAATTACTTGGAGAAAGGCTTTGATGACATACTTATTGAATTCACAGATGACACAAAGTTGGGGATATATAGCCATCATACTGGTTAAAGAGTAAGGATATGAACAGATTGACAAGTTGGAAGATTGGTTTGAATTTAGTGAGATGAAATTAAATGTAAAGTTTTATACTTAGCTTTAAAAAATCAACTTCATAATTATAGCATAGGGGAGGCATGGATAGACAGCAGTTTGCTGAAAAAGATCTGGAGGTTATATATATCAGTCAGCACTGTGATATAGAAGCCAAAAAAGCTAATCTCCATCCTTAGTCTCTTTTGAGCTGATTTATAACGGTATTTTATTTCCAGGAATAAGGAGATAATAAATCCTCTGTTCTCTGTCCTGGTGAGATTATATCTAAAATACAGGGCTCTGTTCTGGGTATCAACACTTAATGAGGACATGAATAAATCAGAGAGTGCCTGTAGAGAGGCAACCATGTTAGTGATGGACCTTGAATCCATCGTGTAAGAGAATCAGCTGAAGGAAGTTGGGATTTTAGCCTGGAGATAAAAAATCTCAAGGGAAACATGATAGTTGTGTTCAAATAGCTGAAGAACCGACACAAAGAAGAAAAACTGGTCATGTTCTATTTGACCCAAAGGGTAGAACCAGGGGCAACGAAAAATTTAGTCTTGATACTTGGAAATACTTCCTAATAGTTTTTTCAAAATTTGAATGGGTTCCCTCAGGAGGGATAAGTTCCCCTTCATTGGAGCTCTTCAGTTAGAGTTTAGAAGTCCACTTGTTAGGTATGTTATAATTGGGTTCAATGGCTGCTGAGGTCCTTTAAAACTCTATAGAGGAATTCTGTCATTCAGTAATGATATGAAATTGCATCATAGTATATTTAAGCTAGCATCTGTCAGAGAAGAGCCTTCAAGGAGAATGAAGATCAAGTGTTTCTTAGTAGCTAAGAAACTGAGTTCCATATGACTCTCTTTATCCCCCACCCCAAACTCCCCCCATTCCTGGACCTACAAACTGTTAACCTGAGAAGGTGCTGATGATTTCTTACCACCACAAATACTAGAGTTAAGATGTCCTAAGATAGGGACTGTATACTACTGTACTATGCTACTACACTTCCCCTTTATTCCCTAGTCCTAAAGTAGCAACTGTATACTATTACTACTATTATAATATTTCCTAAGCAGAACAGTCTTTCCTAGTGACACTAGTCTCTTTGTGGTAGTATAACTGGGAGATTTCTCATGCCTAGAATGTTATACTATCTGTCTACTTACTGCTTACCATTATCATTCAAGGTACAGTTAAAATTTCTCTTCCTTAATGAAAACTTCCACTGTAGCCTCAAACATTCGTCACTCTTATTTTTTAAAAAACTTTTGTGGCATTTATTGTACCATTAAGAATCAATGAATTCTAGAATTTGAAGAGACCTCAGAGATCAGGCGATCTACAGAGTCCAATCCAATTTAGTGTTTAATTTTATATTGCCTTAAGTTGTTATATAACTGTTTTATGTTTTATGCCACATCAACAACTATGGTGACAACGCCTTAATCCTCATTGCCACATCTTATATTAAACAAAAACCAAAAATTTCTTTATGGACTCAGGCTGGGACTACACAACAACCAAGATGTATTTTAACTCTAAGATTGTAATTTATTTAATTCTTTAAAAAGGCTGGCTGAATCCATAAAGGCCAAAGTTAAGAGACACAGGATTATGCTTCCTCATACCACAATGTCGAGCATGTAGGCACTCAATAAATATTTACTTGAAATAAGACTTCTGTTTCTCTGGCTTAGAGACCTGGTGGTTTTCATAATGTATCTAATTTGATTAGTTATAACATATTAGGAAGTATACACATCCTTTCAAAGAAGACAGGAAAAAGAGTACTTAATATCCCAGGTTCAAAATTAACATGGAGGCCAGGGAAGGGAAGGAATAAATATTTATATACTCCCTACCATATGCCAGGTACTGAGCTAAGTGCTTTAAAAAAAAAATTACCTCATCTGATCCTCACAACAACCCTAGGAGGTAAGTGCTAGTATTACCTCCATTTTATAGCTGAGGAAACTGAGGCAAATAGAAGTGAAATGATTTGCCCAGAGCTACCCAGCTTGCAAGTATCAGACTGGATTTGACTTCAGGCACACACCGTGCTCTATCAATTCATCCCTATCCACCTCAGGGCTCCTGCCCCAGGGAGGGACACTTGTAGGTTACCAAAAATGAATCCCTGTACTCTTTCAGCAGAGCAGAAGGAAGGGAGAGGAGTGTGACTTTGGTCACTTGCTGAAGAAGGGGGAAGATGGATGGCTATGGGAAGAGCAAACTGTAGTCTATTTCTTCATCTGTCCCACGAAGAAACCACCAACTTGCACAAACTGCCCCCTGACTTCCCATCCTTCCCAATCACCTAAACTCTCTCCTGCCCTCCCACACACAAACAGGAAGAATTCCCCTCAGGTGGGTGGGGAATCAGTCTTTGTGCCACTCTTCTTTATTGTTGTTATTGCTATTACTGTTGTATACTTCCTATTGTCTGGAGTGGTTTGCCATTTGCTTCTTTAGCTCATTTTAAAGATGAGGAATTGAGGCAAACAGGGTTAAGTGACTTGCCCAGGGTCACATAGCTAGTAAGTATCCGAGGCCAGAATTGAATTCTAGAAGCCAAGTCTTCCTGATTGCATGCTCAGTGCTCCATCTACAGTACCACCACCTAGCTGTCCCTACAACCCTGCAATACACTGTATGATCTGAGCTTCACTGATGCTTTTCTGGTGGATCAGAGTATAAGAGGGCCTTTCCAACTTGAAATTGAGCCTCTAATCTCCAAAATAACCAATATTTCCTTCTACTCAGCTACATTTGCTTTAATTACTTCTCACATTAGTTCCAGATCATGAATTACAAAGATACACATCTGATGTCTGCCCTAGGCAGTTGTAAAAGGTGCTGAAATTGCTAGTTGTGCATCTTAATGTCACCAATTCATACAGGATACAGTTCCTAAAAGGTGAATTTGTAAAATCTGCCATCCCAAATTGGTACAAAATTTGATTAGGATTGTAAAGTATATGGGAATTATACAATATAAGTTTATAATAAGAGGATTTGGCTATGATGACCACATTAAAAAGTAACATACCTTTCAGTGGCAGGAACTAAAAAGTATACAATTCAAATTGTTTTATACCTATAATCTGTATCGGAGGCAACAGAGGGGGCTGTGGGAATATAAAAGCCCTTCTTCCTGGAAAGTCATACCCTATACATCATGTAGACTGTGGGAAACTATCCTCTTATTGCTGTATACTGATATCAGGGAGGAAATATCTTCCACCTACTTCAGCATTTAGCTCTTATAAAATGCATACAGATAATCTCCTTTATCTATGAAAAAACTGAATGACAATATTGGCTAGATGTATGCAGCACTAATAGAAAGCACAAGCCCCTGAAAAGACCCATGTTAACAAAAGATCCATTATTAATAGATAAATCTATTTCACAGAACCCAAAAAGGAAGAGTTCTTTTGAATGGTAACAGGAATAATCTTGTCAAATGATGTTAAACTGGCATACTTAATAAGTAATACTTAATTCAATCAAGTTTTCATTCATCTCAAATATTAGGGCTCTGTTACAGTAAAAATATCATTAGATTTGAAGTCAGAAGGCACTGAGGTTTGAATCCTGCCCTCAGATAATTACTAGCTGTAACCAAGGGTGAGCTACTTCCCTTCTAAGCCTATTTCTCATCTCTAAAATGGGGATAATGGCCCCGGTAGCACCCACCTCAAAGGGCTGATATGAGGATCACATGACAAAACATCTGCAGCCCTCAACCTTTAAAACACTGCGAGTCAGGTATTGTTATTCCTATAACCAGAGTGACTGATTTTACAGAAATATTTTCGGCGCTCCGGCTACTATTAACATCTTAATTTTCTGATTTTCCCCATGTCAGGAAGATGCTTTTGTTTTACAAGGTTTGCAGCATTGAAAAGGATTCGTATCCTTGTTCCAAATAACTACTATGGGAGACAGTTTTTTCTGCTTTCCAAAATGAATAATTTTAGCCAAGGGGGAGAACAATTTTTATTGATTTTTCACACGTCATAAGAGCAGAGTTAAGAATCTTTAGTTGGTGCTTAGTTATTTCTGGTTCAGTGCTTTGTTGTTTCTTTTAATTGTGCACTGTGCTTGCTTTGTGTGTTTTGTTTTGTTTTGTTTTTAGAACACCTTTAGCTTAAGAAGGAAAAAATGGGTAATGCATAAGATAACACATGGTTTGTTTATATATATTCTGGAATAGATGTATTCTAGCAAATTTTATCGTACTATAATACAAATCCTATTTTTCACTGACAACGTGATTACAAAATTTGGCAATCTGTTCTCACCTAAAAAATGTCTCTACAATAGGCTAAATGGAAAACATGTGGTGTAGAAGCTAAGATACTGAAATATCTTACAGCATTAGCATGCTACATATTTTAAGACACCAGCAGCTGTTAAGACAATGCAAGTTGGTATGTATAGTCCTCACATAATAGTTAAAGTATGTTTATTTTGGCCACACTTCTCAGGCTCTAAAATCTCTTCCCTTTGCTCCCTTGGACCATGAGAATTTCTTTATACTTGTGATTCCCTGAAATGAAAAGTCTGTAAACGCTTTGACCCTTATCCTTCTGTCTTGGTATTTATAAAGGTCACTTGCAACACTATATTTTTCTAGCAGGTTTTACTATCTAATATATGTATTTTAGTTTGAAATGTAATAAATATAAAAATTATATAGAATAAAATTGTTTCCTATTTGGGTCAATTAAACAAATTGGAAATTTTATATGTTAGGTTTATTTAAAATGACACTTCCATTCTTAGATTTTCTATTAATTGTGTTTTATGCTACACAAATTTCCATTGTGGAATTCCAGTGGGTTGGGCAGGTGTTTTTCCTACAGTCTTTCTTAAAAAAGAAAATTTGAAGCTCTAAAAAACAGACATATTCAAATCCAATTCAGAGGAGCTAATATAATTATTTTAATCAAGTAAAAATATGAGAATGATTGACTCAATTAAATATACTAGATATCTTGTTTAACATTAAAAACTTAGTTGTGATTCCATTCTATGTATTACATCAATTGAGCTGAGTTCCAGGGGGGAGAGAGATTTCACATTTCTCCTCTCAATTTTAGTTTGTTTAACGCTACTTAATCTGTAAAATGTGAATGAATTTTGTTTCCACAGAAATTATATGAAACCTAATTTTAAGACAGACTGATGACTAATGTCAGACACAAAAACTGCTTGTAGAGGACAGTGGGGGAAGCTGGCACCTGAAAATCAGCATATCTAAGAAGGCTTCTTTCTATATATCAAAAGGGACAGCCAGGCCAGGTGTCATTCACAAAGATAAGTCCTGTCAACTCAGACTCAAAAGTTCCAACAATGAGATTTTTATTTTTATTTTTTAATTTTTTGCTTTTTGAATGGGGGAAGGAAGGGCATTTGGGGTTAAGTGACTTGTCCAAGGCCACATGACTAGTGTGTTAAGTGTCTGAGGCTAGATTTGAACTCAGGTCCTCCTGATGCAAGGCTGCACCACCTAGCTACCCAGCCACCCAAATGGGACTTTAATTATTGATATCCTGGGCTAGAATCTTCAAACTAACACTTCTGTCACGTCTATCAGCAACTGAGCAGAAATGTTTTCTATTTGTTGCAAACAAATGAGGAGGTTTACTAAAAATATTCTGGCTTGGCATTTCCTTTTATAAAGAGTAAAGTATATGAGGATGAGAAAGAGGGGGGAACTGAAAAGTAAAAATGAGAGGATGTGATCAAGGGGTGGGAGTTAAACCCCCAAATGCTAACCAATGGGATTAATGGCCCGAAATTTGTATCTGGATGATTATAAAAAGGCATACAAAGGCTGTGTAAGGGGTAGCTAGGTGGCACAGTGAACAGAACACTGACCCTGGAGTCAGGAGGACCTGAGTTCAAATCCAGCCTCAGACACTTAACACAAAAAAAACTAGCCGTGACCTTGGGCAAGTCACTTAACCCCAACTGCCCTACCTTGCCCCCTCCAAAAGGCAACCCCTCCAAAAACCAAACAAACACCCCCCCCCCCCCCAAGGCTACGTACTTAGTTTACCAGGGAACTTGAGCCTATTCACTAGGGGTAAAAGGTCAAGTTACCCACTCACGTGAAAAAAAAAAAAAATTATTTTCCAAATTCACTCATGGCCAGGTAAAATTCTTGGTTATTTCTAACAAATCCTTTAGCCTTCTCCAATGTTTGGTTTTAAAAGGCCCTACAACTGGCTTTGATTTATGAAACTTAAAGTAATTCTTTTTTTATTTATGGTAGTGGATCTTCATCACCTTTCCTGGATATAATATGCTATGGCTTGATATCAGATGGTCTTGGGAATTTTTATGGCATTTATTCTTTTGAAAGACAGCATGGCATATTGATTTAGAGACATGGCATAGAAATAAGGAATACCCTGTTTCAAATCCTAGTTAATTAATTAATACTGCTGTTTAACATTTTAATGTTCTAGGTCAGAGTTGTCAAACTCATGGCTTGCAGGCTCCACGTGGAGCCAAAATTAGATTAAAATATAATTTGGAAGTGTTTAATAGAATAAATAAAAATATAGTGTCACATGGGTAATATTAATCTGCTGTTTTCTAAGTCAATATGAAGTGCCAGTCCTTTTCTCTTTGAGTTTTATACCACTGATTTCGGCAATTCTCAAGACTCTCTAAGCAGCAGAAAAAGTACCAGCCTGAATTGGGAGTGATTCCCTCACCTAGATGTTCCTTGTACACTGAAATCCAAGGTCTGGTCCTCACCTCAGTCCTTATCCTTGTTTATACACCCACTGTGTCTCATTCACATTAACTGGTAGCATTTCAATAGTGCTAATTCCTCCAAGTCAGAGGAAACAAATCGATTCTTTTCTTGAAACTTAACACATTGAAGAAGTATCCTTGGAGTCTAAAAACAATTTACCTCTTAAAAATTCAGGTAATAATAAAATGGTATATTTTAAAAGATTTTTAATAATTGTAAAATAGTTACGCAAAGAAGGTGAGTTGCATTCATCGGTAATCTTGTCTAGGGACCTTTTGCTTGGGAGATGGAAGAAAGAACAATATTTAGGTTTCTATTCACAGAACCACATATTTCTAAAATGCAGGGACTAGAGTAGACACAATTTCTTAATTTCGGAAAACAGAATTACTACAAGCTATGTAGGCAGGGCAGATTTCACCTTGGCAGCCTACTAGGCTCCTTCCTTTTAAATATGTAAAACATAAACTGAGACAAAGATAGGAGGGACAGGCCTGACTGGATTTTTTTTGCCCGGAGTCTTAACTCCAGTTTTGGATGATTTTATTCCACTTGTATAATATTCCTTGTCATTTTCTACCTCTCCCTCCCTCTGTCTTGCACTTTCTCTCTTCCCCTTTCTTCAAAATACATTTAGAAATATATGGTTGTCTTTTGTAGTTGCAAATGATCCTGGAAACTGATCATCTTTTTTCTTTGGCTATGGCTAAGACCAATATAAGATTCATAAGGTATTACAGTGCGTTAAAAAAAAATCACAAACATAATCATAGCTCTGGAGCTAGAAGGGACCTTGGACGTCAACTATTTGAACTCTTTCGTCTTGCATAAAAGGAAACTCTAACCCAAAGAAGTTCTATTATTGACCCAAGTGGCAAGTAGGTAGGTGAGTGGGAATTCTTATTCATAACTATAAGGTCAGTAGGAAAGTTCAGTGCTCCTCCAGCGTACCATACTTTCTCCTTAAAAGTTTTGCAAAATTTAACTTTTAATGAACTATTGGTTCAACATTTCTAGACTTGGACAATAATACAAATTTGTGTTTTATATCAATAAAATAAATATTTTTATTCTTATTAATATATGATTTCCAAATAAAATAAAATATTTTTGTCTTCATCATCTTCATATAACATAGACAAATGTCTCAGAGATAGATAAAACTTATTTATGTCACAGATGAAGTCACTAAGAGGCAAAAAGTTAAAAAATATATCCAAGAAAGACAATGAAATAAATTTTAGAATCAGGTTCATATCTCTGAATCCCTGTTTGTCAGTTTAATCTTACACTAATAACAGTAAAGGACATCTTTAACTATACAATTATAAACATTTTTTGCTAAAGTTAAAAAAAATTGAGATTCTGTAATGGAAGTAGAAGAGGTCTTCTAATATGATCATTTTACTACATCTTTCTTCAAATGTTAAAAGTTTTATAGGTTCTTGACAATGATAGTTATATTAATATATGGCATCATGGAAGTAAAATTCATGTATCTTCAAAGCCATGAAATAGATATGAAATTAAACTAACTTAAATACCTAGTCATTTGCTGTTGGCACATACTTATCCTGCCTTCAGTCATTTGAAAACCTAATTTTAATGTAAACTACTCTACAATTTTGGAACCACTCATTCATGTTCCTTTATATTACAATACATGGAGAATCATGGAAAGATATAAGCTTTGCTAAGTTGCTGCTACAAAGAAAACGGGGCAAATTAAGAGGATGCTAAACATGGAAATTCAGACTAAAATTGATCGTGTGTAATTAATATAGTAACATAGGAATGTGGGCTAATTTTTTTGGCAAAGCATACTGAAATTAACTTGAGGCTCTATATAATATGAACTATTTAACTTGATATACAATTGATTTCCCCACATTTATAAAGGTTAAGAATGAATTTTCCAATAGCATTATTTCCAGCCACTTTAATGTAAAATAAGTAGTAAATTGTGAAAATATCATAGAAAACAGAGACGCAATGAACCTATGCCAGTCTGTTCAAATCTTGAACACTGTTTAGGAACACCTACCTTCTGGAAATCTGTACCTTTCAAGTGACTTTTTAATAGAACCATAACTAGTACTAACAACCATCCAGGGCAAGCCCACAAAGCATGCCCAGGGGAAGCAGCATGAAAGATGCCCTCAAATAAACTTTTTTAATATATTTAATTGGTAATGAGAAGACTTCTGATCTTAGAATACAAAATCCTGGGAGGGGAAGGAGAAAGACATTGGATCATTATCCCCCATAGGAGGAAACCTTAAGGTACCACAAAGCAGTTGTTAGAGAGGATGTCACTGGAGGAAGAAGTAGGACAGGGCCGAGTGGGGAGAAGTTCATGAGGGGAATAACTATGATCTGGTTGCTTCCTGTTTGAAATGTTCTGGCTAACTATGATAAGCTCTATTTTTTCTACTTATTTTATCTGGCATATAAATATTTCAGTACCTTCTAAATTTTGGTTCTTCAGATAAAAACTTCAGTCACTCCATACTTTTAAATATTTTGCTGTTTAATCTTTCTAAGGAAAATCCCTCACAAAATTCTAAAGAGAATATTTTTTGGTTTTACCCTGTATTCCTCAAATAATTATTCTAGTTCTAATACCAATAATCAAGTGATCATTCCTCCCAGAGTTCAAGAAGTTAACTACAATAGTCAATATAAAAGATGACTTAAAAAATAGTGAAGTTTACAATCTACCAATACATATAGTCTGATAATTTTTTAAGGGGGTTAGAGTTACCTTAATGATGAAAGCATTACAAATATATGTGACTTTCAATAAGAAGAAGCACAAAATATCTTGAAAATTCTCTGTATAAAAGGTACCCTTTCAAACAGTTGATGTCCTTCCTTGGTGAAGTGGAGCAGTAGCTGTTTAAGAACTGTATCACAGTACTACTTAAAAGCTGAAAATTGTAATGGCTAGTTAGGGATGTCAACTGGTAGCATTTAAATTGCTTTTCAATCCAGGTTTTTAATTTTTTTAAGGTAAAGGGAAAAACAAGAATACAATCAGTAATATAAATTTTATATCTAACATCAAAATAGCAAGTCAGTACCATGTCTTCCTTAGGTCAAAATGGAACATGGGTCAAGAATAAAACAAAGGGGAAGTGGGAATTTTCTCTTTCTCTGTCATTTCTTTTTCTCCCAGATGAGAGCCAGAGTTGATTCTTGATGCAGAATGTCTGGATATGTATTTAACTTTTTGGCTTGCTAAATTCTGGGTATCACTGCCTTTAACATTTTAAAACCACAAGAAAGAGGACTTTTCCTTGCAAAATCTGTTCTTGACTAAAATACTGGAACATTCATGCACATGTTACATTGCAGTTATTTTGTTATGTTTTGAAACATAACCCTATGACAAGACAGAATTTTAACAGAAGGAACAGGACCACAGACCCAGGTCTGGAATTTTTAGAAGTTAGGTAAATATTCCTGGTGCTAAAAGCAATAGTTTTCAGGGACAACTGTTCATTATTACTCTTTTCTCAACTAGGAAAACATCTAAATTATGGGCCATAAAACAGACCATTGAGCAAAATGCCTTATCATATCCTGAGGCAAGAAGTCTAACCTGCTTATATGGAATCTTTCCTAGTTTAAGTGCAAAGAATGTAAAAAAATGATACTGTGAATAATGATACATCTGAATAATATTGTGGCAGCAAATATACTCTATCATTGGTACATATCCCTTGATCTGCATGAAGAAACTGCAAAAAGAAAGTCAGAAAGAGTATGTGATTTTAAAACAACATGTGCTTAGGCTATTTACTGAATATGAAGGCATATGCTATCTCACCTCTGGAGTGACATCTCGTGGTGCAAATCCAGTTCCTCCGGTTGTTAAAATCAAATTAAGTTCCTTTTCATCACACCAATCTATCAGTGTTTCCTGAAAGGGAACAGTATTACTGTCACTTGTGGTATGAGAGTTTACTTGCCCCAAAAGCATGCTAGGCCCCAAAGCACTTCACACACAGGGATGAAACACTGCTCATTGTGAACGACCAATAAAGGAATTCTGGATCACTTTCTCCGAGGAAGAATGAACATTTACCAAGACAACTATCAGATTTTACAAATGTGGTCATAGAAAGTAACAATATGTAACTCCTGAAAATCAAAATGTAGGATTTTCAGAGCGACAAATAAAAAGTACATGGGGAATGAGTCATCATAATCACTTATGTTAAGGATGCTACTTCCAAGGTTCTTTCAAGTTAACTTAAAATAGTTTTTCTATGAACTTCAGAGTGAACTGGGTTTAAGATTGGACCACAATAGGTCCCTGCCCAAGCCCCACTTAATGGCAGTATTTTGGGCCCTCTTGGCTTAGACTCTAAGCCTTAGAGTGAATGTCAATGGTAACTGCTTCTCTTTGGAACAGCAACCCTGAGCTGAGATCTTCCTCTTGCAGCTGGATTTTTTTTTCTATTTTTTTCTAATTAAATGAGATATCCCTTGACTGGCTTCTTAAAGAGGCCTATTCACAGAATAGGGGCTGTGGCTACCTCACTCTAAGTGAGTACTTGAAAAGGCCTTAGCCTAAAAGGGCCAGGGTCTTGCACTGCATCCTGGGTTAACTCCAGTCAGGCAGATGAATATCTGGTCACTAGATCAAGATGGCTCTGGAGGAGAAATGGAGGCTAGTGACCTTCACTCAAATCCCAGTCAACTGCAAGTCATGTTATCATTTCCCTGATGCCACAGTCCTCTTTGAAAACAAAGAACAAACACAACAACAAAATAGTTTTTCTACTTAAAATAGTGAATTCACTGCCATTCTCCACAATATCTGGCAGGCAGAAAAGCTTCCAAGTTATCAATGAATTGTTTTGTTTGACAGTCTTACATTCAGGGGACTGAAATAAAAAGCTTCTTAATGTTTCTCCACTACTTTAACACCAATAGAATCACAGATTCATTGAATTTTAAAGCTCAAAAAGACTACAGGCCAAGGTTACATAATTAATGTTATTGACAGAGCTGGGACTAGAATTCATTTCTTCTGATTCCTAGTAAAATGCTATTTTGAGTAGGCTGAACTCCTGTCTTTAAAAACCAGACTCGTTTCTTATGCCACAAAATTAAAATTTGAGAGTTGAAAGAGACCTTAGAGGCTAAACAGTTCAAATGATAAACAAGAGGAATTCCTACTATAATAAACCTGACAAGTTAGCGTCAGGTCTCTATTTAAAGACCTCTAAGGAGGCAAAGCCTGCCAACTTTCAAAACTGGTCATTCTGGTTTTTTATATAACTAACTGTTAGGAATCTAACTGTTACCTGCCCAGATACAGAAGGAACTATCTGAATATGATTATAAAACACTCCAGAAATAAAGACATGTGTGGGATGAAAAACCCCATTCAAAATTTAATCAAAAACTCAGAAGTTTCTCAGAATAAGAACAGGAAATTTTTTCTTTTCCCTGTGAGAAAAGGGCGGTCCTCTCCATGACCAATCAGTGAGAGGAGGTACCCAACATGGGGAAAAGCAGGGGTTTTTAAACTCCAATTCAGTCGGGTCACATTCCCCCACTGTCTCTTACTCCCACTGGCTTGTGAGCAGGCTCACAGTCTTGAGGTGGGAAAGAGACAAAGAAGCAGAGGAAGGCTGGTGCTGTCCCTTGCTTGCATTGGCTAGGAGGTAGGCTTACAGCCTAAAGTGGGAAGGAAGACAAATGGGGGGGGGAGCGGGGCCTGGAACAAGAAACTTCCCAAAGGGCTTAATGCTGATTGACAGCAGCAAAGAAGGGGGAAGAGTGAAACCGAAATTCAGGCCTGCCACTAGATTCCAGGACATAGCCTGAGAAGTTTTCACCTCCCCTACTCAGACAGAACTGAATAAGTAGAAAGAAATTGACTGTTTATGATTGGGCTGTCCCAACACAACACAAATTATAATAATCTCTGTATCAATTAGTTAATTTAGAACCATATCAATCAAAGGATTACTTTATAAGAGCTTGAAAAAATAAAAATAATATTCAACTAGTAGAATGAAAGATCAAATATCTCAAAAGAATATAAAGAAGGGAAAAAGTGGGAAGGAAAGGGACCTTTAGTCCTGGATTTAAAGTTATACATCAAAATTGTTTGGTACTGCTTCAAAAATAGGGAAGTTGACCAATGGAACAAATTAGGTACCTAACATATAGAAGGAAACAAATAGTAACGTGTCTGATAAAGTCAAAGACGCTAACTATTGAGGCAAGTGTTTACTAGTAAACAAAAACTGTTGGGAAAATCAGAAAGCAATTTGGCAGAAATCAGTTTGAGAATAAGATATTATAACCATACACCAAAATATGTTCCAAGCAGATACAAGGCCTAGATATAAAAGATCACATCATAAACAAAGTAGAAGAATAAGGAAAAATGTCTTTTGTGTACCATGTAGAAGGGAAGAATTCATGACCAAAAAAGGAATAGAGAGGATCACAGAAAAGAAAATGCACAATTTTGATGACATAAAATCAAAAGATTTTACATAACAAAATCAAATATATTTTGGTTAAAACCAGAAAAGTAAAGAGCTAGGAAAAATTTGCATTGTTTCTCTGATAAAAGTATTACATCCAAGATATATAAGGAAATGATTCAAATATATAAGAGTAAGATACATTCTCCAACAGAAAAATGGTCAAAGGATATGAACAGAAAATTATGAAAAGAACAAAGTTAAACTAGTAACAACCACATGGGAAAAAATGCTGCAAATCAGTTGTTGCTTGTCCTCCATTATTGAAGATGACCAATAATCTTATGAAGTTGCCCAGTTTGCAGTGAGTGATCTTGACCTTTCTAATTTAAGGTTGTAGGTCACCACCACCCCCTTTGCTGGTTTCAGTTTATCTGAGGCCATCTCCATTCAATGATTATGGGCTGCTTAAGAGTAGAGACAAAAATGGCTCAATTTGCCATCACAAAGATATCAATCTGAGAGGGGAAGACCCACAGAGTTTCTGGCCAGAAAAGAAAACAATTATTTACACTCATTCTAAGCCATCAAAACTAAACAGTCACAGAGATTTAGATTGGAGCTCTTATTGGTCATTCAATGAAAGTTGGAGTAATCTGAGTTTTAAGGCTGAGTCAAGCAGCTCCATTTAAAAGACAATGGGCTTAAAAAAAATCTGTTAATTTCAGATACATTTCAATTTTACATTACTGTATGACTAACAATGGGCTTTTAAAAGCCTGTCTTTCCAAAGCCATATTTAAAGAAATTGAAAACGAAAACAACACTGGAAAAAAAATTGTCCCAGCTTAAAAAAAAAAATAAAAGAAGGAAAGGGAGGAGGAAGAGATGACTAGGAAGACGATGGCAACTACGATGACTACAATGATGAAGAAGCAGAAAAAGATGATGATGATGATGATGATGATAATATCTGTCACCTTCTGCTCAAATTGTCAGGTTGGGTCCCCTACTACTATGTCTGTGAAAGCATGGTAAAGACAGTACTTAATACAAAATGTTTTCCATGAACCTATTTCAATCTTTTCCACAAATACAGCCTCCATGGAGGAATAAGCTTAAACTTAGACCATAAATGTAGTGATGCACATGTTTCGGAAATGCATGACAAGTTTCAACTCACAACATCTCTTCTAGAAGTCCCCTCTGTGTAGCGGACTTCATGCAGAACCCTTGTCATAACAATTCGAGAAATGAAAATTAAAAGATTCACCTCATACTTATCACACTATCAAAGATGACAAAAAAAGAAATGAACGTTTGTGGAAGGGCTGAAGTATAGTAGGCACAATGGTGCATTGCTGGTATAGCAACAGGTATAGACATTCTGGAAAACAATTAGAAATTGTACCTAAAAAGCTATTAACTGTGTTTACCCTTAGACCCAGTCATGTCACTACTAGTCCTATACCCCAAAGAGATCAAAGAAAGAAAAAAGGTATAATATGTAAGCTAATGCTAACTATTGCCAAAATGAAAAAGGTGAGGAATTTTTTAGAAAGCAGAAGAGAAGAATGTTCATTTCTTCTTTTTTTTCCCTCCAATTTTATTTTCAGTTCCTAATTCTCCCATTCCTCTCCCCTAATGATAACAAGAAAGCCTAGTATAAGTATTAAAACAAATTTTCCCATTAACCATGTCTAAAAAAATGCAAAAAATATGCTTTGATTTGCACTCTAACTCAATCACTTCTTCATCTCAAATTGGAGAGCATATTTCAACATGAATCCTTTGGAGTTGCAGTTGGTAGCTAAACTGAGTAGAGTTACTGTTACTAAGTCTTTCATAGTAGATTATCCTGATAATATTTTTGTTACTGTATAATTTTTTCTTCTGCTTCTCAATTAACGCTTACACAAATCTCAGATTTTTATGAACCTATCCCCTTCATCATTTCTTATAGCACAATAATATTTCATCACATTTATATGCTCTAATTTATTCCACCACTCTCCAACTGGCAGGCATTCCCTTTGTTTCCAATTTTTTGCTAAAACAAAAAGAGCTGCTACAGATAGTTTTGTACACATGGGTCCTTACACTCTTTCTTTGATCTGCCCCTACTAGTGGTATCATAAAGTTAAAGAGTCTATACAGTTTTATAGTTTTATGTACATAGTTCCAAATTGCTTTCCAAAATGGTTGAACTACTTCACAGCTCCCATCAACAATGCATTAAAAAACCTGTTTTCTCATAGCTACTTCAGACTTCAAATAAATGGTTGCATCAAAATTAAATTAAAATACATTTATCATAAGATCAAAATGCCAGCTAAACTCTACCCAACTCTGGGGTACAGTTTTCCTGAAAGAGTATGGAGAGCAAAGAATTACAGATTTGGAACTAAAAGGAACTCAGAAGTCTAGAAAAATTCCCTCATTTTGTAGGTGATGGAATTGAGGGCCAGAAAGGTATACTGCCCTGTGCACGATCATATAAGAAGTGGAAAAGAACCCTGGTATTGTAATTGTGCTTCAGAATTTTTTCTGATTTACCACACTAAATGTAATATTTGTATAGTATGAGTTTTGATTTTTTTTTTCAGAAAAAAGTAATAAACATATGTTAAAATGAGTCTTTAAAGGCAATATAATAGAAAGCTTAAATGGGACAGTCTGTCAAATATTCATCAGGTCCTCATTAAGATTCAGTTCTTACCCTAATGGGCAAAACTCTCCATAAGCTTGCTTTCTATATGCATTTGTTTTCTAAGGCAATAATGGTCATGGTCATAGATCACCCTTCTGCCAGATGTTCTGCTAATGAAGGTGGCTGCAATTCTTCCCATTGGTTCAGCCATTCTGCCTGATGTCATCTTAAATTCTATTTCTTCTAGCTCTAATAGTTCATTATTATGTAAGTTAGATGGTTTCATTGTCATCAATGGTAAGAATGGATTGCCATAAAAATTCTGACACATCTGTTCCAATCCACATGTAATTGTTGTCCTCATTCCAGTTTTACCTATACATGCTCTTAAAATAATCTGACTTAGTTTCCTGTTTCAAGCCAAGGAATTTGCAAACTTCTTTTCCACTTAATTCCTTTTCATTTTCTTTGAGGCAATATTGTTTGTTAATCTTCTACTATCTTTCTTGGTCATGCTTTGTGAGTTCATATTCTAAATTAGTACTGCTCTAGTCTGTCCAATTTCTCAACTTGTTAAATATTTGCTGGCTATAAGCAGTTTATGGGCTGCTTTGTATTCATTTTTGCTACTGCTTATATCCATTAAACTTCAGTAAGAAACAGTTAAATTTAGATTCAATATCTTTACTTTTATCTATTTCCCAAGTCTTTAATTTAACATGTTTTCATTTGGGAGTACTGGGGCTTATGTATTTATGTAATGTCTTTTCATTTTTATGTTTTGACTTTCGCTAAATCAGTAATCATAAAATAGTTAAAACCCCGACATCGGTAACTAGCCATTTCCTATTTATTAAGAAAGAACATTCTTTTCTTGAGGGTGATGTTATTTGGTGCTCAGTGATACCACTATGATGGCAGAAATGAGCCTCTTGATGAGGGTAAAAGAGGAGAGTGTAAAAGCTGGCTTGAAGCTTAATAAAAAAAAAATATCTAAAATCTTAGTACCTGATCCCATCAGTTCCTGACAAATAGAGAGAGAAGAAATGTAAACAGTGTTTGATTTTATATTCTTGGGCTCAAAGATCACTGTAGACAGCAACTGTAGTCATGAAATTAAAAGACACTTGCTCCTTGGAAGGAAAGCTATGGCAAATCTGGAAAACATACCAAAAAAGCAGAGATATTAACTTGCCAACAAAGGTCTATATAGTCAAACCTATGGTTTTTTGGTAGCAATATATGGCTGTGAGAGTTGGACTATAAAGAAAACCGAGCACAGCAGAATCGACGCTTTCAAATTGTATTGCTGGAAAAGACTTGAGAGTCCCTTAGACAACAAAAAGATCACATCAGTAAAAACTTAAAAAAAATTAAATCAGGTTATTCATTCACTGGAAGGAAAATTCTGAAGTTGAAGCTTAAATACTTTGGCCACATAATAAGAAGATGGGACTCAGAAAAGACCCTGACATTGGGAAAGATTGAAAGCAAAAGTAAAAGGGGAAGGCAGAGGATGAGATGGATAGCTAGTATCATGCAAACAATGAACATGAACTTGAATAGAATCTGAGAGATCAGTGGAAGTGTGCTATGGTCCATGGGGTCATGAAACATTGGAAAGGACTGAGTGACTGAACAACAACAAATGTTCAAAAATCTGTTCTAGAAAGTAATCATAATAAATGAGTATGATACTTCTGAAAAGTCAAAAAGTCTTTGGTCTCACTCATTTCTTTTTCTTTTCTTTTCTTTTTTTTTTTTTTTTTTTGCTTTTTGGAGTGGGGAAGGCAGGGCAATTGGGGTTAAGTGGCTTGCCCAAAGTCACATGGCTAGTATGTGTTAAGTGTCTGAGGACAGATTTGAACTCAGGTCAGTTCTGACTCCAGGGTCAGTGCTCTGTTCACTGCGGTGTTCTATTCACTGCACCACCTAGCCACCCCACATTTCTTTTTTTTTTTAAATAAGTTTTTATTGATATCTTTCTTTATACTATCACAGTTTATCCCCAATGTATCCCTCCCTCCCTCCCCCAAGAACCATGCCATATAACAAATAATGTTTTTAAAGATAAAAAGAAAAAGATGAAAAATTAGAACTGATCAGTAAATTTAAAATGCCCCCAAACAAGTGCAATATGCAAATACCTGTGAACATCTCACCTCTGTGAAGTGGTGGGGCAAGAGCATGCACTTATTTTTTTGAAAATAATATTGTACATTTTCAGATTACATGTAAAAACAACTATATGTAATTATGTGTAAAACTACATGTAAAAACAATTTTAAATATTTTTAAAAAAAGTTTTGAGTTCTAAATTCTATCCCCCCTCGCTTGTCCCCTTCCTGAGATATTAAGCACCCTGATATCAGTTATACATGTGCAATCATGTAAAACTTTTCTTTTTGAGCCAAGCTTGTTCTTCATAATTCTGCAACATTTACTTTTAATTGTGTGTTTTTCTTTTGATTTATATTGCAGTGAGTATACTGTTTTCTTGGATCTGCTTACTATGCATCAGTTCATGTAGATTTTTCAGTGCTTCTGTGTATTCATCACACTCATCATTTCTTACGGCACAATAATATTAAATTACATTCATGTAAAATTACATTACAAACAAATGGTAAATTGTTCAGCCATTCCTTGATTGATGGCATCTACTTTGTTTCCAATTCTTTACTATTACAAAAAGTGTATCTGTAAATATATATATATATGTAAGCCTTTTCATATGGTTGTTAATGCTTTGCAATTCTTTTCAGTATTGTTTACTTATATCCTTTGACTATTTATCTATTGAGGAATGGCTATTTCTCCTTTGTGTGTATCTTAATTATTTATATAACTTGGATAACTAAGCCTTATCTAAGAAATTTGATACAAAGATTTTTTTCCCCATTAGACCACTTTTTGGGAGGCATTACTTTTGTCTGTGCAGAAGCTTTTCAGTTCCCTGCAATTAAAGTTATTCATTTCATCTTTTAATTGCTTCCGCCCTTTGGGTTAAGAATATATCTCCTACCCACAGCTATGAGAAGTGTATGTTCTGTTTATTTCCCAATAATTTTATGGTATGATCTTGAATATTAAGGTCACATATCCATTTATCCAATGCATTGTTGAATATTGCATAAAGTGTTAGTCTAAGGCCAATTTCTACCAGGTTGCTCTTTTGGTCAAACAGGGGGTTCTTTCCAAAGTAACTTATGTTTTATCAAACTGGGTTATTGAGTTCCATTGTTTTGGATCCCCCATTAATTAATCTGCACAATTTATATATCTCCATTTTTCAACAATTCCAGATAGTTTTGATGATTTTGATAATTACTGCCTTATAATGTGCTTTGAGGTCTATAAGTGCTTTCTTTATCTCTACCTTTTTTTTTTTTATCATTTCCTTTGATAATCCAGGTAAGTTGTATTAAACTCAGAGAAATGGGGCAAGTAAATTTTGTAATTTGTCTCTTAATGGTCTGTCTGTTGTCATTGTTGCTGTTATCCTTGATTGCTGTATTTTTTTATCCTTGTATTTCTGGTGTCTAAGAAGAAAATAATTTCTTTACTTGTTTTTGTCTCCTAATTTGAAAATTCATTTCCTGTTTCATTTATAGTTAGGAAGATTTGGAGGGTAGGCAGGTCACCTTGGGCTATAACTGGAACTATATTCCTCCAAAAAATTATTCCATCCCCTCTAGTGTTTTTTAATGGGTTCAGAACAATCTTGTGTTATTCAAACTTCCTTTCTTTTATATTCAAAGCTCTCTCTCCTGGGTGCAAGTAGAAATATTTGGTTCTCAATGGAATTATTAATTTAAGCCACAAGATGTCAAGATTATGAAGCTATGCTTAACCCTACACCCCCCAAAAACTCCAAACAAACAAAACTAGGTATGCTTTATATTGACACTTTGTTTTCTGTGCTCAGAAATTCTTGGCAGTTTTCTTATATTATTTCTTGCAATATGGTTTTCAGGATTTTTTACTTGTGTTCTTCTGAGAGATCAAGAATTCTTAAGTGGTCTCTACATATCCTGTCTTCAAGATCAATATGTCTTGATTTCATGGAATATATATTTTCTTTCAATGTTATTGCTTTTTCCCTCTCTATTTTCCAAATTATCTTTTACTTCCATATATTTCCATTCCCAATCAGTTGTCCCTTCTTTTGTTTCTTTGCCCTCATGGATTCAAGTTTTTCTATCATGTGAACTATTTCTTCTGTGCAAGCCATAAATGTTGCTCTCACAATAATAATTTCCTTTTAAACTTCAGGAACAGCATGCTTTGGATGTGAGCTCTCTTCAAAATCTGTAAGGTCCTCAGTCTCATCATGTTCTTTGGTTTGTAGTATTTATTCAAGGATGCCTGAACTCATTTACTAGATCAAGAGGCCATATTTCCTTGTGTGATTAATGTTTGTCTGCTTATGTTCAAGAACTTTTAAGTTTTCTTGGGTCTTTTCAGTCTCTTTCTCTCCTTATTTTGCCCTATTCCCTGGGGACTAGATCTCAAAATGCCTCAGCCTCCTCCCACACTGGTTAGGTCATTTTCATAGATCTCTGCTCCAAATGTCTTGGGCAAAGGGGTGAGGGGTATGAGAGGGAGGAAGGAGGAAAGAGACAGAACTTGCTCCTGACAGAGTGTAAGCTTGTTCTCTGATTCTTAGCTCTCTGCCCCAGCAGTACAAAACATTGCTTGGGGTACATGGGATATTCAAGGAGGATTAGCAACTCTGATGTAAGGGCTTGCTGAACCTTTTTCAGGGTTGCTCACTGACCATTGGTGCCTACCTCCATCCAACTCTCACCTGTAGCTCCAAGAAACTGTGGCACATGTAGCAGTCATATCCCAGTAAAAATGCTTTGGAAGATGGGCTAAATTAGGTTGAGGGTAACCAGACAACCTCAAACCCATCAATGAGTTAGGGGGATATCTATCTCAAGTATGTGAAGACTTTATCTGGTAGAATGGGTGGATGAGGACAGTTTGTTCCAGTGGCCATGAAGGTTGCTGAAGCAGGGCCCATGGAGTGCTTAGTGCTTGGTCAAACATTAATGATGCCAACATCATCTATTACATCTCAAGCCATCACTAATCATCTTGACTTCTGTCTTGCCACTGAACACTGATGACTCAGAAAGAGAGAGTGAAGCTGATGACTTTGTGAAACTCTTAAATCCAATTCATGAATGATATCACTGGTCTTCTTCAAAATGATGGACAAATAACAGAGCCTTGCCATGTCTCCATCACAGACTGAGCAAATTTCTGGCATTTGGAGTTTGGACCTTTGCAGCACTGGAAAAGGGAAGAAGGGGATTGTGTTGGGGTGGAGTTCTTTTATAAGCCTGGATATACATATATATATTGCCTTGTTCCTCTTCTTCCATTCTCCTGCAGAGTTCTGTTGCAGCACAAAACGCAGCCACTGTGCTACAGCTTAGAGTTTAGATTTTCATGTCACTGGGTGATCTGGTTGTAGTAATGAATTGTGGAGACGTAGAGTAGAACTTGTTAGGGGTTAGAGAATACTGGTTCTCTCTGCTGTTAGTATATAAAATTTTTATTTTGTTGGAACCTTTAGTGTCCTAGACTATGGAAACAGCTTAAATTGCTTTACCTCTGGTGCAGAATTCCTATTTCTGGAAAGTAATCCAAATTGACATTTACTAGTAATCTTGCTCGCCATACTGGTGTTATAATAAACATCAATACTTTGACAGAAAGAAAGTTTGAGTGGCTGAATTCTTCCAACGCACACTCCCTTGTACTCTTACATTTTAGGGTTCCCAACACCCCAAACTGAAACAAAATGACTTGCCCAGGACCACACAGCTAGTATGTGTATATAAAGTTGGATTTTAATTGAGGTCTTCTTGACTCCACAGCCCCATACAGTGTGCCACCTAGTTGCTGAAATACTTATGCTTCTCATGAATACTGCAATACATGATAAGAAAGCACTCTATGGAATGATGTATTTTATTGCTTTTGACCCTATAATAAAACCAAGTTGGCCAACTTCTTTATTTAAGTGTTCAAGAAAAAAGCCTGTGATCCATCCTTCTAATTTATTGAAAATTCCTTAAGCCCTCTGGTTTCATTGATAGTAAAAATGTCAGTATTAACATGGTTCAGTTTCTCTAGTACTTAGAATACATCATAAGCATTTAATACATGCTTGTTGACTGACAGGTTGATCATTGGATAAAGATCTTACATACAGAACACTAACAGTTAATGTTTATAGTAAAAAAAAAACCTGAGATATGTAGTATCTTTGGCATGTAGATATGTGATATGTAGTAACTTCTGTATCATTTTTTTGCCAGTCACTGTAGAAGCAGATAGGACCCCCTAATACTGAGGAAGATTTTGTATTTCCCCCCCACAAGAATCCTATTGTATTGCTTCAAAATGATGTGAAGATAATTATGGATTATAAAAAGTTATATTAGTAGAACACATGCTTTGGCTAAGTACTAGAGAAATCATTTAGTCCACTGTATAACTAAGTAGTTAATATTCTTAAGTTCCTACTTTTAAAAAGTTGAAATTCGAACCGTAGGTTAAAAAAAGCAGCTAGGTGGCACAGTAGATAAAGTGCTGGCCCTGTAGTCAGGAAGATTCATATTCCTGAATTAAAATCTGGCCTCAGACACTGACGAGCTGTGTGACCCTGTGTAAGTCACTTAACACTGTTTGCCTCAGTTTCTGAGCTGGAGAAGGAAATAGCAAACCACTCCAGGATTGTTATCAAGAAATGGGGTTCAAGGCGTGGCTAGGTGGTACAGTGAATAGAGCACTGCCCCTGGAGTGAAGAGGATCTGAATTCAAATCCAGCCTCAGACACTTAACACTTACTAGCCATGTGACCTTAGGCAAATCACTTAACCCCAATTGCCCTGCCTTTCCCCCTCCAAAAAGCAAAAAAAAAAAAAAGAGAAAAGAAAACAAAATAAAAAAAGAAATGGGGTTCATGACTGAAAAATGACTCAATAAAAACAAGGGTTATATAAATATAGTATATAATAAGAAGCCCTGGAAGAGAGAGGTATATAAGAAGCATAAGATTTAGAAGATGAATCGGTAGAAGGAAAATCCATAAATTAAATGTTATGTATATTAAAATAATTGTAGTTATCAAAAATTACAGGGTTTTTTGTTTGTTTTTAAAGCAGATATGCATCCTTTATTTTGTGTCAATTCTGAGGAAAGGTCTTAGTATTGAGAAGGAAACTGAACCAGATACTGGGAGTTTAAACAAAGCACAAGAAAATAAACACAAATATATAAGGCACTGTGGAAAGATATTCAGATCACTCCTCAATTAAGCAAACTTTAAAATGCGAAAAAAGGGAAATGAGTCATTTTCAGGGATAAAAAATTAATTAAAGATGACAATAGTGTCAATACATATCAATAGTGAAATTGATTTTAAAGAGTGGAAGGAAGAAATATGAAGAAATCTGAAGACTCTAGACAAATGTAAATCCATCAAAAAAGACTTCATCCACTTTAAAACCAATAAATAAAAAAAATACCAAGTGCCTACACTCTGGGCCAACAACCGGGGATACAAAGAAAAAAAAACAATTCTCACCCTCAAGAAGGCTACAGTCTACTGGAGGAAACAACATGTACACAGATAAGTTAAACAAAACAAAATGAATACAATGCAATTTGGAACAGGAGCATTAACAAAAGGGGCAAGCAGGAAAGGTTTCCTGAAGGTGGCACAGAAGCTGAGTCTTGAAGGAAGACATGGGCTTCAAGAGGCAGTAATGAGGAAAGGCAGCATCTTAAGCCTGAGAGACAACCTATCCAAAGGCACAAAGATGGGAGATGGAGCATCATGTATTTTGCTATCAGCACAAGGGGAAGTTTGGTAGGAACACCTTTTCCCATCTATCTACTAGGGTTATTCCAAGGACCAAATGAGATCATATAAGTAAAGTCCTGCCTAAACCGTAAGAGCCTATATAAATATGTTAGGTAAACTTAATAAATAATATTGTAGCAAAAATTATTACTTAAGGTTTTTTTTTTTTTTTACATTGATAATTTGGGGTTGTTTTTTCTTTTGAGACTGGGTCTCTTTACATTACCCAGGTTGGAAGTACAGTTAGAGCCCTGATACCACCACAGATTGTCATGGAAGCACTGACCTGCTGTCTTTCTGACATGGACCAGTCTGCCCCTCCTTAAGCTAGCTGGGGATCTCCTATTGCCCAGGGGTAATAATATCGGTGTTGGAAAGTACTGTGAGTCTAAGCTTCAGTCCATACAGCTCGAACTCCTGAGCTCAAGTGATCCACCAGTCTCAGCTTTGACAGTAGCAGAGATAGGCGTGTACCACCGAAGTTAGATAAGGAAAGTATCCACAAAAAGCAGTGTGTTGCAGTGAAGATGGAGAGTTCAGGTTTTCCCTCTGACACACACTGGGTATTTGTTACTCAGCAAGTTGCTTAACCTCTTCCTGTTATGGGAAACTCTCTAGGATCATAAATTGCAGGTCAAGTGTCAATATGCTTTGCTTTGATTCAGAAACTTTCCTTACTCAGAGTTCTGTATTCTAATGGTATTAAATTCAAATAGAACTTGGGGGGGGGGGGTTTACTAAACTGTACAAAAGGATCCCTGAGATATACATATTAACTTAGAAAATCACAAGTTTCTCTCTCTCTGTCTTGCTTTCAAAAAAAATTAATGCATCAACACATTATTAGATAGGAACTATATCTAAAGTGATTTAGGCTACACTTGGAAGAGCTGTGGGCCATGTGTTGGATATCTCTGCTCTACACCAATAAGAACCATATGTCCAGACCCCCTTTACCCACCAAAAGAAAAAAAAAAA
>CM053589.1:21563360-21576404 GCA_028646515.1 Pseudochirops corinnae | reverse complement strand
TACCCAAGAGTGACTCACTTTCAGTTGGAAAAAGTCTCTTTTCTATTTTCTCTTGACTTAAAGTTTTGTGGAGGATTTTTAAACTATTAGAAAACTTGTTCCCTTACTTCAGAAAACACTGAAGATCTTATTGAAAATTATACTGGACTTAAAGAAAAGTTCTTGGGTTCTCTTTCTGGCTTTACTAGCTTTCTTTATGTGGTAAAACATCCTGGAAAATATTCAAAGAGAACACTATCTGTTTCTAGCTTCTGCTGTTTTTACTATAATCATCCAAAAAAGTAAGGTGAATTTCTTCTTTTTAGACTTCCATGTTGGTAGCATGGCACTGCCCCTTCTGTGGTTCTCACAGCCTTCTTACAGGCTGACAATTCAGGGATGACAATTCAGTCATTGTTATGGGAATCTGAAGATCTTTCCTGCCCCTTGTTTTGGTTTGGGGCCCACTTTGAGAAGAGTTGTGTGATTTGGCCAGACTAGACTCTAGGAAGCCGTTGATCCCCCGCAGCTTTGAAAAACCCAGATGTTGGTTGCTTCCCTCTCTGGTAACTGACTAGGTAACTGATGTAATGGTCAGGTGCTGGAAGCCGTCTGCTGATCTGTTTTTCTGCTTGTTTGTAACTTGTGTTTGTAACTTGTGTTTGTATTCTCTGAAGTTCAGGGTGCTGACTTTTCCCCCGAACTATATAAATGATATATGTTTGATTGATTAAAGTGAAACTGTTAACCCATCTTGAGTTTGCTTTCCTTTAGAAAAGCAGATCTAAGAACCTGTGCTAGCAGCCACCCTGAGTATGCTAGGGTACTTGCTGATACAATCATCTAAATGAATGATGTCAAAATCAAATAGAAATGGGGGCCACTAAACCATATGTAATTGGGCCATATAATGACTTAGAAAAGTATACTTTTACATATTTCTTATTTTATTAATACACCAATATATTAAAATCAGATAAGAACTATAATTTGTTTCAGGTCACATACAGTACGTGGGCTGTTTGTTTGATACATTCATAACACTATGAGTCAGCCATCTGGAGCACAAATTTTATCTGACTATGATGTGAGGAATTTCAAGATATATATCATACACCTTAGACACAGAATATAGATTGACACAATTGAACACAAATCAAATTTTTTGTTCCAATATACTTTATTCCTAGGTTGGTTAGTTCAAAATGGTGATTTTGGATAGGAGATTCTTTTTTAATTAGGGTCCAGATGCAATATCTAATTCTAGGTTCAAACCCTCTATGTTACTCATGCTAGTTATTCTATGTATTTCTTACCAATATGAAACGCTTAAACTGCTCTATTCCTGATAGTTCCTATATGAAAGTCCAATTTTAGAAGTGGCTACTTTTCCAATCTCTTTCCAATGAACTTACTTACCTTCTTTCACAGATACAATAGAGTCTGAAGTCTTTATACATCACGTAGGCATTTTATAGATTGCCCAAATAGGTTATGTGACTTGCCCAATATCACACAGCTACAAGTTTTAAGTGGGTTCTTTCCTGTGGTGTGCTGGTGAACGTTTAAATCTCCGGGGGAAAATATGCTCACAAGATACTTTGTAAATGGCACAACAACAATTTAACAACCAGCTCTCACTAGCTGGTCAGGGCTGGCTCCAGCATACCCCTTGTTCTTTCCTCCTCCATCTGTTTGCCATTAGAGGTCTTATTTTCATTCATGTTTTATAGTTTTAGAGTCCCAAAGCTGTTATTCTGGTCCTATTACTCAAAGTCTGTTTATAATTATAAACCTATATATTATTATAAAATTAGCACTCAAAAAAATCACTTTTGTATGAACTGGCTTTGTTCTCCACTGAGATAGGCAAAGCAAAGGAACAATCAATCATTTATTAAGTACTTATAACATACCAGGCAATGTGCTAGGCACTGAAGGATACAAATGCAAGGAAAAGGAAAGATAGTTTCTGGCCTTCAAGGAGCTTACATTACAGTGAGAGAAGAATGCATATAAAAGGCAATGGAAAAGTGGGGCTAACTGGAAGTCAGGTGCCCACATGAGGGCATGGTTTTCAAATCTATAAAGTTAGGAGTAAAACTTGGAGAGGAATGAAGGTTGGCCAGCCTGAGTTAGTACACAAAATGTAGGTGAGAAGGCTGGAGGAGATGGTGAATGTTCCGAAGGGAGGAGGCCCCAGTTGTTGAGGGAAGTTCCAGGCTGAGAATGCAAATGTCTGGTGGCAAAATCCAGAAACGTTGGAAAACTGGGAAAGGAATGAATGTTGCCCAGTGTGGGACTCTTCATAGAAAGGAGGCCCTAGATAGAACATACCAATAGGAGATGGGGAATCTGGGGTTTCACTGGAGAATTCTTGGATAGGGAAACTCCCAGTACTAATGTAGGTCATCACTTATTCTGTCTTTGATGCCTAGAACATTGTTAAACTAAGTGACTTGCCCAGAGTCACACAGGCAGTATATGACAGAGGCTAGAAATGAATCCAGACATTTCTCGATTCCAGCCCACTAATACAATGACGCCTCTTACAATTATGCACTGCTTAAAGGGGTGTTAAATAATAAACATATTGATTGGGGGAAAGGATATTATAACTTAACCTCTTTTTGTCTTAGTTTACAAAGATTTTTAGATCACTATATTAATGCTACTCTGATAAAGTGAATATACAGGAATCTTTCATAGAGCTCCTTAGAAAACAAATAATAGTTATTCCAACATGCAATAATAATAATAATAATGATTACATTATATCATACATATGATAGGCAGCTAGTGAAATGAGATTAGAATTTCTATAAATGTCATTAGAATATACCTCTAGATATGGAAGAATAATCTTTTCCCCAAGGGCATGAAACTAGATTCTTTTTTTGGCTACTTTCTTCTTTTTGGTGTGGGTATATTTATGTGTGTGTGTGTACATGTGCACACGAGTCCTCTTCTCCCTCTATACTATTTCATTTAGTGATCTCATCAGCTATTATGGATTCAGCTGTCATATCATCTCTGTGCAGATAATTCTCCTATCTATTTTTCTAGTCCTAAGTTCTCTTCTGACCTCTCCCCTGGCATCTCCAACCAACTGCCTACTGAATATTTAAAAATGGATGTTCTACAAATATCTTAAACTCCAAATGCCCAAGACTGAAGTCATTATCATTCCCACACACAAACTCCCTTATTCCTTATTTCCCTATTAGGGTCAAGGGTACCACCATCCTTCTAGCTGAACTAGATGTCATCCGCAACTCCTCATTCTCAGCCCCTGCCCCCCCAAGATCCAATGTGTTGCCAAGGACTATTGATTGTACCTTTGTAACACCTCTCATATATGGCACCTTACCTACTCTGATACTGCGACCACTTTGGTGCAGGTCCTTATCACAGCTGGTTGATCTGTTTGCCAGATGTCTCTTGCTACTCCAGTCCATCTTTCATCCAGCAATCAAAGTGATCTGTCTAAACTGCAGGTCTGACCATGTCACACACAATCTACAACCCCGTGCCAACCCCCCTCCTCCAACCTCATAAGTCATTGGCTCTCTTTTAACTCTAGGATAAAATATAAAATATTGTTTGGCATTCAAAACCATTTATAACCTGTTCCCCTTACCTCCACGTTCCCAATTTTCTTACACCTTATAATACCTCCTCTACCCCTGCTACATGCTCTTTGATCCAGTGACACTGGCATCCTTGCTATTCCTTGAACTAGACATTCCATCTCCCAACTTCAAGCATTTTTACTGGTTGTGCCCCATGCCTGGAATGCTCCCCTTCCTCATCTCTGCCTCTTGGCTCCCCTAGCTTCCTTTAGATCACAACTAAAATCCCACCTTCTACAGGAAGCTTTTTTCTAATCTCTCTTAATTCTTAGGCCTGACCTCTGCTGATTAATTTTAATTTATTCTATGTGTATCTTTTTTGGGAACAGTTGTTTGCATATTGTTTCACCCATTATATTGTGAACCACTTGAGAAGAGAAACTTTTACCTTTCTTTATATCTCCAGGGTTTGGCACTAGTAAGTATTTGATAACTGTTTACTGACTGTGTGTGCCTCGCACATGAAGGTCAACAGATAGCTTACAGGTAGCTTCAGAGTGAGGATAACCTGGGTTCAGATCATGCCTCAAAGGCATACTGATTGTAATTCTAGAAAAGCCACTTAACCTCTCAGTGACTCAAGGGAACTAACTCTGAGGCTCTAATTTGAATATTTGCATTGGCAGAGGGAATTTCCACACTAAGAGTATCCTATGTAGATGAAATACTATGAGAGGACGAATATACAAATATTTTATTAGTTCTCACAATATTCCCAGCCACGGGAAGATTCCCAAAAGTATAGAACTCTGTTTGCTAAGTGTTAAATCATCATTTGTCATTCTTACTAAACAACAAAACTGTCAAGCCATCTGCTCACAGGGTACAATTTCAGGCTAAGTAGATCCTTCCCCTACTACTAAAGTGGAAGCTTTTTTCTTCAAACTAATGCTCTTGTGTTTAATCCTTGGACTATTTTGAATCTAAATCCCTTCTTTTAAACATTAATTGCTATAATTTTCAAGTACTGTCTATATTACTTCTAAAGACATTTTAAAAATGTGCACTATCTGCGTTTAGGTCATTGCTGATGTTAATTTATATGACATAAAACTTTGCTGTGGTACTACTGTTTCAAATAGATGCTTGACAATAGATTACTATTATTTATGATGATGATAATCCTTTGCACTTGTCTGATGCTTTTAGAGAATTTCTAAGCATTTAACAGTTATTATCTTGTTAATCCTTTATGTTGCTCAAAGGAGTAGAAATGAACAGATGTCACTGTGTGTACACACACACATATACAAATATGTTAATATTTTACTATTAGCTATGTCACCCAAATTTCATTTATGTGCTTGTGGCTGTTTACAATTTATGTCTGCATTCACGTCCTCAAACTTTCCTAATGACAGAACCTTAAATTGTAATTGGAGATTTAGAGAATGTCAGCCTCTATAGAAGGGATCATCAACAGGCTCGGTGAGGCAGGATAAATAAAGATTTGCAACTATTGCTAAGGCACTTTAAGTAAATTACAGTTGTTGCTAATCTTTACCTTCTTGGAATACAAACTAGAGTCTATATTCACACACACACACACACACACACACACACACACACACTCTCCTATACAGGACTCCAATAAAATCAGTACTGTGTCAAAATTGTGAACAATATGAAAAAGAAATAAAAAAAGAAAGACAGAAAAGGGGAAGGGAGGGGAGGGATGGGGAGGGGAGGGGAGGGAAGGGAAGGAAAGGGAAGGGGAAAAAAAGAAAACATTCATAACAAATTTACATAATCAAGCAAAAAAAATTTCCATATAGGTCATGTCCAAAAATGAATGTCTCATTCTGTATTTTTAAGCCCACTGCATCTCTGACAGGAGGTGGTAGCATGTTTCATTTTCAGTCCTCTGTATTCTTGGCTTATCATTGCACTGAGCGGAGTTCTAAAGTCATTCAAAGTCATTTTTCCCCTTTTATGGAAAAACATGGGTAAAATTCCAATAGAATGAGAACGTTTGGATAAGATGTAACTGAAGGAGGAAGTGCTTACATCAACGGAATAAGACTGACAATGCAGTGTAATGTAAAGAGCATAATATTTGGAATCAGAGAACCTGTGTTTAAATTCCAGCTCTGCTACTCACTCTGTAACATTCAGCAAGTTATTAAACATTTCAGAGCTTCACTTTCCTCACCTAAAAAGTCAGGTTATTGTACCAGATGACATCTGAAGTCCTGTCCAGCTCTAAAGCCTATGATCCTTTGAGAGGACAGACAATAAAGTATTTGAGAAACTGATTCACTCCACAAAAAGGATACTGAATTAGTATCAGTTAATGCTTTAGAAGAAGGAACAGAGAGTAAATGAGATTCTTATAATTTTATTTCTAACTTCAATTAGCTTCTAATTTTTCCACAAAAAAATTACATTGTCAATCAGTGGAACTTCTGGGGTCTCCTGAACAGAGGCAGACCACCTTAGTCTAGCAAAAACCTAAAACTTACAAGGTCGACAAAATCAGAGTAATGATCAAGGAACGAATGACAATAGAAAGTGATTTCTTTCATTTTTCTGGGAAATCTACTTTATAGAATGGCTCAATGATAACATCAGAGTACATGGGGAATCTTACTTTTGCTTTGCTTTTGTTTCTTAATAAAACTCTAAAAGTACTAGTACCTCAGGTGTTGGAGACATTAAAATAATTTAAGACCATGGTTTAAAGTCCACAAAGATGAATAATAAGTTATTTAGGAGAGAGTGATAACTGGCAACATATTTTATCTAATCTTGCATCAAAAAGTCAATACTGTACTAATAATTACCACTGAAATTGTATAATTCATAGTATTATAAAGCCCTCTGCCCCAATGAGTAACTCATCACTCTCATACAGTAGTAGTCATAATATGACTACTAAACCTAGACACTTGCATCCTGCTTTGGTCAATACCAAAATGCTCAAATGCATCTGTTATCTGCGAAGCTTTCTTGATTGCCCAAACAACTAGTGTCCTGCCTCTTAAACTATCTCATATTTAACTCAGTCATTTTAGTGGTGTCCGACTCTTTGTGACCCCATCTGGGGTTTTCTTGGCAAAGTTACTGGAGTAGTTTGCCATTTCCTTCTGTAGATCATTTTACAGACGAGGAAAACTGTGGCAAACAGGATTGAGTGAATTACCCAGGCTCACACAATTAGTGTCTAATGCCAGATCTGAACTCAAGTTTTCCTGACTCCAGGCCTAGTGCTCTATCCACTGCACCACGTAGATGCCTACCGTATTTACCTACTTTGTATTAATTCTCTTTATATTTATTCTGTATACACTTATATATGTACATGGGTTCTCATCAGTTAGAATGTCAGCTCTTTATAAGCAGATTTTGTTTCACTCATTAGTACTTTGGTACTTAACAAATACTTGCTTACTAATTTACTCCAATAATGAAGATCACAAATCATCCATGCCTGCCCATCTTATATGATTTTTTTGTCTACTTCATCCTTGTCGATCACTATAAAATCACCTTAAAATCCCTAGCGGGAGTGGGGGTTCACCTACTATGTAGGAGGCATTCTTCACTATCTCTTAGCAGCATTGCAGGTGAGAGAGAATTTTTCTGGAACTTATTTAAATAAATTCAGATTGAACAAAAGATCTCCCTTGACTGAGGAGCAATCAGGCTGAACACCCTATAATCCACCACTGTAACCATGTTGCTAACCCATTTTTTCTTCCTACCACACATCCCCATCATTTCCCTAATGAAGTATTTACTTCTGTTCTTTCAAGTTCCCCACTGGTTGTTTATATCACTCACCACCCACCCCCTATTGGTCTCTTAGTGATATTCATTTTCAATTCTTCAGAGAATGTTGTCTGTCGTCATATAACATATACTGTAACATAAAAGATATACTGTAGTCATATAACAATACTAGTAACAATGCTAATAATGGTAGCAAAAGATAGGCCTTTGTTTCCAGAAGAAGGTTGGATTCATTAAAAGAACTTGATAATTTCCTGAAGGCAAAATAGCCCATACTATTCCTTCTGATTAATTGTAGCCCCAACTTATTGTCCATTTCTATTGTCTAGCCCAGATAAATGTACTGATGAATGTTTTATAGAGTATCCATTCAACTGCACATCACGATTTAGGCTATGTGGATGGTCAAGCAAAACTCTTGAGCGTTTACAGATCTCTTCCAGAAGAAATGATCCGGTTATATATATATATATATATATATATATATATATATATATATATACACACACACACACATATATATATACACACACCACACACACACACACACACACACACACACACACACACACACACACATATATAAATCAGGACAATATTATCCTCAAACAGGAACATCTGAAAGATCTCTTCATCCACAAGGAGTCCTTCTTCAACTCATCTGATCTGGAGGGTAAACACATACATGTCCTTCTTTTATGTTTTGCCTGATGCTTACTACTTTTTTTTTTTTGAACCTACAATTTTCTTGAGGTAGGGAGATCCCAGAGAGGAACTTCCTCTACCAATGCAGATCAGAAGCTTTTTTTCAACTCACACTTTCAGAGGGTTACCTGGGATACTAAGAAGCTAAATGATTTGCCTACAGTCACAACAGCTGCTTGTAGCAGAGGTAGAACTTGAACACAGATCCTTCCTGACTGAGGCTGCCCTTCCGCCATTATCCCATAGCTAGAGGTAGGGAATCTGTGGCCTCCTAGGTCCTGAAGTGTAGCCCCTTAACTGATGTTTGGATTCAGTCAAAGGGCTGCACTTGAAGACCTAGAGGGCTACATTGTGGCCTTGAGGCTGCAGGCTCTCTATCCCTGTCCCATACTATCTCTTTGTTAATCATTACTATTACCCAGGTCAGTAATAAGAAGGAAATAATAGGACTATAGATAATCAAAAGGTTGAATTATCCTAGAAAATGTTTCAAGTCTGGTTATTTGCAGCACTAAACTTCAGCCACAAAAAGTTATCTATCCCATTCTTGCAAACATGATTTCTTTCAATCCCTCTTAATATGTTCATTTCATCATCTGATTTCATCCAACAGCTTGACACATGTCACTCCTTCCAGATAGTTTATTTACACTTAGTTTACACTTAGTTTATTGTTTGATTCAACAGAGATATCTAGAAAGGATTGATATGTATTTTATACTTCTTACTGATTTTGAAAGTCAGAGGCATTTCCGTTTAACAAAGGTTAGCAGGGCTGAGGGTATTTGGTTAACAACATCAAGTGGGCTTGGAGTGAGTGAGTGTGTGTGTGTGTGTGTGTGTGTGTGTGTGTGTGTGAGAGAGAGAGAGAGAGAGAGAGAGAGAGAGAGAGAGAGAGAGAGAGAGAAAGGTCCCTTTTATACTTGGAAGAAGAGTGGTGGTGTTAAACTCATTTAGAAACAGATCCCTGATGGTGAAAGTTTACTTAGAAAAGCACAAATTAACATTATCTCAGAGGCCATCCAGTCCAATCCCTTCATTTTACGGGTAAAGAAACTGAGAGTCAGAGTGATAAAATGATTGTCCAAGGACACCCACATAATAAGTGGATGAAGTGACTTTTGAATCTTAATCCTTTGACTCAAAAGTCATTGTTTTTTTTCTTTCTACTATACCACATTAAAATCAAAGTAAAAAGCAACCTGGCTTGCCATTAGAGATGGTGAGATGAATAAGGGGTCAATGATTATTGTTTCCTTATTGAAATAAACTGGATGCTAGCCTCCGATTGCTGAGATACACTGCTGATGACCTTGGCATACAAAACAAAGCATGAATCAACCACAGTGACTTATGAGTATCATAGCTGGCAAAGTCCCAAAGTAGCATGAGAATTCTGCACGACGATGAAACAGACTTCATCTGTACTAGACCTGTGCTAGATACAGAGGACAGTTGTCTCCACACAGAACTAAATCCTCTTCTGAAAAATTAATCTTTAACCCAAAGGGTCAAAATTAATAGCCCAAAGTGTAATGGAAAGCCATACAGCAAGTCTAGGGGGAGTGGGAGTTATAGAATGTTATCACTGATGACTTCCATGTGAGAAGTGCCCAAAAAGATACTGTCAGTGACATATACCTGAGAAGAGGTGGTCTAGTATGTAGTAAAAGGGGAATCTGCCTTAGTGACAACAAAGTATTTAAGGTTTGCCAGGTTGGGAGGGCTCTCCTACTTTATATATATGTATGACAGGGTAGATTAACAAGAGTACACAAATAAATAAGGGTTACACAGGGTGAGGAGGAATACAGTGGTTGGATCTAAGCCACCCTTGCAAATGAGCTCTTGGTTCATATCTAAGAAATCATGGAAGAACACTGCTTGTTTTACACTTCAGTCAATTTGCTGTCTCACCAGTACCACTGATGGATCTGTGAGGAAGAGCTACAACTATCCTCATTCTGGGATGGTAAGGGCAGAACAATCACTATATACAAACATATAAAGTTTCATACATTGCTAGAAGGACCTTAAACAACTAATGTTAACTCCTCATACTACTGATGAAGAAACTGAAAAGAAGAAACTTGCCCAGGATCTTATAAATGGTCACTGGCAGATCTGGGAATTGAACCCAGGACTCAGGAATTCTCTTCCTGATAGCTTTGCCTCATGACGATGAGCAGGCATATTCTCAAGGGCAAGAGATTTTTTTCCCTCTTGAGGGAATAAAGGATTGATAAGACACAAGTTATGGTGCACAGAGAAGTTTCTAGCCATTAGAAGTTTATAATGTGCCTTGATACCTGACATGAAGATACCAAATTTCATACTTGATCTGCAAAAATGTTTAGGTTTTCCCCACCCAATGTTGTGAATTTTTTTAATCAACCATTTTTATGTTGTTTGCACTTCCCTATTAATTTTAATAATTAAAGATAGCTTTAATCATTTAGCAAAGTAAACTTTATCACCTTTTAAAATACTGTATAATGCTTAACCACCCTCCCCCCCTAAATATCAATGTTACATATATTATTTGTACAAAGATATATCTACCCAGTATGATATGTGATAATAAAGCAAGAGCAAGACAAAAACAAAAATATCGTTCACATAAATGAAGACAGATCTAAAGAACAGGAGAAATGTTAATTATTCATGAGTAGGCTGAGCCAATATGATAAAAATTACAACAGTCCCTAATTTACATAATTTAATTCCATAGCAATCAAATTACCAAAGAATTATTTTATAGAACTAACAAAAAATAAAATTCATCTCGACAAACAAAAAGTAAAAAATATCAAGGGAAATAACGAAGAAAAAAGTGAAGGAGGATGACTTAGCAAGTACCAGATCTCAACTATACTAATCATCTAAATAATCACGTACTGAATAAGAATACAGTGGTTGATTAGTGGAACAGATCAGGTATACAATATATACAAGTAAATGATCACAGTAACATAGTGTTTCATAAAGCCAAAGATCTAACCTATTGGGGTAATAACTCACTATTCTACAAAAATTGCTTGGAAAGCTGGAAAACAGTCTGGCAGGCATAGATCGACATTTTATGCCATCCAAAAAGATAAGCTCAAAATGGATATACAATTGAGACATAAACAGTGTTATCCTAAGCAAATTAGAGAAGCATGGGAAAATTTACCTGTCAGATCTATGGAAGAGTTTGTGATGAAACGTGAAATGGAAAGACTCACTGGAAGTAACATGAATAACTTTGATTACACTAAAATAAAAAGAGGTTTTCCATAAACAAAACCAAATACAGCCAAAATTAGAAGGAAAGCAGGAAACTGGGAAAACATTTTTACAGCAAGCTTTTCGGTTATAAGTTTCATTTCTCAAACTGAATAAGTTTCTAAAATTAGGAGTCATTCCCAATTCATTTAAGGTCAAAGGACATGACCAGGCAATTTTCAGAAGAAGAAATCAAAGCAATCAATAGTTAGGTAAAAAGGCTCTAAATAACTAATAATTAGAGAATTGCAAATTAAAACGACTCTGAGGCAACACTTCACACCTCTCTGACTGACTAACATAACAGAAAACAAAAATGATAAATGCTGGAAGTGATGTGGAAAAATAGGTACACTAATGTACTGCTGAAGGAGCTGTGAATTGATTCAATCATCCTGGAGAATAATTTAGAACCATGCCCAAAGAGCCAGAAAACTGTGAATACCCT
The DNA here is from genome assembly GCA_028646515.1 of Pseudochirops corinnae. Lineage (NCBI taxonomy): Eukaryota > Metazoa > Chordata > Mammalia > Diprotodontia > Pseudocheiridae > Pseudochirops > Pseudochirops corinnae. The sequence continues at coordinate 21,564,641 of CM053589.1, read as the reverse complement.
TTAAACCCGGTAACACCACCACTAGGTCTGCATCCTAAAGAGATCAGTGAAAAAAGAAAAGGATCTGTAAGTACAAAAATATTTATAACTATTTTTATTTTGATGGCAAAGAGTTGGAAATTGAAGAAATAACCATCAAATAGAGAATGGCTGAATAGGTAGTGGTGTATAATTGTGAGACTATTATTGTGCTGTAAGAAATGATGAAAGGGGTAGAAGCAGGAGAACTCCACAGCTCCCCCCATTACCACCTCAAATACCTAAAAAATATGACTCTAAACAAATTTTAGAGCTCCAGAACCCACAAAATTACAGAAAAACTCATCTCCCACTGAAGGCAGCTTGGCAAGCAGACAGGAAGAGCTCATCACAGAGTGCTGGGACCTAAAACCAGCCGGGCCTGAAACCATGGCTTAGCCCCATGGTAGCCAAGATAAGGCATGGCTGGAGCTATCAGGAGAGTGGATCACCACCAGCTGTGGCAGTTTCCAGAATTATCAACACATAAGAACCAAGGACAAAGTGAAAGGTCAGTGAAACTCGGCTAAATTTTGGGGAGAGAAGTGGGTTCAGCGGTAGGCTCCCAGGGCAAGAAAGCAGTGGAAGCAGCAGCCCTGCAGTCACCTCCACGTAGCTGCTTTAGACCTCGCAGAGTGCAGATTGCAGGTGGGCCAAGAAATCATTCAGAGGCTAAGTGCTCTTGCATTAACCTGCCTGGATCGGGATTGTGGTCCTGAGGTGTGTGACCAGTGAGCCAAAGCTACTGGGGGCTGCAGAGACAGCTGCCTCCTAATACCTCTGGCAGCTGTGAAAACCCCAGTGATTTGGGACAAAGCCCTCCCCCCGGGAGGCAGAGATCTATTGTGGCTCAAAAATCAAGTTAATTGACTGGCAACATGAGCAGGAAAAGGAAGCAAACTAAGCTCAGGAACCCAAAATTAGATTCCTTTGTGGGGGACAAAAAGGACCAAAGCATCAAACGGGAGGAAGACAACACAGTCAGAACTCCCACACCAAAAGTTCCGAGAAAAATATAAACTGATTACAATCCATAGAGGAGCTTAAGAAGGATTTTGAAAGCCAAATAAGAGAAGTAGAGGAAAAATAGGGAAGAGAAATGAGAATGATGCAAGAAAATCATGAAAAGAGAGTCAACAACCTGACTGAAGAAAATAACATCTTAAAAAATAGACTAACTCAAATGGCAAAAGAGGCCCAAAAAGCCAATGAAGAGAAGAATGCCTTAAAAGTTGAATTTGCCAGATGGAAAAAGAATCTCAA
>CM053589.1:21544891-21555250 GCA_028646515.1 Pseudochirops corinnae | reverse complement strand
TCACCACAACATAAGGAACTGTATTAAAGGGTCACGGCATTAGGAAGGTTGAGAACCTCTGATCTAGAGTGACACATACATACATACATACATACATACATACATATTCAACTAAGGTATTAAGATACTAATTTTTAAGTGTTCCATTCTCTAAAACAAGGAAAAGAAGTAGAAATAAAACTATAAGATTTAGGAAAGTATTCCAGCCTATGATTTGATTCATTCCTTGTCTTGTGAATTTTAGTTGGTCAATTCTATAATTTGTTTCCCATGATGACTTTTAATTTTAAGCAGCATCTAAAAGACAGCTTTCTGTCCTTCATGGTTTTTATGATGGGAAGATGTGAAATTTTTTCTTAAAATCATTAAAGAGTTCATCAGTTTAAGAATACAGCATTTTTTTCTCCTAGAAATAGTTAAGGAATAGTAGAGGTAGTATAAATATAAGGAAAAGTAGAGAAAAAGCATCGTTGTTTATCCTTTGTTTATTCCTTGTTTCTTTGTTCATTTATCTTTAACTTTTTATGCTCTTCACTCCTGTGTTTCAGCTTCAGAGTTTTGCTACAGTTCTGATCTTTTCATCAAGAATGCTTAAAAGTTTTCTATTTTATTAAAGATCTTTTTTTCCCTTGTAGCATCATACTCAGTTTTGTTGGATAAATTATTCTTGACTGTAAGCCCATTTCCTTTGTCTCCTCGAATATCATTTTCCAAGTTCCCTATTCTTTTATAGTAGTGACAGCTAAAACTTCTGTGGTCTTATTTGTGGGTCTTTGGTACTTGAATTCTTTATTTTTGGCTGCTTCCAGTTTGTATTTTCTTTGAGCTAAAAGCTCTGGATTTTGGCTGTAATGTTTTTGGGAGTTTTCATTTGGAGGTTTTAGGAGGTGATTGGTCAGTTCTTTCTATTTCCGCTATGCCCACTGCTTGTAAGAAATATGGGCAGTTTTCTTTTAAGATATCTTGAAATTGGGTGTCTGGGCTCTTTTTTGGTCATGGCATTTAGATAGTCCGATGATTTTTGAAATTTTTTTCTCAGTCTGTTTTCTAGGTGAATTGTTTTTGCTATGGGATATTTTGCATTTTGTTCTGTTTTTCAGTCTCTTAACTTTCTTTTAATGTTTCTTGTTCTAATTTTCATGGAGTTTGTTGCTTGACAGCTTTTGTATGTCTTATGCCAAGCTGTTCATTCCCTTTCCAATTCTTTCTTCCTTAGCTCCCATTTCTTTTCTAACTTTTTCCTCAGCACTCTTTTTTCATTTAGAAAAACATTTTAAACTCTTATTAAAAAACAGCAACAACAACCACTCTTGCTGTATCTCTTCCAGGAATTCTGACTGAATTTTTCTCCAGGCTGTGATATTTTTTTTTCATCTTTTTGGGAGTGGGGGGTGGGGCAGGGAAGAGGCAGGGCAGTTGGGGTTAAGTGACTTGCCCAAGGTCACACAGCTAGTAAGTGTTAAGTGTCTGATGCTGGATTTGAACTCAGGTCTTCCTGACTACAAGGCGGGTGCTCTATTCACTGGGCCACTTAGTTGCCCCACTTGATTTTTTCTGAAGCATTGTTTATAGATGCTTTTGAGTCATTCTTTTCTTTATTTGTGTCTTCAGCATCATGCTTACTTTTATTTTTTTTAATTTCCCCATTCTTCCAGCCTAATTCCTGACTTTGTTCTTAATGTTAGGCCTCTGCTACATCTCTGAAAGAAAGGTCTTTGCTGGTTCTTCTGCTTCTTTCTTTGCATATTGAATTTTGTGCTATGCTTTCAGTGCTCCCAAAGGTATTAGATCAAGGACAAAGTGTGATTACTATCCCCGTGGTCTGAGCTCTGAAAGTAAATGATCTAGTTTTGGTTCTGTGCAAGTATAGAGTTTTGCTAGACTCCACCCTTATCCACCAGCTGGAAAGCTCTTTTGGTTCAAGCTGGCGGCATAATTGTAGGCTTCCTTTTCATCCAGTTTTTACTGCCTTTGTTTTTCTTTTGCAGAGTAGGCTAAATTTCTGATAGTATAAGATCTTACTTTTTGCCTGAGGTCTGAGCTATATCACTGTTGCAGCTGCTGGCTTCTAAAGTTATTCATTTCTCAGCATACTGTTCAGGGACTCCTTACCTGTGTATAGACTCCCTCAGTCTATCCTGGATCTGCATCCCAGGACTGGATAATAAGCAACAAAGCTGCCACTTGACCCTTGTCCCCATCAAAATACTCCCATGTGAGTTTAAGGATGCCTCAGTATGGGTCTAGGATCCCCTTTTATGCTAGTGTGCGGGCTCCCTTGTGGCACTGAAGTATTCCATGTAGCTTGCTCCTATCCCAGCCCTGTTCTGCAGAACTCTTGGACTGTTTCTTGGCAAGGATATTGGAGGGATTTGCCGTTTGTTTCTCCACTGGATTTAGGCAAAAATTGGTCAAGTGACCTGCTCAAAGTAAATGTCTAAGGCTTTGAACTCTGGTATTCCTGACTCTAGGCCTAGTGCTCTATACACTGAATCATCTAACTGGTAATACTAAATCTCTTCTTTTTCTCATTATTTCTGAGATTCTAGAATTTTTTTTCTCCAAATGAATGTTGCTATTATTTTGTCTAAGTCTTAGAAGTATCTCACTTGGTAATTTGAATAGTGTAGGAGTAAATGTTATCATAAGCCCAACAGAGGAACTCTGTCCCCTTGAGTCCTTTTTGTTTTGTATGGAAGCTGCTAGGAAGCAGTTACCAGTGGGATATGCCTTCATTCCCTAAGCCAATCAAATCTTAGGGATAATTTTCATGCCTTTTAAGAAAAAAAAAGCTTGCAAAGGGTAGGGAGGAGGGAAAACTTAGGAAATGGCTTCTACCACATGAACATGTTATAATTGTTACACATTATATCAGGAGGATTTTTGATAGCCTAATAATTTCCCGTTTTTGTAGAATAGAAGTAAGTCAGAGTGGAAAGTGCTCTCAATGGACAGGCACCCAGGTGCCATGGAAAGAGTGCTGAATTTGGAGTCAGAGGCTTTAACTCCAAATTCTGACTCTGATACCCATGCCCATTGTGGCCTTAGGCAGATCACATTGGCTCATATCTCTGGACTTCAGTTTCCTTCTCTGTAGAATGGGGATAATAAAACTATAAACCTCCCAGGGTTGTTGTAAAGATCAAATGAGATATTTGAAAAGCTTTTTGTAAATCTTAAAGTGCTACATAATTGCCACCTAGTTATCATTATCATCATCATCATCATCATCACCCTAGATGAGCATCTCATTCATTCCAATTTCAGACCCAAACTACCAGGGGACTAGTGTGAGTCAGTCCCAGCCTGTGAGAGTTTATATGATTATCAGCCAGATTATTCTTTGTTCATACCTTATGAAGTCTCTCATTCACTGTTCATCTCTCTCTGTTCATTCTTAGAACTGTAAGACCAAAAGAATCATAGTGCCAAGTCAATCATTTGTCTGACTTACAGTGCAATAGAGAAACAAGTATGGTTTGGTAAACCCTTATTGAATGACTGGATCTTTGTTTTTCTGACCTTATACTCTTCTCACTACACTGCTACATATAAATGACATCATTGGTCTTTACAGTTCAAATCTAAGCTACATAAAGGTATAGGAACAGTGAAGCCCACTCTGTGCCAGCCGCTATACTAAATGCTTTACAGATATATCCCATTTTATCCTCATAGGTAGAATGTTAATCCCTGTTTTACAGTTGAGGAAACTAAGGCAAATAGAGTTTAAGTGACCTACTCAAGGTCATATAGCCAGTAAGTATCCGAAGCTGAATTTGAACTCAAGTCTTTCTGACTCCAGGCCCAGTTTTCTATCCACTGTGCTACCTAGCTGCCTGGAAGAAGATGAATAGGATCAACTCACATATTGTCCCATAACTTAGAGGATTCTTAGTAGGAGTCAAATAGGGTCTCTGCCTCTAACTGGTTATAATGATGCTCCTAGAGGTGGGGCCATACTTTTCATACATATCTTTCTACGGGAAGTAGATAAGAGACTAGGCTGGACAGGGTCTCTGGCAGGGAAATAAAAACAAGAACATGATAGTATCATTCTCAATTCAATTTCCAAACTCCACTTGCCGATATATTTTTGTTTATGCTACCCTTATTCTTTCAGGTACCCAGTTTCATAACCTGGGAGTTTTCTTTATTTCTTCAGTTTCTCTCATCCCCTGTATCAAGTCAGTTTCCAGTCCTGCCTCCAAAACAAATCCCATATCTAACCCTTTCTTTCTACTATCTAGTGCAAACCCACATCATTTCTTAGCTGGATTATTACAACAGCCTCATGTGGTCTTCCTGTCTCCTAATCATAGTTTCACAGATAGCAGATTGTATTTCTGAAGCATAAGTCTGACCAGGTCACTGTGCTCTAGCTTGAGAAGCTTCAAAACTTCCCTTTTACCTCCATGATATAGTACAAACTTCTCTTTTTAGTACTGATATTTCTTTACAACTCTGACCTTCCTGACTTTCAAGTCTTTGCAGATTGCTCCTCTATATTCTACGGATCAGCCATATTGCATTACTTGCTATTCCTTACGCATGATGGCTGGATCCCTTCAAGGCTGAGCTCAGATGGTTGCATTGGTAGCAGAGATACTAAAATGTCAGTAATACAGAGGAGATTAGTAAGGCCCAGTAAGGGGCCTTAGTAAGACAGTAAGGAGATTAGTAAGAGTGTTCTATATTTTTCAAAAGAGAAATAATATAAGAATTACTGGGCTACCTAAAAACCATGGTCAAAGAAGGAGCCTAGACATCAGATTTCAAGAAATTTAGAAGGAAAACTGCCTTGATATACTAGAACCAGAGAGTAAAATAAAGAGTGATGTCATAAGCAGATCAGGAAAGCATGGAAAATTTTACCTGTCATATCTATGTTTAAGAGGAGAATTTTTTAACAAAATGGGATAGTATCACGGGATGTAAAACGGACAATTTTTATTTCATGAAATTAAAAGGGTTTTGCAAAAATTAGAAGGAAAGCAGGAAACTGAGAAAATATTTTTACATTTTCTCTGATAAACGCCTCATTTCTTGAATACATAGTGAACTGAGCCAAATTTTTAAAAATAAGAGCCACATCCCAGTTGATAAATGGTCAAAGGATATGAACAGGCAGTTTTCAGAAGAAGAAATCAAATCTATCAATAGTCCTATGAGCAAATGCTGTAAATTATTATTGATTAGAGAAATGCAAATTAAAACAACTCTGAAGTACCACTTCACATGTACTAGATTTCCTAGGATGATAGAAAAAGAAAATAATAAACACTGGAGGAGACATGGAAAAATAGGCACACTAGTAATGTACTGTTGGTGGAGTTATAAAATGGTCCAGCTATTCTGGAGAACAATTTGAAACAATGCTCAAAAAGGCTACAAAGTTCTGCGTATTCTTGGACCTAACAATACTGCTACTAGGTCTATATCCTAGAGATCAAAGAAAAGGAAAAAGGACCTATATGTACAAAAATAATAATAGCTCTTTTGTGCAAAGAACTGGAAATTGAGGGGATGCCTTTCAAATGTAGACTAGTTGAATAAGTTGTGGCAAATGATTGTGATGGAATACTATTGTAGTATAAGAAATGATGAGCAGGATAGTTTCAGAAAAGCCCAGGAAGATTTATATGAAGTTATGCTAAGTGAAATGAGGAGAAATAGGGGAATATTGTATATAGTAACAGCAATATTGTAACAGTAATCAACTGTGAATCATATGCTATCCATCTCCAGAGAGAGAACTGATAAATTCTGAATGAAAATTGAAGCATATTTTTTTTAATTTTAATTTTCTTTTTTTTCCCAACATGACAAACATAGAAGTGTTTTGCATAATTTGACAGGTGTAGTTGATAGAATATTGCTTGCCTTTTCAGTGGGTGGGGGAGAGGTCTGGAAGGAGGGAGAAAATTTGGAACTCCACATTTTTTAAGAAATAAATGTTAAAAATAAATTAACTGAAAAAATAGTTTTAAAAAGACTGATCTCAAATGCCACTTTCTGTAGAAGGCCTTCCTTGTCTGTCCCTGCTGTCTGTCATCATATATCTCTTCCCTTTTGTGACTGAACTCCTTGAGAAAGCCATCTATAACTTATGCCTCAACTTTTCTTTTCCTTTTCTTCCTTACTCTACAGTTTGACTTCTGACGTCAACATTTGATTGAAGTAGCTTTTTCCAGAGTTATCAATGACCTCTTTTTTTTTGACATTATGAGTCATATCACTTTATAATATTCATTACAAAAATGTCACTTAGGTACTGATTGAGAATGCCATAGTTTTTCAAAGCCAGTTATTTTTGTACAAATAAAGGCTTGCAATTTGGATTTCAAGGAACATACCTTCCTTCTTTCCAAAGAAAGTTATTATAACATGAAAACTGCTCAAGCAGTCATGCTAGAAAAAGTGGTTCTGCTTCATTTTGGAATGAGTCCAAAACTAGGTCGTGTCATTAATTAAATGCTATAAAATTCAACCTTATGGAGATTCAGTATGCCAATTTCTGATCAAGGTATCCATTTGAAATATTGTTAAATCTTCAAATATTGGAAATTTGATATTGCATGATGTTTTCAGGTAATGTTAATTCCAATTGATCCCATATGTTTAGAAACCCTGCACTTTCGCCTCTTTTTCCATCAAAAGTTGCAGCCATGGAGCAGCTGGGTGGTGCAGTGAATAGAGCACCCACCCTGGAGTCAGGAGGACCTGAGTTCAAATGTGAACTCAGACACTTGACACATTTACTAGTTGTGTGACCTTGGGCAAGTCACTTAACCCCAGTTGCTTTGCCTTCCCTCCCCCAAAAGAAAATTTAAAAAGTTGCAGCCTTTCTCCAAGCTAATTGAATACTTAAGTGAGGGATAATTTGCAGTGAAATTTCTCCATTCTGAAAAATCAAATCTAGAATGGCTTCAGTGTTCACTAAGCCTAAGTTTAGAGGTCACCTGACCTTCGAGGAATCTGGGACTTAAAGCAATGGAGACCCTCCCCAGTGCCACCTCAGCACAAGACATGCCAAATGAGAAAAAGACCACTTCCCTGGCCTTTCATTGGACACCCACATGTTTCCGGGTCCTTTGTCTCAGATTCCTGCTCGCTTAGGTTGTGGGCCAGCCTCCCTACCAATAAGAGTGAAGGCCAGTTGAGGGTTGGGTTTCTGCATTAGAAGATTATAAAACCATAGGCTGGCTTCTATCTGTTGTTCTCTCCCTGGCAGACGCCATATGAGCGACAGGGGCAGAGTCCTTTCTCATGAGAAAGAATAAAGATCTTTTCTGACCTCACATTCAGACTCTGAACTCTTTCATCTCACACACTAATATACAGATATGCTTCTTAAATACCAAATACGAATAAATGTCTTATCAACTTGGAGAGACTCTGGTGGACTTATTTATTTCATATGAAAGTCCTTGTCATTTCTCTAAAAATGCTGCTACAGCCATAGGTGTCCTCATGCTTCCTCTTTCTGAAGTAGTCAACCATTATACTTACCATCAGTTCTAGATAATTGCTAAGGCTCACTCCTTCACTATTATTATGACTTCTTGAGTCAAAATAGTCTTTCCTGGTTCGTGAGCATGTGCTTTATTTATATATGTCTCTTATTTACTGAAACTGTATTTGTAAATGAAATATTAATGAACTTAAGCTACCTTGTTTTCTCTGTGACATCAGCTATATAATGTTCCTGCACATATCTTTTGGTTCTTGCTATACCAAGAAGCAGTTTTACAACAGAACAGGTCCCCCACTTTGTGCTAAGAAGTCTGTGGCTATGCAGATCTATATGTCTGTCTAACACATCAACTCCAGCCACACTTGGATTCATAGGATTTGTGTATTTCTGCATAGCAGCTGTTGTAACTCTTTCCCATGGGTAGTTGAAAACATGCTCTAGAGATGTCCAAATCTTCATGGTGCTAGCAACCAGCAGAATGTCTGTGGCACTAAGGCACACTAGGGGAAAAGAAGTGACACCACCCCTCTTCCACTTGCTGGCCCAGAATATGCAAATGCAAAAAGGCTCAATGACTTCTTAATTGCCACATTTAATGACTTTTTCTCAGCCCCCATCCTGATTTTTACTTTTTTGCAGCCTTTGACAGTATCTAATTGTCTGACTTACTTTTTAGCATCCCCTGTCAAGTTTTTATCCAGTTCCCTAGAGCTCAACTGTGGGTGTCTCCCAAGGGTCTGTCATGGTCCCTTTTCTCTTCTCCTTTTATGCTATATCACTCAATGATCTTACCATCTTCCATGGATTAAATTATCATGTCACTACAGATGATTCTTAAATCTAATTGTTCAGTCATTCCAGTCTTGTCCCACTCCTCCTACCCCATTTGGGGTTCTCTTAGCAAAGATACTAGAGTGATTTGCCATTTCCTTCTCCAGCTTATTTTACAGCTGAGGAACTGAGGGAGGCACAGTTATATTGACTTGCTCAGAGACTCACAGCTAGTAAATGTCTGACACTAGATTTGAACTCATTAGGAAGATGAGTCTTTCCTGACTTTGGACCCAGCACTTTATACACTGCACACCTAGCTGTGCTAAATCTCTTTGTCCCGCCCTAAACTCTTTCCTGTCCTCTGGTCTCACATCACAGTTGACTGTTGGGCATCTCAAACTGTATGTCCTATAGACATCTCAAATTCAGTGTCCAAAACTGAACTCCTATCTTTTCCCCAAACTCCTCTTCCTGCCTAATTCCCTATTACTGTTGAAGGTAACATTCTTTCTGTCACCTAAACTTACAATCTAAGTGTCATCCTTACCTCTTCTATTTCACCCCCCCATCCACTGTGTTGTCAGATTCTGTTAGTTGCAGCTTCTTAACATCTGTCATACATGCCTTTTTCTCCTTTTGTACTGCCACCCCCTGCCCCCACAATCCCTCATCACCTCTAGCCTACACTATTGCAATAGCCTGCTGACTCCTCACTGACTAGAATCTCTCCTCGTTTTAATCTACCATCCACTAACCTGTCAAATTTATTTTCTTAAAGTAGATATTGAGCGCTCTCTCTCTCTCTCTCTCTCTCTCTCTCTCTGTCTCTCTGTCTCACACACACACACACACACACACACACACACACACACACACACTCCATAGCACCTCCAAGATTAAATGTAACATCTTCTGTTTGGCAAAGTCCTTCATAACCTGGACCCTTCTTTGCAGTGTTTTTACTCCTTATTCCCTTCCACATAACAATGGCCTCCTTGCCATTTCTTGCATAAAACAAATTGTCTTCTGTCTGTGCCTTTTGGCTTGCTTTCTCGTGTACCTGGAATGTTCTCCTTCCTCATCTCTATCTCCTAGTTTTTCTGGCTTCCTTCAAGCCTCATCTTCTTTAAGAATGTTCCTTTCCTTTTTTTTCCTTTTTGGAGGGCAGTTGGGGTTAAGTGACTTGCCCAGAGTCACACAGCTAGTAAAGTGTGTCAAGCATCTGAGGCCTGATTTGAACTCAGGTCCTCCTGACTCCAGGGCCGGTGCTCTACTCACTGTGCCACCTAGCTGCCCCTATATGCCTTTCCTTTAAGATATGTCCAGTTTATCCTATATTAAACCTATATACCAGTATATACATGATTGTATATGAGGTTGGTTATCTCCCTCAGTAGCTTCTGAACTCCTTGAGAGGAGATACTATGTATTACTGTTGTTTATTTTTGTTTTTGTTTGTATTCCCAGTGTTTAGAAGCACAATGGCTCATAGTGGGTGCTTAATAATTGCTTGTTGGTGACTTGTTAATTCTGAGAACTACTAAATATTTAAATTCATCCACTATTCAACCACATTCTACTGATGGGGTATTGAAGTGCCTATGTTTGTAACATCCAGTTGTAACTTCAGTTTGCAAAATCACACTTGTGTTCGGGTACCTATGTCTGTAATATCAGCTTGTGAAATCAAGTTGTAAAATCACACTTCCCCCAGCCTACAAGCATTAACTCTGCCTCTTTCCTAGGCCAGCACTCTGCCTAGCTACAATTCATGAACTGTTTATCCCTGCTTGGTACAATAACAAGCTATACCTATGAATCCTTAACTCAACCATCTATAAACAATCCCTTTAGGTTAGAGAAATGTATAGCTCCCTTGTTCTAGTGGCCAGCTGCACCTATGAATCCTTCAATGCACTATCAGTAAGCTAACTCCTCTCTAGTTAGGACATCCTGAATCCCCAATTAGTCTAGGCTTCCCAACATCCATCTTGTCAAACAGGACATTGATGGGTAACAGACTGGACACCTCTCAGTCAGCACTGACTGTTAGCTGACCAAGTGATGTTTCAAGCCTAAAACCACACCTCCAGGCAGCTCCCCGCCAT
>CM053589.1:21522141-21544391 GCA_028646515.1 Pseudochirops corinnae | reverse complement strand
CGGAGGCGGGTGCAAAACCTCTGCCTTTCGCTTTTCCACTCTGGAGACCTTTTGGCCGGACTGCTTTTCTCCCCCTTTTGCAATCCCCACTCGCAGCTGGTGCTAATCCGCTCACCTGAGAAGCTCTTCCACCGCCCCCGGGGCACAGCCACGGCTTCAGGCCAGGCTGGGTTCGGTTCACAGTGCTGATATGGTGCCTCGTAGCTGAGCTGACTTTAGTGGGAAGTATCCTTGTGTGCGTTTTGGAGTTCTAGGATTGGTTTAGAGTCCTATTTTATGGGTATTTTGGGGTGGCTATGTGAGAGCTGCGATATGTTGCTGCTGCTGCGCCACCGTCTTGGCTCCGCCCCCTCTCTACAATTTTCTTAGGAGTTAAGAAAATGGAAAATTGGTAGGTTTCTTTGAAGCTAAGAGTAAGTTCATAGAGTGTAGTTAGGTAAGGCTATAATTTCACTAGACTAGTCTTTGTTCTTTGTGCCTCATAGAATTTCAAAGAATATTGCTTCAAGTTCCATGATTGAAAGCTGCCCTTACTGGAAATAGGTAGCTTTGGAAGGGGCTTTAGAAATCATCCTGTTGAACTCCTTACCTTTTTCAGAAATCTTTTGCACTGGGAGTAAATTTTATTAGGGTTAATTCATTTTGATTTCAATTCTTTGATTTAAAAAACAAAACAAACTATTCTTAGATATCTGGTGTAGAGTAATGTAACCTAATTTCGTTAATACTTTTCTGCGTAGTCATAGTAAAATTTTTGTACTTGTGATTTTCTCAGTGTAGAGAACTAGTGAAGAAAGTCTCCCTCTACCAATGCATATTGTTACCTGCTGTATAACTGAAAGACTTAGAGGGTTGTCTGGGCCACTGAGAAATTAAATGGCTTGGGTCTTCTTGACTCCATGGCCAGTTTTCTAATCTGTTATCTCTTTGCCTCTCATAGACTAGGGAAAAATTTTGAGTTCTAATGGCAACACTTCCTTCAAGGTGTTATAACATAGATCCCTGGAAAGAGTGAATAGTGATTTTTATATGTTCTCATTTTGTATGGATGATCTTCCACCATTCCCTCTTGTAGTTTTTCCCTAATTATCTTCAAACCTTCAGCATTAGTAGTGATTACTAAGGAGAATCACATTAAGGAGGCAGTAATGAGACTGAAGGCAGCTAGCTGGCTCGGTAGATAAAGTGCTAGACTTGGTCATGAAGAGTCAGACATGACTGAACAACATAAGTATAAAAGTTAAGGTCCACTAGTTGGTGCAGTGAATGGAGCATTAGACCTGGAGTCAGGAAGACTTAAGTTCAAATGTGGCCTCAGATACTTACTTTCTGTGTGACCTTGGATAAGTCACTTAACCTTGTTTGCCTCAGTTTCCTCATCTGTAAAATAAGTTGGAAAAATTAAATGAGGTCACAAAGAGTCAGACATGACTGAAACAACTGAACAACAAAATATATCTGAGGTCATCCATATCAGAAAGATATCTTATTTATGTTCCTTTAGGTTTTCCCATCTACCCTGCAGGCTTTAATCTCTGTACTTTCTATCCTTTAATCCCCTGTTTATCTGTATAATTAAAAATAATTGTTTTAATTAGTAAATGACTTTACTAAAAAAAAAAAGTATCAAGTAAGAGAGATAGAGGAATAAGTAGAAAACCAAATGAGATTGGTGCAAGAAAATCATCAGAAAAGAGTCAACAGCTTAGTGAAGGAGACACATGCATAAAAATAATACTGAAGAAAATAACATCTTAAAAACCTGACTAGGCCAAATGGCAAAAGAAGTCCAAAAATCCAGTAAGGGTAATAATGGCTTAAAAAGTGGTATTGGCCAAATGGAAAAGAAGGTCCAAAAGCTTACTGAAGAAAATAATTCTTTAAAAATTAGAATGGAGCAAATGGAAGCTAATAATGAGAAATAAAAAAACTACAGAACAAAACCAAAGGAATGAAAAAAGTAGAAGACAGTGTGAATTATCTTATTGGAAAAACAACTTACCTAGAAAATAGATCCAGAGGAGAGAATTTAATAATCACCTGAAAGCCATGATCAAAAGAAGAGTAGTCATCATCTTTCAAGAAATTATCAAGGAAAACTCCCCTGATATTCTAGGACCCGAGGGGAAAATGGAAGGTGAAATAACCTACCAATCACCTCCTCAAAGAGATCCCAAAAGGAAAACTCCTAGGAATATTATCACCAAGTATGAGAGTTCCCAGGTCAAGGAGAAAATACTGCAAGCAGCCAGAAAGAAACAGTTCAAGTATTGTGGAGCCCTAGTCAGGATAACACATGATTTAGCAGGTTCTGCATTAAAAGATCATAGGGTTTGGAGTACGATATTTTAGAGGTCAGAGGAACTAGGATTAAAACCAAGAATCATCTACCCCAGCAAAACTGAGTATAGTCATTCAGGGGGAAAAATGGACATTCAATGAAATGTGAGACTTTCAAGCATTCTTCATGACAGTGCCAGAGCTGAATAGAAATTTTGACTTTCAAATACAAAATTTAAGAGAAACATGAAAAGGTAAACAGGAAAGAGAAATCCTAAGCGATTTATTAAAGTTTACATTTATACATTGAAAGATGAAATTTTGTAGCTCTTGAGACCTTTTTCAGTATTAGGTTATTTGGAGAAAAGATAGGTAGGTAGGTAGGTAGGGAGGGAGGTTGGGCGAGTTGAATATGAAGGAGTGATATCTAAAAAGTAAATTTCAGAAGTGAGAGAGGAATGTACTGGAGAAAGAGAAAGGGAGAAGTAGAATGGGGCAAATTATCTCACAAAAAAAAGGCAGGAAACGTGGTTTACACTGATAGGGAAAAGGCGGGCGGTGAGAGGGGATGAATAAACCTTACGCTCATTGGGCTTGGCTTAAGGAGGGAATAAAATACACACCCAGTTGAGTTTGGAAATCTGTCTTACCCTGCATGAAAGTAAGGGGAAGAAGATAAGAGAGGGAAGGATGAAAGAAGGGAGGTCAGATCGCGGGAGGGGACAGTCCAAACCAAACACTTTTTAGGAGGGGCAGGCTCAGTGGGGAGTGCAGAAGGATGGGGAGGGGGTAGGAGAGGACGGAGGGGAAATATAGTTAGTTTTTCACAACATGATTATTATAGAAGTGTTTTGCATGACTCCCAGTCTGCAACCTGTATCAAATTACTTGCCTTCACAATGAAGGGGTGAGTAGGGAGCGAGGAAGGGAGAGAATTTAGAACTCAAAGTTCTAAAAATGAGCATTAAAAATGGTTTTTACATGCAGCAGGGAATACAGGCCATGGGGTATAGAAATCTCTCTTGTCCTCCAGGAAAATAGAAGGGGAAGGGTTGAGGGGGGTGATAGAAGAGAGGGCAGATTGGGGGAAGGAGTAATCAGAATGCATGCCATCTTAGGGTGTGGAGGAGGGGAGAGACAGGAGAAAATTTGGAACTCAATCTTGTAGAAGTGAATATTGAAAAATAAAAATTAGTTAATTTTTTTTTAAAAAGAACAACCTTCAGCAAACATACACATATGTCTAATATGATATAGTAGAATGAACACTGAATTGGGGTCATTAAAACTTGTGTTTTACCCATGCTTGTGTTACTTATTTGTTATATCACAATGGGTGAGTCCGTTAACCTTCTTTATATGTTCTTGTTCATTTATATTATAAGTTTAATAATACACGTACTTCCTACTTCATGGGCAAGGAGTAAATAGTATAGTAAATGGAGCACTGGGCTTGGAATCAGGAAGACTCATTTTCCTGAGTTCAAATAAGACCGTAGACACTTACTGTGTGGTAGTCTTCCAAATTTTACTGCCCTTTTTTTTTTTTTGGCTTTTTGGAGGGCAGCTGGGGTTAAGTGACTTGTCCAAGGTCACATGGCTAGTAAGTGTTAAGTGTCTGAGGCCAGATTTGAACTCAGGACCTCCTGACTTCAAGGCCAATGCTCTGTTCACTGTGCCACCTAGCTACTCCAAATTTTACTGTTTTCGTTGTATTTGTTTTCAAAATATGGTTAATTGGATTATTATCAATACACTTTTATTGGTTGTCATATCTATATTTGTCAAGCTTTTAAAAAATCTTTTATTTTTTAAACTATGGCACATAGTTGATAAATAATAAATAAAAAAATCACAGTGCGTATTATTATAGGAAATAAATAAGATTCATTCTTAGAGCTTCAGTTGGTCCACAGCAATTCAAAATGAAAATAGTAAAACAATATTTTTAGAAGTACTCCTTTAAACTGAATCCTTAATTTGACTTTTTAAAATGAAAGAGTCACATGATAAGAGGCGGAGGAGACACTTATAAAGCCTAATTCAGGTAATTAGGTGGCATGATGGATAGAGTTCTGGGCCTAAAGTCAAAAAGAATTTAGTTCACATTTGGCCACAGGTACTTACTAGTTGTGTGTTTCTGGCTAAGTTATGTTTCTCAACTGTAAAAAGGGAATAATAATAGCAGCTACCTTTAAGGTTCTTGTAAGAATCAAATGAGATAATAATATTAAAGTTCTTAGCTATGACTGGCACATAGTTGATAAATAATAAATGCTTCTCCCCTCCCTCCTTTCCTTTGTTTAAAAACAGAAAGTACAGAAGTGTTGAGAAATATGCCCAAAGTTAGTGGCAAAATCAGGACTTTTGATTCATTCTTTGTCTAATGTCCTTGTCTATCATACTCTTATATGGATTGAAGCTGAAGGATATCTTCCTACAGATGATTTTTGCTTTGTAATTCTTGTAAGCTGATTTTATGATCATATTCTACTTATCACAGACCATTTATACCGGCCATTTACATAAATTTCCTATTCTCTAGTAAAAGTGAAGTCTTAAAATTAGAGCATTTGTTAGCATTTCTAGTTCCTCAATTTGACTGTTCTTGACAAAGATTACTATTGTTACAATATTATTGCTGGAAAAGTTGTATACATATATTTGATGATATCACATAGTGAGAGACTTAAAACAAAGGACTGAGAATAGAAACTCCCTGCTGAACTGAGAATTAATTCTTACTTTCTCATCCACATTCATTGGTTTGACAGTGTTTTCCTTAGTCAGTCAACCATTAATAAGAAGTCAAAGCTTTACTGTAATGTCTAAAATGAAAAAAAGAATCAAATAAATTAATTGACTTTTTTCTTCAGAAATTCAAATTAGCAATCAATGTAAGTTTTGTTTAAATTTGTTAATTTTTTGTCTCCCCCCAATCCCTTTTCCCTTTTTAGTGAGTGACAGCTGCTTTCGGAACCTTGCAGAAGACCGAAGTGGGATAAATCTCAAAGACCTGGTCCAAGATCCTTCTCTGTGAGTAATAGGATTTCCTTACTTATTTATTAAAACTACAGGAATGTCGTACTTAGAATATCTATAATTCATGCTGATTTAGTCTATTGGAGGCTTTTCTTTATTGTTAACATATACATATAAAGATAGTAAGTAAGGAAAAGTAAAGAAAACAAGACTAGAGACTTGGAGAAGACTGGAGAAGGAGGGATGCTTTACTTGGCTAAAATTATAACTTTCAAAGAGCAAAATTAATGACTCTGCATTGCCAGAAGGTAGAATTATTAGCAATATGCTATATTTTGAAAATGAAACATTTTGTTTGTATTCCTTTTGGACATGTTTTATGTGCTTTATGAAGTATCATTAGGCAGAGGGTTGTTTTCCATTTTGTTGTATACATTTTGCTGTTTATAATTATACTTTAAATTGATTAATTCCATTCTTACTCATTTATCACACATGTCACTTTAATATTTTCTTCCTATTCCCATCTGAATGAATTTTTGACAGGTTTACTTGTCAAAAACTGGGGTGGAGTGGGAGGGACTGGCAAGATGTTTTCTACATGTTCTCAGGGGGGGGGAAATCCTTAAAATTGTTGAAACTAAGTAAAACCTGAAAAAGCAAATGAGTTATCACATGTTATCATCCTCAGCTTTCTTTAAAAAATGCACATTTTACAGGTAGGAACAGAATCTGAGCTTTTATTGGTATAGAGAACTCTAGGATAAGGAAACTCACTCTCTTTAGGGGACAGGGGAACTGGGAGATTGGAGTACAGTTTTATAACTATTTTAAACATAGTTTTTTGTTGCCTAAAGCACTCAGAGGTTCAGTGACTTGCCTAGATTCATGCCTAAAAACCTTATTTTCAGAATGGTCCCATAGGCTTCATGAAACTGCCAAAATTTTCCATGACCCCAAAAAAGGTTGTGATTTTGCTCTTCCTTACTGAGACTGTAGTCCCTACCCTATCTCCTTATCCTTAATAATTAATTGGACCAGAAGTATTTTGCAGTATTCACTGGTGTGTGTGTGTCTGTGTGTATCTGTGTGTGTGTGTGTTAAGTGATACCATTTTAAGGTACTTTTTTGGAATATGAGAAGGAAGCTATTTCTTGAAAACCTATTTGAACAAAATTGTTACACTGTTCAATTACTTGTAAGGCACATATGTCTGTACAAGATAGATATATACAGATAGGTAGATAGATATGGATACGCACACACACATGTATATGTGTAATCCATATGTTTAAAGATTATATTCGTAATGAATTTAAGTGATTGAGAAGCTTTGAGAAATTTCAGTGGAATATCAGAGTAATAATGAATTGTATTATTTTGGATGAATTTTATACTTTACTTTTTTACTTATAATACCTTATTCTTTGCACACCCTACGAGCAGATCCTTAAGGTACCAAAAAAGTTGGTGAAATGTGATCATCTCTCTAATATAAGAAAAATCTAAGTGAGAATCTCCACATTATAGGTATTTAAAAAAAGCAATTCACAGACACTGACTTTTTTTAAACTGGTCTTTTTAAAATGAAGATTTTTTTTTTTAACTTGGCCATAGTCTGCTTCTTAAAACAGATAATTGGACAGAAACCTTCTGTTTTTTATTTGCTCACTTGAGTTGGGAAAATGTCATCTTCAAGATTCAATATTGATGACAGAATCGAGATTAATTTTATTTAGGGACAAATACCTATAAATATAGTCATTCAAGATGACCAGTACTATAAAGGAATAATGAATTTTTTTTCAGGTACCTTGCAAAGGAATGTCCTATTTTCTGAGTAACAACCATTTTAAAGTTTCTTATATTCTCATGTGATCATATCATCATTGAATGGTTCACTCTTATTACTGTTTTAGTTTACTTTCTTGGATGTAAGGGAATCCTAGGAGATCTTTAAGCGGCTTCCTCTTTCCTGGTGCAAGTGTTATATCAGTTTAGTGGTTTTTAGAAAAAGAGAAAGACTCTATATCTCACTCCCCTCTCCAGCTTCTCCAATTGGGATCCTTCTCTTCCTTCAGAGCCCAATCTAGGGGTGATCTTCTACATGAAACCTCTCCTGAGCCCTCCAGAAATTTCTCCTCCTTGCCATCTCATAGCACTTGCTTTGTATATTTCCTCTGCAGTTAATACATGTCAGTTTCTATTGTGTGGTGCCAGACTTATTTTCCTTATATCCCTTGGACATTACTCCTATATCTGTTGGTTCTGTCCTGTTCTTCACTTTAAAAAAGAGCACTTGTGAGGAAAAAACCTTTGAGAGCCTCAAGTCAAGCGTGGAACTAGTGACCTATGAGAAGTATATGGATTACCAAAAGATCTAAACTGACCTGTGTGATAACATAGTGGGAGCACCCTAACCAGAAAGCCACAACTTTGGCTTATGGAAATGCTAATGCATGCAGCCTGATAATTAATTAAGGTTTACAGACTGGACCAGGAGTAGCTCCTTTAAGAAAGGAAAGGTTTGATCTAGTACTGGTAGCTTCCTGATTCCTAAATTTGGGATTCAGATAAGTCTAAAGTAAATCAGGTGATCAGAGCAGCCTGCCAGGAACTACAGGTAGACAAGCTTTCTTTTGGGAATCCCTGGCAGCTTTTCTTGGTGCATTGAGTTTCAAAGAAGCCCCTCTCTCAAGGGGCCAAGGAGTTGAATGTTCTTTTAATTCCTTTGCTACAGTGAGGTCAATTTTCCTAGTTTAGAGTGCCCTTCTGCCTCTATGTCTGTTGCCCAGACCATTAGCCCCAAGGAGGAAATAGGATATATGACATTAGTGATTTAAGCTTATGCTCTTACATGGAATCTAAGGTGGGAATAGGCTAAATCAAGACCTGCTTTTTGGTGAATCCTATATAAGCCAGTATTTAGAAGGGAGTGTTGTTCATCAAACCTCAGTGACAGTACTACTCCTGTAGACCATTTTTATCTTGGACCTAAGTGCATCTGCACTGAGTATTTTTTTTTTTTATATTCTTCCTAAGTGTTTCTATTAGGAAAAATAATTTTTTTAAAAAAGTTGCTTATTCAGTCTCTCCAGATCCTCAGTTTGCATTTGTAATCAGCATGTACCTACCTTAAAGATAGTCTTCCCTCCTCCCTCTACCCCCCAAATTGTAAGTCTTTTGGCCAAAGGTACTATGTCTTATTTCATCAGAATCCTCCATACCTTATTCAGCACTTTTTACATTCTATTACTTAAGTTTTTGTTGCATGAGTGAAGAAAATCAAACCATTCACATACTGCAGTATTGAAAAAAAGAAAAGTGTTGAAAATATCCTTCTAACAAATGCCTTCTTATTTAAAAAATATCATCTTATTTATGGAATACTTTAGGCTATTATCTTGGGTATTATAAAACATAAACATAGGGCTTAAGGTAATGTAAATGTTTAAGGTAAAAAATATATTACAATGTCAGTTGAATGAATAAAATTTAGCACGTTTATGTACCTGGTAATTGAAGAGTTGTTAAGAAACTGTTAACTTTTGAAGGATCTGGGAGTTCAAAAGAGGAAGAAAAGAATATAATGTTACATTAAGAGCACTTTTTTGTGTGTGCTTTTTGGAGGGGGAAGGCAGGCAGTTGGGGTTAAGTGGCTTGCATATGGCTAGTAAGTGTTGTGTCTGAGGCTGGATTTGAACTCAGGTCCTCCTGACTCCAGGGCCAGTGCTCTATTCACTGTGCCACCTAGCCACTCCAAGGGCACATTTTCAAATGCTATAGTAGATATATATGGTTCAAATAGTGTGATGAAAAATATATATGACCATGTACTTTCAGAAGACCTGGGTTGATTTCTGTCCTCAAGCACTTTAGCATAAGAGTTGTTTGCATAGAGTTTGCAAACTGTAAATAGCTATGTAGATAATGAGCTGTTATATTATTCATGTTGTTGCTATACTAAGCCAGGGTTTGGCCTTTTGAATTTGCTGGAAAAATAAAAAATGAAAACAAAACAAAAAAAACTCCCATGCAGTCTTTCCTAATGGAGCAAAGAATATAGTTCTTTGTAAAGCCAAGTACAAGCAGCTTTCCAGAGGACTGCTGCTGTGAACAGCTTTAAGGTTCTGAACACATAGTATAGTAAACTCTCTGTTCAGCAGTAAACTAAAGCAAAACATTCACAGCAACCAAAGTGCAGCATTCACAATGTTATAATATGACAATTTATCACTAAAGTGGCCACATAGTTTTCACCAAAGTGGCCACATAGTTTTAAAGATTAGTTTCTAATCATCCTTAACTCAATCATCATTAAGAGGTACAAGGTATAGAGTACAAGGTTCTCCCATGGTAAATCATGATCTGCTTAGTCAGCACTAAGTACCCAAGGAGAGGTCTTTTCATCTTGACTCGAGGCTGGCTCCCAAATTCCATGGTTCCTCTTCCATGAGTCCAGCTCCTGCCTGAATCTACCCAGTTGTCACTTGGATTCACAGGTAGGCAGCTCTCAGCTCCTCGTCCAGTTCCACATCGAAGTTCATGGTGTCCAGTCTACTTCAAGTCCTTCAGTTTCTGTTTCTGGGAAGACAAAGCTTAACAGAGCCAAAACAACATTCATGCACATTGCTGGCACCATCATCAGTTCACTATCTGCCTGTGAAATCAACAGAGACCCACAAACAAGGCCCGAGAATTCAACAAAATACATCAGCATAAAAATCAATACAGAACCAGAAACAAGGTTCAAGAGGGTCAATACAAATCATCAGCATAAAAATCAAAACAGAAAGGACAGAGAGCTGGGATACCTCAAGTTTTCTCCTTCTCAGTTCTGCTGTCTCCCAGCTTGGGCTTCTCCTTATATATGGTCATTAGCTCCTTCCTGTTCCACCCCTTCCTGTTGCATCAGCAAGTTCCTCCCATTGTGGGTTTCACGAGTTCTGTTTCTTAACAAAGTCTTGATATAATCACTGGCAAGGTGCAACTGAAATGAGGTGCTAAATACTTTTTGCTTGCCATTACATTCTTAAATCTCGACCAAATTATCATTTTAATAATATCATTCTCCTGAATATACCTGCTTTTAAAAATTGTTTGTAGTGGTGCTTTTTATCCTGATCTAAATTGGGAATATGACTATCATTTATATATAAACTGACATTTTGTTAAGATGCAAAGGATTGTCAAAATATCACTGTATCTTTCAGTATATCGTAAAGTAATCTTTAGAACTTTTGTTTGCACTTATGGAAAGCATAATATTCTTTGTCAATGGGAAAAGAATATATCGTGTTTATCACCTTAAAAATTCAGAAGATAGGATATTCCATAGTAATTTTGTAACCATTTTTTTTTAAAGTTGCCCTTCTTTTCTTTGGATTCTCTTTGTAACCTTCACTTAATAGGAAATAATTGTAAAGGACTGCTTTTGGCAAAAGAATATATTCTTTTTTTAAGTACTTGGAAGTATAATAGACAGAAAGGTTCTATTTAGAAATTTGCTGACAATAAATTAACCTGATATTTTCTGCATTATTGATTGATGTTGATATTTGAATGTAGTGCTCAGCATTTAGAAACAAACGTCAATACTACAGAGAGTGGTAGTATCTAAATATAAATATCTGAGACATGCCATTGTAAAATGTGCCCTCATTCTTCTACCTCTTCCAGGAAATTTGCTGCTTCTTATGGAGATTCCCTTATTGTTTTGGTAGTACTGAAACATAACCTTCTTACCATTTGTACTCTTTTCTTCTTGATTGAACAAAGTTTTACTGTCTTGGATCATACATAGCATTAAGTAAAAGTGAAAGGATCAGTCACTGGAAAGCAATCCTAGTCAGTTATAGCCTGCACTTATTTGTTGTATTAAGACAAGTTGCTATGGTGAACTGAATTTCTTGGAAGTGCTGAGTAGGAGAGAATAAACAATACTTCCCAAAATGTTCACTGTTCTTAGTATTCTGATGCAGCATCTTAGAAAGCTGAATACTTGATTAATGGTATACTTGTTTCTAAATAAGCTATTTACCAGACTTAAATTTTATAATTTTCTTTCAAATTGAACTTCATATTTTCTACATCCTTCTCCCACATTTTTTCTCCTAGTATATTTTCTACTGAAACAATTTTTTTTTTAACAATGTAGGATTTCATTTTGATTTGCTAGTATTAAAGTTTTACCCAATCTAGGATCTTAGTAAAGCCCAGAATGTTAGTATTTGGCATAATATCAGTGAATATGAGAAGATAATATAATTGTCAATCAGCAGTTTCTTTACTATTTGTTGAGTGACTACAAATCTGGTAGTCTGGACTGTGAAAGGAAAACTCTAGTTATGCTTGTAGTTCAGAAAAAATGTTAACTCTAAGAGGTCATCTTTTTCTCCAGAAGCTGAAGATTTAAGGCCTTATCTCTTCAGGAGGTGAAGCAGTTATTACTTTTCTTCCTGCATTAATTTTTTAAAGCTGTATTCAACCAAAAAAAAAACCTGTTACCAAGGCAACCCTGTATATAATGCAATGGAAGACTTTATAGATTTCAGTTCAAGTATGTGCAATTCCCTCCTAGAATGTTCAACTGTGTGATTACCTATCAGTCTATCAATAAACATTTATTATGTGCCTACCACATACCAGGCACTGTGCTAAATATTGGACATATAAGGAATGCATGGAAATGATGCAACAAGTATTAAAATATTTGAGGGGAAAAGGAGTTATAGTTTTTGGACAAAGGTATATGATTCCGTTGATATAAAGAACTCTTAGTGAAGAAACTCCCTCTAATAGTTTGGCATTTAGTCTTAGAGAGGTAAAGAAGCATTGAATATTAACAAATTGAATTAATGTAGCTACCATGCATTTGAAGATTTACAGAGGAGGTTACATGCCTCATTCCATGTGTTGTTCAAGATGATCCTTGTGAGGTCAGTATTCTAGTTATATTCCCATTTCCTATGTTGGGATACTAAGGCTCAGAGAAATTA
Organism: Pseudochirops corinnae; assembly: GCA_028646515.1. Taxonomy (NCBI): domain Eukaryota; kingdom Metazoa; phylum Chordata; class Mammalia; order Diprotodontia; family Pseudocheiridae; genus Pseudochirops; species Pseudochirops corinnae. The sequence goes on along the minus strand of CM053589.1, from coordinate 21,532,131 downwards.
AGTAATCTGCTGATTGTCATTTAGCATTAAGTTTCAGATGTAGTATAACAACCTGGGGCTCTCCTGACTCCATATACAACATTCTTTTTATTGTAATGCCTCCTGTACAAATAAAAAAAAGGTACATAATGTTTATAGAATCAAACATCTAGACCTGGAAAGGACCTCTGAGGCACAGGGATATTGAGTGACTTGCTCAGGGTCTCACAAAGAGCAAATGTTAGAATTTGAACCTTTCTCTTCTGACTCCGAAGCCACCACAGTTTTTGCTTTACCGCACAACTTTCCCATTGGCTTCTCAACTCTTAAGCTTCTTGAGGCTGCCTCAACAACTTGGTTTAACAAGAATCCGTTGAGTGCTTGCTCTTCATAAACACCATACCGGGCTGGGGAATACCAAGAGAAAACTGAAACAAATAGCCCACAATGGGGAGCTTATGTTCTGCTGAAGTATAGTTATGTTGGGAATTAACTAAGGAAGAGTCAAATGCAGCTTCAATCTTGTGACAAAATGGATGATGGTATTCCCAGCAGAATAAAGGAAATCAAGAAGAGGGCTCCATTTGGAGGGGAATTGAATCCTTTTTCAGAAATGATGAGTCTTTTGAAGCAAAATTCATTTCTTTAAATGAATCTTTTCTCTTGATACCCAAACTGGTATCAGTAGACAGCTGGTGATGTGACCAGTGCTCCAAAAAGAGATATGGATTGAATATAAAGATTTGGGAGTCATCTTGATAAAGATGATAGTTGAATTCATCAGGAGTTAATGAGATAACCTAAAGATATTGTAGAGATGTCAGGAGGGAGCCTTGGGGATAAGGAGGAGCACAGCCACATTTAGGGTGCGGTACACAGATGTTGATTCTTAATGGAGCTTGAGTAGGACTGGTCTGAAAGGAATAGCATAAATAGCAATTGTTGTAAAATCCAAGAGTGAAAAGGATATGGATAGGAAGGAGTGGTCAGCAGTGTCAAATGCTACAAAATGATCAAGAAGGACAGTGAGTAAAAAAAACCTACAACACAGTGAGTATCGTGGATTTGTTGAAATAAGTCAGGAACAGAAGAAGCCTTGAGGTTACTTCAATAACTTGGTTTAACAAGAATCTGTTAAGAGCTTGCTATGCATAAGCACCATATGTATGCAAAGCAGCAGTTTAGCTGAACTCTCCCAACATTCACTTCCAAACAACATTAAAATAACTCCTAAAATCAAATTTTAAGTGGCAGAGATGGCAGAAGGTCAAGGTGAGACATTTTTCCAGCCCAAGACAGCTTAGGAGATCAGCAGGAGAGGTCTGTGATCTTGGGGTAGGCAGTGGCAGCAGCAGCAGCTTCAGGAGCTTTCAGCCCAGTATGAAAAGGGGTCTGACCATTGGTCAGAAAGGGATTACTTTGCTGGCACTAGGTGCAGCTGGTACTAATTGGTACTAATTGGTACTATTCCATGTGTAGTTCTTGGTCATAGTTTGAGGGAGGGGAGCACTTGTGGTCAGTCACAAGGGTGCAGGGGCCCTATTCATAGTTACTAGATAGAGGAGCACTAGCCCTTGCTGCAGGGATCAGGGGCTCTTCCTGGGTAAGCACCAGAGTGCAGACCAGGAAAGCAGTGACCACACCCCTTTCTGAATTGCTCCACCTTGGAAGCACTGAAATTTTGTAGACCTCCATAAATAGCTCTAAAAACATTAACAAGAAAAAGCCCAAAGCATGGGACAGTGCCTTTCAGCTCCCCTTTTCTCCCCTCTCTTGGTGAGCAGAGCCTTTTACATAAAGGTCAAAACCAAGAAATAGGCTAGAAAAACATGAGCAAAGAACAGAAAAAAGATCTTGACCACAAAAGGCTACTGCTGTGGTAGGAAAGCACAATACATAAACTCAGGAGAAGACAACAATGTGAAGACATATACAAGCAAACCAAACCTCAAAATATGTTAATTGGACCCAAGTCCCACAACAATTTCTGGAAGAGTTAAAGAAAGCAATGAGAGTGATAAGAGGCAAAATTGGGAAAAGAAATGAGAGTGATACAAGAAAACTATGAAAGGATAATTACAGCTTGGTAAAAGAGTTACCCAAAAAAAAAAAAAAAAACCTCCTTCAAAAGCAGAATTGACCAAATGGAAAAAGAAGTAAAAAAAAAAAAAAAATCTCAGTGAAGAAAATAATTCTTGCGCTGCTGCTGCCTAGCTCCTGTAATCCCCCATGGCCTTTGGACACTCCCCTTTCTCCAGCCCCAGTCCCTTGCCCATGAGCCTGGAGATTCAATGTGAAGATCTGAGCAGTGTCTGTTGGACTGAGCTTCCATCTATGCAGCAGTATGGCATCATCAGGCTCACAGACTGGGGCCTCACAAATACCATGTGTGCCAGCATCAGCTCTGTACCGCAAGCCATTTCCTCCCTGGTGGAGCTCAGCCTGGTCAGTAATGATCTGGGAGATGAGGAGGCCCAGCTGGGACTGAAGGGCCTGCAGAGTCCCACCAGCCAGATACAGGAGCTCAGTCTGCAGAACCGCCACATCACACGTGCCAGCTGTGAACGGATCCCAGCCCTGAGCCAGACAAAGTCCACCCTGATAGCCCTTCAGCTCAGTAACAACCACCTGGGTGACAAGGGCAGGAAGCTGCTGGGTGAAGGCCTCATGGACCCAAAGTGCAGCCTGCAGAGACTGGAGCTGGAATAATGTGAATTGATCATGGCCAGCTGGGAAGCTCTTTCAGCCGTGCTCAAAGCCAATGGCTCCCTCCAGGAGCTGACCCTAAACAACGAGCTGGGGGAGGTGGGTGTGACCCTTCTCTGCCAAGGATTGAGGGACTCCAACTGTGAATTACAGGTCTTGAAGCTAGAGGGCTGCAGAGTCACCTCTGCCAGTTGCAAGGATCTCAGCACCGTCTTGCAAACCAAGGAATTCATGCAGGAGCTGGGCCTGGGAGAAAACAAGATTGGAGGTGCAAGGTTGGGCCAGCTATGCCAGGAGATACTCAGCCCAACATAAAACCTGAAGACCTAGTGGCTTTGGGAGTGTGACATCACAGCTGAGGGCTGCAGGGCCTTTGTCCAGGTCCTGAAGACTAGGCCCTACTTGACAAAGCTGAGTTTCATCTGTAACCAGCTGGGCGACAGAGGGGCTGAGCTGTTGGGCCAGGTGCTACTGGACCCTGGCTACCAGCTGGAGGAGCTGTGGCTGAGAATGTGTAGCTTCACAGTGACCAGCTGCACCAGCTTCTGTACCATCCTGGAGAAGAATTGAACCCTGAAGGAGCTGCATCTGAGCACCAACGTGCTGGAGGATGCGGGCATGGAGTAGATGAGCAAGAGGCTCATACACCACTACTGCTGCTCCAGAGTCTCTGGCTGGGTGATTGCGAGCTCTTAGACAACTGCTGTGAGACCCTGGCTTTCGTCCTCCTTAGCAATTACACCCTGAAGGAGCTGGATCTCAGTAGCAACAGGATGGACAACATGGGCATCAGGCAGCTGGTGGCCAGCCTCAGACAACATAGCTGCATCTTGGAGCAGCTGGTCCTGTTTGACATTTACTGGACAGAGAAGGGGGACACAGTGAACTGAAAATCCTATAGGAGATCAAACCCAGCCTGTGCATCACAGTGTGAGGGGCCCCTGCACTTCCCCTTGGCCTGGGATCCCCGGGAGGGGGGGGGTATGCTGAGCCAGCCTCCCTGTGCCCTCTGCCCTTGCCCTCCACACTGAGGGCCTGGGGGCCATCCCCACTTGTCTCATCCTTGGTCTCAGCTGAGCTTCAACAGGCACCAGGTGCTTTGAAGCTCATTTTTATGCCCTGAGCACCAGAAATAATTCCTACTTTAATAATGCATCTTTTGGACCTAAAAAAAAAAAAAAAGAAAGAAAGAAAAGAATTCCTTGGAAATTAGAATTGAGTAAATGGAAGCTAGTGACTCCATGAGACATTAAGAAACAACAAAACAAAAGCAAAAGATGAAAAAAAACAAGAAAATGTGAATTATCTCATTGAAGGATCAGCTGACCAGGAAAATAGATTGAGAAGTAATTTAAGAATTATTGGATTACCTGAAAGTCTTGATCCAAAAAAGAACTTAAATATCATATTTCAAGAAATTATCAAGCATGACTGTCTCAGTATCTTAGATCCAGTGAGTTAAATTGAAATTGACAGAATCTATTGATCATCTACTAAAAGAGATCCCAAAATGAAAACTCCCAGGAATATTATAGCCAAATTTCAGAGCTGCCAGCTCAAGGAGAAAATTTTGTAAGCAGCCAGAAAGAAACATTTTAAATATTGTGGAGTTACAGTCAGTTACAGTTACACACAATTTAGCAGCTTCTACATTAAAGGATCAGAGGACTTCAAATATGATATTCTGAAAAGCAGAGTAGCTAGGATTACAACCAAACAAACCATTACAACCTACCTAGCTTGCATGATTTCATATATGTAATTGATACTGTTTTGCTTGCCTTCTCAGTGGGTGAGAGAAGGGTAGGAGAGAATTTTAAAAGAATACTAGAAAAATAATTTTACCCTGTTTTTTTTTGAGGGGCAGTTGAGGTTGAGTGGCTTGCCCAAGGTAGTAAGTGTTAAAAATAAATAATTTTTAAAGAAGAAATGTCTGGGGTGGTAGGTTAGAGCCAGATTATGTAGCATTTTTGGCTTTGTATTGGATCCTAAAATCATTGGGGAAGCATTGAAGGTTTTGGACCAGGGCAATAAAATGATCAGACCTGTTCTTTCAGAAAATTATTTTAGTAATGATCTGGAGGATGGTTTGGAAAGGAACCAGAAATTGGGGGACAAGTTAGGAGGCTATTACATGTGATAGGTAATAATGACCTGAATTAGAGTAGTAGTATAATTGAAGAGGATTGTTGTGATGTTATGGAGGTAGATTCATCAAGACTTGAAGTATGAGAGATAAAAAACAACCAATCTCTGAGGTATGAAACTGGGTGCCTATGAGAGTGGCCTCATCCTTAGTGGCTTCATCTTACCATATGTCTGAGAGAAGTTCCATGTTAATTCTGGTTGGCTGTTGCTTTTAACCTCTTTATTAGAATGATGCTTATAGTGTATCTGAAATGTTGGTTTCTAACGCTGCTATGATTGTTAAGGTGCAAGATAAAATGTCCTTTTTCCTATGGCCCTAGGAGGGCCTATTTTTTGTATTCTGAACTTGTCAGTTCATGCCCAAGCCCCCAGTACAGTGGAACAATTCTCCAGATGTTAAAGGAATAACCTGCTTCATAATATTCCTGATGGGGTGACAAGACACTTGAACCTAGAAATATTTGAAAGTAGCTACATAAACTGTTTAACTGTTTTTCACCATTAGAGCTCTAAACTTACATGTATGCTACCAAGTTAGCTATTAAAAATTCTACAAATGGTAGCTCTATTACCAAATTTTTATCCCACTAACTTTATTTTCATTTCCACCTTTGATTATTTTTTCCTGCCCCCTTCATGACAAAAAGCATTTGTGAAAACAGCAAAATATTTTTGTGATGTATATAGGCTTGAAATTGTCCTTTATAATTTGTGTCTGTTACCATGGCTTAAAATTACTTTTAGAGTACAGGAATTAGGTTTGATAAGTTTGCAGAGAATCTTAGTACAGTGTCTGGCAAAAGCAAATGCTAATAAGAGATTATTGATGGATCAGTAAGACTTACCTATTTTTTTTGTGATTTTAATGATGAAAATTATTATGATTATTAATAGCATACCATTATTAATCCCTCCCTACTTAATGAATAGTATCCAAAAGACATTTAAAAAATAGGTCAGTAGGCAACTTATCGAAAGCTGATATTGCTTTAAAATACTGAATGAGGGACAGGTCCTTGAAAATTTAAGACTGTAATTCATGCAAACTAAAAATTTAAGCATTTTCCCCCTTCTGGATAAGGTGTAAAGTCTATAATAAAATAAAAAGACTTAGTTCAAACAATCAAATATTTATGACTGACAAAATGAATGTATGTATGAACCTTACTAATTTAACATTTCTTCCATATTTTCACATCTTCATGGGTAAGACAGATATAATGTGTGACAGAAATGTATAGTAATAATTATATCTTGCATTGAAGGAATAAAGATTGGCAGCTTCTCATCTTTTCCGCTGCTGTTCCTCTTTGCTCATTATCATTATTAACAATAATATTTGTAGTTACCTAGTGCTTCAAGGTTTACAAAGGACCTTCGTTACATCAGTCTTATAAAGTGTTTCATGTTGGTATTGTTGGCTCACTTGTATGGGGAAAAAAACCTAAAACTCAGATTTGTTCATTTTTTTTTCTTTTTCCCCAGGTCCACATAGCTAATAAGTAAAGGAACTGGGGTCCAGGGCTCTAGTTATTACAAACAAAAAGGATGAAAGAGTCAAAAACATGACTTTATTTTGCTAAAGCACCTTCACCATTCCATCTTCTGCCATATCTGAGATTTAATATGTATGATACTGGAAAAAGATCATTTATCCTTTCGAACATAGAAATTCTGTATAAGCAAGGACTGCTTCATCATCATTTTGTAATTCCCGTTGTCTTTTATTCAGTGATAGTATTCTGTCAGTGTTGCTGAATTAAACTGAATTTTAATCCATATAGAGCCAAGTCTTTACAACTAAAAAATTTCTTCTTATTTTGAGTCTCAAGGGCTTTACTACTACCTTTTTCTTCATGTATTACAACACTCTGTTCTTACCTTGATACCTCTTGGCATTTCTTTGCATGAATTTATAGAATCAAATTGGGAAAGATTATTCTTCAATCACCTTTCAGGATAAGTCTGTTAAAATCACCATACTTTTAAAGATGTCTGTTAATTAGGGAATGGCTAAACAAGTTGTACATGAATGTAATGGAATAGTATCATACCGTAATAAACTTTGAAAGTTGTAAAGGGGCAGCTAGTTGACACCGCCAGTAGAGTACTGGTGCTGGAGTCAGGAGGACCTGAGTTCAGATTTGGTCTCAAGCACTTGACACGCTTACTATCTGTGTGACCTTGGCCAAGTCATTTAACCCCAATTGCTTTGCCTTTCTCCCCTCAAAAAAAAATTTTTTTTTAAGTTTTCTTTAAAAAAAATTTTTTTTTCAAGTATAAAAACTATAATCAAATACAGTCATCATTCCTGATTCCAGCATAATGAAACATGCTAGCCATTGTTGTGATTTGATGTATTTAGGGTACAGAATGAGACATGTATTTTTGCATTATTGGCATTGAGGGAATTTGTTTTATTTGAATATGCATATTTGTTACCACCATTTTCTTTTTCTTTTGTTTTTTTCAGTGGGATAGTAGTTGGAAGGAAGTTAATTTTTTAAAACACAGATAGGTGAGAAGATACTGTTTTTAGATAAGGTCATGGTATTATTAGTTTTGCTTCATTACTTTAATTTGTTATGAGGCCACTTATATGAGGTGGGAGTAATCTATAAAAAATATGTAATTAAAAAAACAAATTAATAAAACTGAAAATGACAAAAACTTTACTATGATAAAGAAAAGCATGAAAAGATTTATATTAATTGATGCATAGTTAAGTAAGCAGAACCAGGAAAAACAATATACACAATGACTATAATAATCTATATGGGTAGAATAATTACAATAAAACAAAACATACTAAATTTTGAGAAATTATAATGACAAACAGCATGCCTCAACTTTGCCCACCTAATTGTGGAGAAGGAAACTGGGAATAGAGATACCCAAAAAAGTGGAATCTTTTCCTAATGAAACCAAAGGGGAGCCCAAAAGAATTTTCCCAAGTGTTTCTGCTTCCTTCTCAGTTCAATATGACAAAAACCTACATAGTAGGATTTTGTGAGACATACAAAATTTCTTCAAGTATTTCAAGCTGTAGAATGATATCTGAATTCTCCTGTTTCTTGAAGGTGGCAATATTGAAAATAAGTTAGGCAGATGGTGTTTTTCTCTTCTTTCTCTGTGTCTCCATCTTGTCTCTCCTTCTTTTATTCTCGTGATTAATAGCATAGTCAGAACTGGAAAAATATACAAACCTTGCCAATCAGAGGAAGAAATCTATAGTCAGATTTTCACATAGCCATCTGGCATTAAATATAGCTTGTTTCCATCCAGTTGGACCAGAAGCAACCTAATTAGCTAATTGGTTTTATTTAGCACAAATAATTGCAATTAGGATACTTCACGATATTTTTATAACTCTTCTTTCTTTTCACTATAAAGTTGTGACTTTTAGGGGAAGAGCAACATTTTCATTGTGGCAAATGAATTGAAAAGGAATATGAATTCATTATTTTTACTACAAGGATAACATTATAAGCCAGGATTTTGAAAATGCATGTGTAACTGGCAATGTTTGTTTTATGATAGCATTTACTTTCAATCTGGAGATTAGTAGAAGTTTTGAGCAAACTATTAGTGAAAAATCATATTTCATGGTTGACAAGAAATCATTTTATAACCTAAAAAATGCTATATTGTGTTTTGATTATAGTATTCTAACAATGGTTCTTATGATTATACTGCTGATTCTGTATAATACAATGCGTTTAATCAATTGACAGGAAGTTGTTCACTCAATACTGTCCTCTGATAGAATGTATTCAGTTTCGTACAGAATAAAATCAGTTCTCTTCAGGAACATAGTTTTCTGCAGTTTAAGCAAAGGCTTAGGATCTGTATTGGTTATAGCATATTTAGGAAGCCTGTTAGGCAATTAAACTGTCTGCCTCAGAATGTCCATGATGGGAAATAGTGGGGGAAAAATGTTTAAGAAGTGGGATAGAGATAGATTTTCGAGGGCCTTGAATGCCAGGCAGAGGAACAGGACAGATTCTTCACCTTTTTGTGTCATGGGCTCTTGTGGCAGTCTGAAAAACCTTATGGACTCCTCAGAATAATCTGGTTTTTGACCTACATTCATAATGGAAGGAAATGCTAAATTTTGGTTGAAGATTAGTGAAAATAGATTGAGAAATCTGGGAGCCAAGGTGGTAGCATAAGCAATAAATTGCTAGAGCTCTCCCATTTTCACTTCTACACAACCATAAAATAGTACTCCAAAACAAATCCTGGAACAGGGAAGCCAACAGAAAGATGTGGTGGAGCAGTCTTTTAAGTCTGGAAAACTTGGAGAATTAGCCAGAAAGGTCAGTATCACTCAGGTAAAAGGGGAACATAGTCCAACACAGGAAACGCCCCAGCAAGCCCCACCTCAAAACACCAATGGGAGAACCTGAGCCCCAGTGTGGTGAAGCAGGCAAATGCCAATAGTAGGAACCCAGGAACCCCCCTCCCCCAATAACCTTCCCACACACACACACAATTGCCTGCCTTGGCATGGCCAGGGGAAGTGGCATAGTCCAGCTCCAAGAACCACTACATGCTTTGGCACAGCCCAGGCCTCAGACCTCCATGGGCTTCAGTGTGTCCTCAGGAAAATGCAGAAAAACCAAACCTGGCCTCAGAACACACCAGAAACCACCACTGAGAACCCCAGCTCAGCACCAGATAAGCTACCAGACCTCTACAGCCTCCAGCCACCAGCACCCTGGTGCAAAAAGCCAGTGACCAGATTTCTGGCTCCCAGCACAAGAATCTTGGGGCAGAACCCCTTGTGCTCCAGGAGGAGAGCTCAACTTTAAAAGCCAGAAAATAACATGCCTTTCTCCCCCCTTGCCCCCTCCCAAAAAAGAAACATGAGGAAGAAGTAAAAATGAAAATTGACCATAGAAAGTTACTATGGTGAACACAAACTTAGAAGAGGACACGTTGCCAATATACCTGCATCTAAAACCATAAAGGTGAATATGAATTTATCTCAAGCCCAAAAAGCCTTCTTGGAAGAGCTTAAGAAGGGTTTTAAAAGTCAAATAAGAGAGGGAGAAGAAAATTTGAGGCAAAAAATGGGAGGTAAACAGGAGAGAGTCAAAAGCTTAGAAAAGGAAGGGCTAAAATTGATGGAAGAAAAAGCAAAAAATAAAAATT
>CM053589.1:21503497-21521641 GCA_028646515.1 Pseudochirops corinnae | reverse complement strand
AATGGAAATTTAGTGTTGTATATTTTGAATTCTCTCTTACATTCTAATGTAAACGTGGCAATGTCTTTTTTCTTTTTTTTCTTTGGTATTTAAGTTTATAATATGTTTCTTTTTCTTTTCTTACTTGGTATTTAAGTTTTAGTATTTAACTTTAAAATAAAGAAAAATAAAAACAGCAAAGTTAACTGAATTAGTGTTCTTATTCTACTAACTAATGAGAATTCAAATACTCTGAAATAATTATTAAATTAAGATCTTCACCCAAATGTTTGTAAATTACAATGAATTTTCCTTTTTCCTCATCCTTTTAACACACATGCTTTTTGCTATACTACATTCCTAAAGGAACAGAAGGAAAATAAAACGTCAACATTCTGTAAGAAAAGGTGATTTTAACTAAGCTAAATAATGAAAAATATAGAAAATTATAACATAAAATTAGTCTTCCTATGACTTTTTGCTAAATTTGTCAATATTAACAATTGCATAATATTAATAAATATTAATAAAATGTTATAATTAATGGCATATGCACTTATGTAATGAACATTTACTATTCAATGGAATTTTTAAAAGACAGACATACCTGTATCAGAAGGATAACATGTATATTAAGTTTCACATATTAAGACAAACTCACTAAAACTAGAAATAATTCATCAACTGCTGCTGTTTTACACTAAGCAGAGCAAATATAAAAATTAGCAAAAGGAATTGAATGAGTGTTCTTAGTCTACTTAAGAGCATTCAAATATTCTTAAATAATCATCAAACTAATAAAGGACACGTTACTTTTTTATGGTAGTCTCAAATGTATTCAATGCTTTAGTGCCTAAAACCTCCTCCTGATAAGAGAGGTATGACAGCTTTTTAGCCATCGCTACCATACCTATATAAAACTCAGTAAGAGAAAGGAAGACAGGGAAAGAGAAATAAAATAATTAAAAGTTTGAAATATTCTGTGCTATACTTGAGAAAACTGAGTAGGAAATACTGCTATTAAATAGAAAATATTGCTATTGTACTAGTCCAGGTGAGAAATATCATGAGGAACTGAATTACACAAGAGGCTGTGTGAGTGGAGAGAAGGGGGGATGAATGTGAGTTATATCATGGAGATAGAATTGACAAAATGAATTTGATGTGAGGAGTGAAGAAGAGGGAAGAATGAAGGAAAAGAATGTGAACCAGAGTGACTGAAAGGATGGTGCTATCTTCAAAAAAAAAACAAGGTAGGAAAAGAGAAGGATCTGAGGTCAAAATTAAGATGAAATCACAATGGCAAATTAAAGCTGTACTCCTTATCATAAAATGAGTACACCTCACTCTCCCTACATATTCTTTTACATATAAAAACTTTTAAACCTTAAAACACACATCCACATATACCCTTAAAAATACAAACACTGACCAGAATGCATAAAAAAATCTTATCTATTAACATTTTAAAAAGATTGTAATATCTTAAACAGCTTGAGCACAGATAATAAGAATTTTAACATATGCTTAGTATAGATCTGAGAAAGAAAATGTTTAAACAAAAGTTGTGTATAGTATATTTCAGTTCCGACTTCTCTATTTTGTCATAAGTTACTATAGCAACTACTGAATAGAACAAAAAAATGCATGAAACATCAACTTTCAATAAATCAGCTCGTCTCTCACAATAAACAAAAACAGAACCTAGAAAGCACTCTGTTATCTGAACAAAAAAGTAACCCTTGAAAGAACAGCAATTTGTAAAATCACACCACTCAGATATTCTGCACTGGAACTAAAAAGGTATTAATGGTCATGTGAACACCGTATCCTGTCAAATCACCTGAACACAAACACAACCATTGATTTTATATGCACAGTTGGGTACAAAAAGCTGGTATGTAAATTCTTTATTGATTATACCTATGCATAAATATAAACATTAGGGTATAGGCTAGCATAAAATTAAATACACTCATAATATTTTGCATTTACTTTCATCAATATTTTTCATCTCTGTGATGTGGTGATTGGACCCCAGCCCAGTATCATATCTCTGGCAGTAACCCAAGAACAAGTTGATCTTTGTAGAATTTCTGTCACATAAACTGGACTATCTTGTACCAACAGAACTATCATGTACTGACTCCCTCAGTTATCATACACATTCCAGAAATCAAGATAGACCTTTAACTCCCTCCTCAATCTATCTTGTCTAAACAGGACATTGGCTGGTAACAGACAGGAATGCCCATCACCATTGGTTGAATTAATGACATTGCAGACCTAAAAACATATCTTATAGCAGGCCTCCCATCCCACAGGGAACTCTGGGTAAGATGCCTGCACAGTAAGTACCAAAACCACATGTTCCTTTAAGAAATGATCACTCCTTAATCCTGCCCTGGACCATCTAATTAGTATAGCTGCCACACCATTCACTCAAGGTTTTCCATATAAGTTTTAGCTTCACTCCTATTAAGTTGTAGTTCCCTAAAGAACTGAGACCACCTTTCAAGGTCACAATAAACTTATGCCACTTGATTCCACAATGGGTGAGCCTGTGAATTCTTTCCAGATGATAGCAAGACACCCTGATATTTTCAGAGATTCCCACACCCCAACATCTGCACACAGACATTCTTTTTAGACAAGCACTCTTAAATAGCATAAAATTCGGCAAATCTTTAAATTTTCATTAAAGAGTTCTTACTATTTTACCTTATTTTCACTTGAATAAGCAAGGAAGGAAAGGGATAACAGGACAGACAGACCAGAAAAGACACTAAGGCATAGAATTGCTCCATGGTAGAAACTTTATAAATTATATATAATAAATATTATTTGTGAAACTTCTATCATGGATAACATGTGCATGTATATATCATTATACATATATACTATATATGTAGTATATATGTATCATTATACAATATGTATTATTACATGTTATATTATAAATTATTATATATTATTTGTAAAGCTTCTACTATATGTAACATATATACATGTATATGATTTTCTTTGTTAATGTCCAGATATTAATGTCTAGATATATTTTGCTCGGTATTTTAGCAACAGGCTAAAAGTCCTCTTACATCATTTTAAATAGATGAAAACAACTAAACCCTCTAAAATGAGACAGCATTAATCTTTTCTTTTTAAACTGGGTCTCCCTCTCTTCAATTAAACTCTTAGTGCATCAGTCACTCACAAGACTGATTCCAATACCGGGCAAGGGAGCTTCAACCTGCTTTGTTTCTGACTTGGGCTGCTTCTACTGTCCTTTAGCAGTCTAAAGCCACATACCCTCCCCCATCCCTGAACCCTAGCCCACCATATAGGTGCCAGAAGAACATCAAATTGGCTTAAATCCCATTGCATCTCAGAATGAAGGTCAGTTTACCATGCTCATCCAGCCTGGTATCACAGATTATGGATATGCTGTTGCCACAGAGAGGATCAATCAAATCACAATATGCTCCAATGACCAAAGAAAAATCTAACAAAATGCTTTGTAATTAAAAGTTAGATACAATTAAAACAGGTAACTTTAGTTTTAGCTGCTTTTAACTCCTGGGGGATGTGCGTGCGTGTGTGTGTGTGTGTGTGTGTGTGTGCTGATTTTAAACAAATGAACAAATGACTGTCTCTATGTCCTAGAATCATCTCATAAACTAATATCAAGATTTATAACACCTAGTTCTTAAACCCTCTCCCTCCACACACATTTATTTTCATTTATGTTAACTAACACACCACTTCTCTTTCAACACTGAATGAATAACCAGCTACCTGTTGATATAAAGCATAATGTATTTCACCACATAATCGTCACACCCTGTTTTTTTCAGTCCAAAAATCATTTTATAATCTTTCATTGTGTAATTGTCTGTTTTCATGCTGCTTAAAAAAGTAAACAGCAGCAATATGGCCATATGGATGCACATTTATCTCTAGTCTAGGGCATTATGAACCGTGAGTCTAAAATTCTCAGCACACATGCATTGTCAATACATTTCCAAAAGCCGACTTGCATGATTTGTTAGAGCACTGCAGTACTACCAGTATAGTCACTCCTCCTAATGAAGCAAGGGAAGCCAACTGGCAGGTGAAGCTGCCATGAGTAACTCATGTGATACACTAAGACCTGTATCTTCCCTTGCTAAACTACAATGTGTTTACCAACAAATACAGTAACATGGAAAGCATTTCTTTCTGATTGGGTAAATATAAAAACTATTTTGTGGGCTTCAAACTGAAAGTGATTGTGCTTGCTGAACAGCAGCATGTAAACAGAATTGCAGAAAGACAGTTTTCAGCAAGTGAAAAGTTGCTGGCGGAACTGAAAATACCAGTAACACCAGCACGAATTCAAACAAAAAGGCTTCACATAATGATCACACCCCACTTTTTTTGCAAAAAAAAATTGTCATAAAATCTGTGACAATTAAGCAGTAAAATACGGTAGTCCATAAGCATTTATTAAGCACTAGGTCTCCAGCACTGTGCTAAGCAGAGGGATGCAAAGAAAGGCAAAAACAGGGTACCTGCCTTCATGAAATTCAGTTTCTAATGGGAGCAACAATATGCAAATAACTGCAAATATATACAAGATATGTGCAACGTAAATGTATGGTAAACTCTGAGGGATGGGTTAATAGTTTTTTGGAACTCTTACTGCTGCTACTAGAAAGTCTCCTACAGAAGGTATGATGTGATGGTAGAAGTGAGGAGGGGAGAATGGTGGCAAAGCAGAGAGAAGAGAGACATTGTAAAGGTAGAAAAGACCACATCAGATTAGACCGGGGTGAGGGTGTCTCTTCCCACTCCAATCCATCTTCTATTCAGCCGGCAAAGTGAAATTCTTAAAGCACAGGTCCAACCATGTGGTTTCCTTCTTCTGCCTCAATAAACTCCAGTGCCTGTCAATCACCTCTAGGATCAAATACAAGATCCTTTTTGGCATTCAAAAGCCTTCGTGACCTAGACCCTCCTACCTTTCCAGTCTTCTCATACCTTACTCAATATCACATCCTCTTTGACCACTGACACTGTCTCTCCCTCCTTATTATCACCCATGGTCTTCCTTGACCTTCCTTAAAAGTTTCAACTAAAATCCATCTTCTACAAGAAGTCTTTCCCAATTCCTCTTAATTCTAGTACAGGGGTGGGGAACCTGTGACCTCAAGCCCCAATGCGGCCCTCTAGGTCCTCAACTGTGGTCCTTTGACTGAATCTAACAAATCTCTTTTTGTTCTGTGAAGTTTGGATTCAGTCAGAAGGCTACACCTGAGGACCTAGATGGCCATATGTGGCATCAAGGTCGCAGGTTCTCCATGCCTGTTTCAGTACCCTCTTTCTCTTAATTATTTCCTATTTAATCCTGCATATAGCTGATTTGTACATATTTGTTTGTCAGGGCAGGACTGTCTTATGCCTCTTTTTGTATCTTCAGTACTTAGCACATTGCCTGGCACACAGCAGGCACCTAATAAATGTTTATTTTCTAGTTGCAGAGGAGAGGATGATGTTAAGGTTGTGAGCCCAGCAGGAGAGCATCATATGCTACCATCAGTGAGCGGGAAAGATGGGAAAGGGGTTGAATTTGAAGGAGAAAGATAACAAATTCAGCTTTGAAAATGCTCAATTTGCGATGTTTATGGGATATCCATGTCAAATGTGTAAAAGGTGGTTGGTAATGAGAGAATGGAAGTCAGGAGAGAGCTTAGGTCCTGGAAGGGGAACCGTTGGTAGAGAAGTGTAGGAATGGGTGTGGCATGTACATTTTGGAGAGGTGTTTAAATACCATTTTCACAGAGATGATAACAGTCCCTGGGAGTGATAAAATCATCAAGCCAAACAGTGTAGAGGGAAAAAAGAAGACAGGCCCAGAGCAGACCCTTGGGATCAAATGAGATAATATTTGTAAAATGTGTAGCACAGTGCCTAGCACATAGTAGGCACTTAATAAATGCTTCCTGCTTTTCTTCTTTTCTTCCTTCCTTGAAGAATGTCCATGGTTAGTGGGCATGATGTGGATGAAGATCCAGCAAAGGAGACTGAACAGGAATAGTTGGACAGTTATAAGGAGAGCTAGTAGAGAGCTGTGTGTCATGAAAACCAACAGAGTTAGTGTCTAAGACAGTAACTGACAGTGTCAAAGGCTACCTAGAGTTCAAGATTGCCAAAGAGCTTGTTTGGGTTCCTAAACAGGGAACTTGGCATGCAGAGAATTTAAAAATATATAGAAATGATCTCTAATGATTGGCTTTTGCATGAGGACAAATTTAAATTTGAAATGCGAGTCCTTGGTAAAATTTTGACTATTGAAATTTGTAAAAGCTCTTGGGACTATAACAAATTGTGTTTTGAGTTGTCTGATGGATCATAAAAATCCATCAATAGTCAACAGTCAATAATCCACCTTCTGTGAAAAATGCCACAAGTTACTCAGAGAGAATGCGACTGTTACAAGTGTAACTTTACGTGTTCTTATATTTGGTCTGTGTCTGGAAGAGGTGAGAGGACAATCCTAGCCTCAGCCTAGGATGGGAGCCACCTGGCTCAGTTTCCCTACTGTGTTCCTTTGAAAAGGAATGTTTTTCACCCGACTATTCCTGAATCTGGCTATAAGGTGGAGCTGACAGTGCATGGTTGGAAAACTGTGATGTTTTGTCTAACTTTGCCTTTCCTTTTAATGGCAAATTTCTGTAATCAAAGCAGGTGGTACTGAAAGATATGTGAGCACAATGCACATTACGTGAAATTTTGCTGTTTTTCAATCCTAAATGTATAGTGATTCTATACCCCAGTTGGGTAAAATTGCATAGCCATGTGAAAAATTAAATACTGGAACAGAACATTCTTTCTGAATAATATGGGAATAATTAAATAAAGGAAAAGAAATTTGTGAAGCAAAGGTGCAAACACAATGTTGAATCATTAACCCATAGACTAAGGCTGGGATACATCTGAGCTACTATAATGAAGTGTATGTTTAGGATCTGGGCTATTCAGCCTCAGATTGTATTCCTTTTTATATATCAAAGAACTTGGTAAATGGGTATTTGGCCTAGTTATCTGCCTGCCACTAGATATATGTCTGTATGGAATAAGGTCCTTAAATGTTTCAAAATGATGTTAGAATAATTGGGTATTGGTAGAAATGGTTGAGGGACCTAGCTGTTATTCTATTAATTACTGAAACTAGATCAGAAATGTCTTCTGTTTGAAGAAAAGAATTTCAGTGCAAATTTCTTAAACGTAGGTAACTTATGGAATACTTCTGTATTGATGGAAAAGTCAACTTCATTCAAAGTTTGTCACTTTTGTGGAAATAATACCTGTTTATATTGTGTTTTCTGTGGTGCAAACATGTTTTATTATAAGCATCTTATTGGTATGCACTGTTTGGAATTAAATTGCTTAAGGATCCTTCCAAGTCTCTTATGATAACTGGAGGAAAAGTCAGTCTCTTATAAGTAAATTCATCTGCGTAACTATTGAACTCAAGGGCAGAAAGCATCTACCTGCAAAGTGTTGTTACTTCTATTTACATGTATAGAGTTGATCCTCAATGGCATCTGATCCTCCTAAAGGAACTAGAACCAGAGTGGGAACTTCTGAGAAAATAACAAGATCAGATAATCTTGTATGTCAAAAGTAAATGATAGCAGTGTGAGGCTCTGGGTTTCTTTCTTTGTTTTCCTCTCTTCTCTAAATGGGTCCCGAATACTGAACTTGTCTGTCAGATTTGTGTCTGTCTCCTAGACCATCAGGGTCTACCTGAGATGGTCATGCAACAAGGGTATCTGCTGCAGGAGTGCTGAGGTAGACGAAGCAAGCAGGAGGCAAGAAGTAAGATGTGAGATAAGATGCAAAGAGTACCTGGCCAGAGAAGTGATCAAAGGAGATTGTACACTGAAGCCCCCCAAGGGACTTGCCTGTGTGCTCTCTAGCTAAGCAGCGTTCCACACGTTCCGGGCTCCACCTTGAACCACTTCTATGTCTAGCCCACTGATTCCTGAGAACAATCCTGTGCCTAGGGGTAGGCCTGCTTCCTTCCTCTGGACTGGAAGTTTAATGCCTTAATTCAAATAGGGCACGCTGTCAGACAGGGCAGAGTACACGATTGCTGGGTGTGTCACCATCATTCCCAGGATACACCTCTCCCCCTATTCCCTGAAGACCCTGCATGGAATTTATCCTTTGAGCCTGCAAAGGATATTACACGCAGACTCTTGGATGCAAGATATCCACTCCAGCCTGATATTTCCCCCTGCTTCCTCCTGGGGCTGTGGTCCTCCTTTGTGTCTTCTCACCTGCAGAAATTACACTTTCAACTTTCAGGATACCAACCCCTACACTTGCTGTTCCACCTCTCTCCACCCTGGACTCAGCTGAAATTGCATTCTGCACCCCCATGCTGACCACCCCTCCTCAACCAATTCTGGGCCCCTGCAATGGACTCTTCACCCCTGTTCAGCAGGAAGCAGCTACTTAAGACTATGACCTTCCCCCCACCCCACCTTTTCCTGAAAGAATTCTCCCATCTATTGGTTGAGTGGGGAAATGATGTAGATACAAAGGTGTCCTAAAGGTCGAGTTGTCCTTTTCCTGGTTTATCCTCTAAAGACATCCTAAAACACAGAGGTGTCCCAAGGGTTGAGTTGCACATTCCCTGGCATCCTAAAGTCTCCCCTTGTCTTCAAATATCACAAAACTTCACCTTATCCTGGATCATAAAATTCCTTGACCCCCCAGGGTCATAAAAATTCCCTTTGTCTCCCTTACCTAGTGTCATTCATTGTCCTCATCCAGTGTCCTTATCTTGCAAGACTTATCTTGTCCCTATATCTCCAATCCCCTATAGAAACCCTAAAATTACATATCATCCTACAGGCTATATAGCTTTCTGTCTATATAAGTCTGGTCCTTGTACCATATCAATGCCTTTGTTTAGCTACTTGCTAATTCTCAGACCCACATGCTTTTGCATTAATAAAGCTCCCATTGGCTAAAGAGAAGGTCTGATAAAATTATTTCAAAATTCTGAACCAGCTCTCCCAACTCTGAACCTCTACAATAGGCAATATTTTTCCTAACAATAAAATGTTTTTGATAAACTTGTGAAACCAAACTAACTTTTATTAAATGTTTCAAGGACTGACTTAGGGTCTGGAGGAGAGGACAAAAATAGTTCCTGAAAGGAGCCATTCTGCTTGAGAATTGGATAAGAATACAAAATAAACAACTACTTGAGGAGGAAGGGAAGACTGAGTAAGTTTTATGTAGGGGATAACTGGGAGTTAAGTAGAGTCTTGAGAGATAAGGACAGAGTACATTCTAAGAAGAGGGACTACCACAGGAAAGCACAGGGATGGGTGTGGAATGTACATTTTGGGGAGGAGTTAGTAGTATAGCTGAGGTAGAATACAGAGTATCTGAGTCAGTTAACTAAACTTTTATTAAATATCTCCTATGTGCTAAGTGCTGAGGATACAAAAAAGGGCATAACTCTTGGTTCTCAAGCTCACATCCTAGGGAGGGAGACAATATGCAAACAACTCTGTACAAACAAGATAGGATACATACAGGATAAATTGAGGCTAATCTCGGAGTGAAGGCACTTCTTTGTATCCCCAGGACCTAGCACAGTGACTGACATACAGTAAGTACTTAACAAATGTTTATTGACTGACTGATTCTATAACCCTGGTATAGGCTCTCATCACCTCTCAACTGACTTATTTCAATAGCCTCATTATCTTCCCTGCCTTGAGTTTCTCCCCAATCCAATCCATAAACTCCAATGTCTCCCCATTACCTCCAGGATCAAATATGATATCTTCTCTGTCATTTAAATATCTTCACAGCTTGGCTTGTTTCCACCTTCATGGTCTTCTCACAATGTTTTTCTCTTCATAAACTCTACAACACAGTCACACTAGCCTAGCTTGCTATTCTGCACACATGACATGTCATTGCATATCTCTGTGCTGTTGCATTGGCTGTCCCCAATGCCTAAAATGATTTTCATTTTAAGCTTTATTTCCTATAAGTAACTCTGAGGAGAAATGTCATTTTATGCAGAAGGGCCTTCCTGGTTCCCAGTCACTTCTTTTCTTCCACCAGTGTCAAAAACTTGATTTTCTAAGATTACCTTCCATCTATTCTACAAGCATCTTGTATGTACCTAATTATTTCACAGCGTCTCTTCCACTAGAAAGTAAGCTCCTTCAGGGGAGGGATTATTTTTGCCTCTCTTTGTAGCTCTACTTTTTAGAACGAGACCTCACATTGGTAAATTGGCTGGTTACCAAAGGGTTATTTTAAGGCCAAAAAAAGTACTCAGAAAACTTATCTGAAGGAACAAAAAAAATCAAGAAAATCAAGGAAAATTTTGAAAAGAAAGTGTGGGAAGAAATAGGGCTGAGAAGTACAAAAGTACGAAAACTATTTGTTACTGGTTTAAAAATGGAAGAAGCAATCAGTTGAATAAATGAGGTATATAAGATCCAGAAACAAATGATCAAAGTAGTGTAGTACTCAATAAACCCCAGGACCACAGCTACTGGGAGAGGTACTCATTAGACAAAAACTGCTAGGAAAATTAGAAATCACTCTTACATAAATTAGATTCTGACCAACATCTCATTCCATAATACTACTATAAATTTCAAATAAATCCATGTCTGAGATATAAAAAGTCACATCAAGAACAAATTATTAAAACTATGGATATAGGGAAGTTTTCTTGATCAAATAGAGAATAAATAGAAAGAATCAGAGAAAATAAAATGAAAATGTTGAATACTCAAAATTGAAAAAAAAAGTATGTAAAATCAACTAGAAGGAAAACACCTAATGAAAAATTAAAATTATATAACAAATGTTTCTGATGAAGACTTGATATCTAAGATACAAAGTGAGTTATTTTAAATATATGTAAACAAGTGCCATTTCCCAAGTACGAATGATTAAAAGAAATGAATGAGTAGTTCTCAAAGTAAGAAATGCCAACTATCAATGATCATATGAAAAAATCTTCCAGATCTTTAATAATGAGAAATGAAAATTACAATACAACTCTAAGGTTGCCCACTGCATGAGCAAAAATGGAAAATGATAATTGTAGAAGATGTGAAGGACAGTCACACTAATGTATTCTTCGGAGAACTGTAAATTAGCCAAGCCATCCTGGAAAGAAACTTAGAATTATACCGCAAAAGTCACAAAACCATACTTACCTTTTGACCACATAATACCATTATTAGTAGTGTATATATGTATATATGGTATTTATAATAGTACTGGTATACACAGTACTAGTAATCTGTAGTACTAGAGTAGTAGTACAAAAAATATTTATATTAGAACTTTTCATTCTAGAAAAAATTAGTGCCCATCAAGTGAGGAATTGCTGAACAGATTATGGTATATTTATCTATTAGAATATTATTCTACTGTAAGAAATGACAAAAGGGATGGATCAAAAGAAACATAAGAATACTTACATGAAATGATACAGAGTGAAGAAAACAAAAATTGGAAAATAATTTCTATGACTATGACACTGTAACGGAAAATAATTCTGAAAGACTTATGAACTCTGTGTACAAGGAAGTGACTTGACTATGGCTTTAGGATGCCAGTAATGAAACATGCTTCCTACCCCTTAATGGAGGTATGATGAACTAGAGGGATATAGAATTAGACACATATTTTTAAACATGTATAATATGTGGATTTGTTTTGTTTGCCTATGCTTATTTGTCTCAAAACAGGGTTGTTGTTTTTTTGAGGGGATGGGAGGTTAAGGAGGTAGGTAATGATGACAGAAAAAGAAGCAAAAAAAGTTAAGAGCATCAAACAAAACATTTACAAAATAACAGAAGAAAATAACAGAATGAAGCTGAATTGTAGACATAAGCAAGTAGGTCATTTTTACTATTGTCTTTAATTTGTTCCACACTTCAGAAAAATCTTAAGTCTTTTTCCACCCCCAAATCTCCTTGGTTCAATCTCCTGACCAAACCACTAATGAGTGAGACCAAAAAGGCCAGGCAGAACTTGTTCTTTGCTGGAAATGGAAGATGGCTATCTCATGACTGATGGGTGTCATGGAGTTCTTGTTCTTGAGACAAGATCCCTGTTCGATGTAGAAGTGTCTGAATATTTTAGCACTCATCCACATCCTCACCTCCCTCACCCTATTCGTTTCCTCATTTTGACTGCAGCCTAAAGGTTGCCCGATACTCAATTCTTATCTCTCTACTAATTTTCCCTAACCAATATTCTCCTAAACCATTTTTACAAAGGAGCTTTCTTTTGATAAAATGTATCAGAGTAAAAAAATAAAAAAGCAACATTAGTATTACCAGCATGGAATTTGTCTCATTAGATAGAAATATTGTAATGCATCCATTCATTTGTACATCAAATAGATAAATATCACAATGTTAGCACTTTATTACATCCTATCATACATTTATCACTATTTTTTAGTTGTTAGTTTTTTTCTCCATAGCTAGATTGAAAACTCCTTGAGTACAGGAACTGGATATAACAGAAGTCTGGCTAAAAATGCAATACTTATTTATTGAGAATATTTTGAAAATTTTTAAGTTTAAATTTAAGGTATTATTAGAGTCTCCCGCAATAAAAAGAAAAAAAAAAGGTCAACAATTAAAAACTGAAAAGGCAATGCTGTTTATTAACAGGGTATTCTATTCCTAAATCTTCCCTCTGAAATGAAAAGCAGCTCTATATACTGCTGTGTATAGAGAAAGATGCCAGCAGAAAATAATTTATTAAATAGTTGAGTTTTTTTTTGTTTGGTTTGGCTTTTTTTTTGCAAAGGGGAAGGCAGGACAATTGGGGTTGAGTGACTTGTCCAAGGTGGCACGGCTAATAAGTATCTGAGGCCATATTTGAAATCAGGTCCTCCTGGCTCCAGCGCCAGTGATCTATTCACTGCGACACCTAGCTGCCCTCAGTAATTTTTTTTTAAAACTGAATTTTCCAAAAGCGTATACTTTCTAAACGGTTGAAAGCTTATGTTTAACATAAAATAAATTCTTCATATGTGGTAGTCAATGCCTGAATATTCTAAACGCTTTACATAACGATAATCTGTGCAGAAATAAAATACTGGGCTAAACAATCTCCTGAAATTTTAACTGGGGAACTGATGATGTCAGAGTAGAAAATGATTCTGGAGTTAATTTAGTGCAATCTCCTTCTTTTGTAGACAAGGAAAACGAAGGCCAAAATGATAAAATGACTTACTCAGTATTACTCTGACAATTACATTTAGGATCAGAAAACAGAGATTGATTCCTGACTAGTTTTACTACGAATTCTGAAGATAACTAAAGAATTATAAAATTTAGTGATAAAAAAGGTCTTAGATACTGAGTCTGCTTATTTTAGAGTTGAGGAAACTGAGCCCAGAGAGATAGGGAAGGTAAACAGGAAGCAAATAACTAAACTGGGATTTAAACTCAGGAACCCTCAAGTGAGATAATCTCTTTCTTCCTGGGTTCCTGGTTCTGTCATTTTACTGACCAGTTCTTTATGATTAGAATTAGGTGTCCAGTAAGAGTATTTCTTTTTGTCTTATTACTGTACTCTTTTAACAACATGATTTGTAGAAAAGGGCAATGAATTTGGACTGCTAGTTCCTGAATTTGAATCCCAGCTCAACTACTTACCTCTTATGTACCTTCCTATCTTTCTGGGTTTCAGTTTCCTTATAACAAGAGGACTACACAATCTCTATGATCTTTTTTATTTTTTATTTTTAGCTCTATGCTTCTAACTTTTTTGTTATCTTATAAGTTCTCAGGAATGCTCACACCCTATATACACTGTATCTTCATCTAAGTGTGTGTTTTTTTTCTCTATAAGAACATCATGAAGGTTGAAATCCTATGACATGACATTCAATCTCCCCAATCATGTCTTTTTCATCGGCTATTCTTCATGCCTAGAATAATTTCTCTCACCTCTGCCCTTCTGACTTTCCTGGATTTTTCAAGTCCTAGCTAATGACCTAGTTTCTTTAATAAGCCTTTCTCTGTATTCCTTAATCTTAGTCCCTGCACTGAAATTAGTCCCAGTTAATCCTGTATATAACTTGTATCTATAGAGTTCTTGACATATTGCCTCCCTCATTAGACTGTGAGTTCCTTAAGAACAGGAATAGGGGTTTTTTGGCCTTTCTTTCTGCCCTAGTGCTCAGCACGATGTCTGGCATATAGTAGGTTGGCACTTAATAAAGATCTGCTGACTTGACTTTTTTTAAATTTTTAAAAATAAATTTATTTATTTTTAGTTTTCAACATTCATTTCCACAAGATTTTGAGTTATAATTTTCCCCCCATCTTTTCCCTACCCCCCACCCCAAAAGAGCAAGCCTACTGAATACCCCTTCCTCCAATCTGTTCTCTTTTATATCCTCCCCCACCACTTCCCTAACTTTCTAGTAGAGCAAGATGGATTTCTATACCCCAGTGCCTATATATTTTATTTCCCAGTTGCATGTAAAAAACCAAATTTTTTTAAACATTTGTTTTTAAAACTTTGAGTTTCAAATTTTTTCCATTCTTCCCTCCTCACCCGCCCCCACTGGGAAGATAAGCAATTCAATATAGGTTGTACATGTGTAGTTACCCAAATCATTTCCATAGTAATTATATTATGAAAGACTAACTATATTTCCCTCCATCCTATCCTGCTACTCACTTACTATATTTTCTATCTTGACCTTGTCTCTTTTCAAAAGCGTTTGCTTCTATCCTCTCCCCCAATCTGCCCTCTCTTCTATCATCCTCCCTCTTATCCTCTACCTCTCTATTTCCCTGTAGGATAAGATACCCAATTGAGTGTGTATGTTATTATTCCCTCCTTAAGTTAAATTCAATGAGAATAAGGTTGTCCCATTCCCTTTCACCTACCTGCTCTTCCCCTCCATTGTTACAGTTTTCTCTTGCCTCTTTTATATGAGATAATTTACCCTAATCTCTCTCTCCCTTTTTCCTTCTCCCAGTAAATTCCTCTCTCACCTCTTAATTTTATTTTTTAGATATCATCCCTTCATATTCAACTCATCCTGTGCCCTGTGTCTATGTATACATAAACATACATATGCCCACACTCACATATATATATTTATAGACACATAGTCTCTCCTATATATACATATATATGTATACATATATATTCCCTTCAACTATCCTCATACTGAGAAGAGTCTTATGAGTTACAATGATCATTTTTCCATGTACGAATGTAAATAGTTCAACTTTAATAAGGTCCTTATGATTTCTATTTCCTATTTACCTTCTCATACTTCTCTTGCTTCTTGTATTTGGAAGTCAAATTTTCTGTTAAGCTCTGGTTTTTTCATCAAGAATGCTTGAAAGTACTCTATTTCATTGAATGACCATATTTTTTCTGGTAGCTTTATACTCAGTTTTGCTGGGTAGATGATTCTTGATTTTAGTCCTAACTCCTTTGATCTCTGGAGTATCATATTCCAAGCCTTTCAATCCCTTAATGTAGAAGCTGCTAGTTCTTGTGTTATCCTGATTGTGTTTCCACAATATTCAAATTGTTTCTTCCTGCCTGCTTGCAGTATTTTCTCCTCGACCCGGGAACTCTGGAATTTGGCTATAATATTCCTAGGAGCTTTCTTTTGGGGATTTTTTTCCAGAGGCTATCAGTGAATTCTTTCAATTTCTGTTTTGCCCTATGGTTCTAAAATATCAGGGCAATTTTGCTTGATAATTTCTTGAAAGATGGTGTCTAGGCTCTTTTTTTTTTTCATTATTTTACCAAAAGAAGAAACGGAAGTAGTCTGGGTTTCTTCACACCAACCAATTATTTTGTATTTTAAAGTTTGGGATGCTTTTCCATAATGAGCTGAATCACAAATCTATTTGAAAAATATATATTTATATTAAAAAAAAGATTCATTAAGTTTTTGCATGTAAAACATCAATTGTATCTCTTATCTTTGATTCTATGCTGCTGGGAAAAAGGTTGACCAAGTTAGTATGTTAATTTGTCCTCATTTGCAAGTATATACATTTCATACTTTCCCAATGAAGAAGTTAACCTTTCTTGATACAATCATGACAACAGTGATTATGAGGCAATATCCTGCCCTTAATAATGTCAGTTTGAAGCCATCAACATGAAAATCCTTGATAAGGTGAGAAGCTGTCACAGGGAATCAGTTAACTGATTTGCCTAAAGATCAGCAATACTATTTTTCTTAAGTCTTTTTGCACAATTGATTTTTAAAAAAGAAAAGAGAAGAAACACCCATGTTTTTTCTCTTTCCAAACTGTCCTGGGCAATATGATACTGGCCCGCTGAAGTTGTCACTGTTTGAACCCTCATATATTTCAGCTTGTAGGACGTTCATGCCCCATTGTTTTTTGCCTGAAATTTGTTGAAAATGTTGCTGTCATAGATTCATATGCAAGTGTTCTGGCCATTTGGAGATCACAGGAAAAGCTTGTTTTTTGTATGGCCCAGAGTTAGGCTGTCAGATTGGAAGTGGTGCCGATGCCTCTCCACTCACGGTCATATCCATTTGTTCTATTCCACTCGTTTCCACGGGATAATCCACAAGTGTCTGAGTAGTTGCTGCACTGGCTGAAGCACCCTTTCCCCAGAAATCCCCAGGAGAAAATTTGACTGGGCTGACAGGTATCTAAGAGCTGCCAACGAATCTTCAAGGTGAACGGATTTTTGGTTCAAATGAAAATGTTTCTTTCACGCTTTCAAGTACAGATGGAGCCACATATGTAAAACCCAGAAAGACCTGGTTGGCACTTTCATTGAGAGTTGAGTCATCTTAGCTGTCAACAGGTGTATGACATGTAAACTTTGAATCAAACTGGCTCACATCCTCTTCAGATTGCAAAAGAGGTTTAAAGGGGGTCTCCATCTTCCAAGCCATAAGTTCTTCCCAGTTAATGTGTCTGAAGAGAGGATGAGCCTGAACTTCTCCAGCATGCCCAGGACCAGCTCCAAGATGTGAAACAGCATTTCTTTTTAGCAGCTTTTCAAGCAGATCTCTGGCTTCTTTGGTGAGGTAGGGAGGCAAATTAAGTTTACATTTGAGGATTTTGTCAATTGTCTTCTTTCTGTTATCCCCAGTAAATTGACATGCTCCAGTCAGCATGTCATACATTAATGACACCAAACTCCACCAGTCCACAGCACAATTATGGCCACTTCTCATCAAGATTTCAGGAGGCTTATATTCTATTGTACCACAGAACGTGTGTGACTGTTCCATCATGAATGGATTCTTTGCATAGTCCAAAGTCTGTCAATTTCACATGACCTTGGTGATTAAGCATAACATTTTCCGGTTTCAGGATGA
This sequence comes from Pseudochirops corinnae, assembly GCA_028646515.1. Taxonomy (NCBI): domain Eukaryota; kingdom Metazoa; phylum Chordata; class Mammalia; order Diprotodontia; family Pseudocheiridae; genus Pseudochirops; species Pseudochirops corinnae. The sequence continues at coordinate 21,504,255 of CM053589.1, read as the reverse complement.
TCCCTTTTTCATGTAAGTGCCCCAAAGCCATGGAGATTTCTGTCAAGTAAAAGCAAGCTGTATCTTCCATAAATATTCCCTCTCTTTCTAACTGCATAAATAATTCTCCTCCACTGAGATACTCCAGGATGAATTGGAGTTTTCCACCAGTCTGAAAGGCATAATTTAAATCCACAATGAAGGGATGCTTTACTTCCTCAAGGATATTTCGTTCTGTTTTTGTATGAGCTCTATCTTTTGCATTTCTTACCATCATAGCCTTTTAAAGCACCTTCATGGCAAATATTTTCCCAGTATTTGCTCCTGTTACCTTTTGTACTTGGAAAACCTTTCCATAGCCCCATTTGTTCTCGAAGTACTTGAAGTAGCTCAAAACATTCAGGTCTTACTTTTTCTGGCCCTTTGTTCACACTAATTTCTGAGATTCCAAATTTTTCACAATGTTCCATGCCAATTTCATATGGTCCAACTCCCCCATGGTCCATGCTTTCACTTAATTGACCCCCCTTCCTCCAGCTTATCTTCTGAGCCTGTGTCCTCTGGCTGGTCCAGGTTGATGTCAAAAATTCCTGCCATGTCAGCTTCCCTGTCTCTGAAGTCTGGCACTAGGTAAAATCTGTCCCGTCCCCGCCACCTCATGGACGTGGACCTGCTGCAGCCACTGCTGCTGCCACCACCATCACCAGCTGGTCTCTAGGCTCTTTTTTTGATCATGGGTTTCAGGTAGTCCAATCATTTTAAAATGATCTCTCCTGGAT
>CM053589.1:21481884-21502997 GCA_028646515.1 Pseudochirops corinnae | reverse complement strand
AGATACACAGGCACTGTGGTCGGGAGATCCATCCTGCCCTACTGAGAAGTGACATAGGAGAGAATAGACTGGGGGAGGGGGGACACACTGGGTTGGCTGTTTTGGGGCGGTGGGTAGGGGGAAGAGGGGGAGAAAATATGTAACTCAAAATCTTGTGGAAATGAATGATGCAAACTATAATAAAATTAAAAAAAAAATTTAAAAAAAAAAAAAAAACTTCAATCACACTTTATACTGAAGCAAAGCCTATACTGATGTGTGACCACATTTTAAAATCTCAGCAAATACTGATTCAGATAAGTACACTGGCATTAACAGTCTTCAAATATTTGACAAGTGACATCTCAATATATATTACCAGTAACAGTACAGCTCAATCAGAGTTACAGAAGTTTGGAGCTAAATGAAACCCTGGAGATTATCAGTGTCAATCTCCTTACTTTACAGAGGAGTAAACTAAGGCCTTTAGAGATGGAGTGATTTATTCAAGGTCACACAGCAAGTTATTGGCAAAGCCAGGATTAAAACCCAGGTATTCTGAATTCTAATTCAATGCTCTTTGTAAATTATACTGCCTCTTTCTACTTCAGCATTCCTCTCCCTAAGACCAAGGTGATCTGTCCAAAGTATGGAAAAAACAATAATGATATAAGTGGCAAAAATGTCTTCATTTCTAAAGGTCAGTTGGATCAACTCTTTTGTGAGAAGGCAGTTTGGAAAGATACATACAGAAGCCTGAGAAAGGCCTAAAGTAGGTCCATCTTAATCATGTCTAGCAATCAATAGGTTAACATTTCTGAGACAGATTATGCTTGCATCGAACACCTTAACCTCATCCAAGAAGGTAGATTGTGTAAGTGAAATAAATTAAATCTGGGCATAGCCACATAATAGCTACAAATGGATATATTTATGAATATTTACAGAATAAAATAAGGATTTTAACATGTAAAATCTACTAGAATATTGGGAAACAGTTTAGGGACAGGAGTACTTGACTGGTAGTAGGGACGACTTGGTTTTCAAAGATGCACATCATATTGCTCTTACCTTTTTAATTTAACAAAGAGACACTGTCTATTTACAGTATAAAGTTCTACTTCTACAAAAAATAGTGCATTCTGTTCATTTTAGAGGACTACTACAATATATTTTCAATGTATTTATTGATTAGAGGTCATAGGATTATAGATTTAGAGCTAGAACAGCTCTTACAGGTCATCTGGTCCAACTCTTATTTTGGAGATGAGAACTGAGGCTCAGAGAGTTTAAGTAAATTGCCCAGGGTCTGATAAATGTTTCAAGTGGTATCTGACACTACACAAGTTCATTTATATATATCGTTGGTGATACAGACAATCCAATCTGTCAATAGCAGTACATAATAATTAGAAAAACAAAAAAATCACAGGAAAAAAACCCACAGGGATATGGAATTTGAATAAAAAAAAAATTACTGATCTTGTTTAGATTGAAGAAATGACATTGGCCAGAAATCCTTAGCCTATGATATAGTCATGTCAGTGTGCCTTAAATCAAATGTCTATAATCACAGTTCTAATGTAAGATCTTTTTATATAGCTTTGAAAGACTATCTATATCAACATCCTTCTGATCTATATAACCTTTAATAGTACTCTTACTTTTAGCACTATTAGTTCTAGTTCTAGTTCTAGTGTGAAGACTGGGGAGAAGCTAGAGAGGCCTGTAAGAGACAGGCCTGCAAGAGATAAATCAAGAAAGAACAATGTCATAAACATTCAGAAAAACAAGAGTATCCAAGCGGAGAGGGTAATCAGTAGTGCCAAATACTACAGAGATGTGAAGAAAAATGAGAACAAAGAAATGTCATTGGATTTGGTAATTAAGAGATCAATGGTTTCAAGTAGAAATCAATTTCAATTGAGCGATGGTACTGAAAGCCAGAATGCAAGATGGTGAGAAATTAAGCCAAAAAAAAGAGAATGGAGGTAAGGAAAAGCATCAGCCTTGTCCTTGGAGCTTGCCTGTCAAAGAGAAGAAAAATATAAGACAATACTCAAGTAGGAGGAACAGTCAAGTTTTTTTGGTTTGGGGTTTTGTTTTGTTTTTTTAGATGGAAGAGACCCAGGAAGACCTAACTAGTATAGAGGGAGAGACTGAAAATTAGAAAAAGAGGGAATGGTGGTAGGAGTGTAGCAATGGGATGGGATGGGAAACAGAAAGAGTACTAAAAGAACGGCAAGCAGAAGGGCCATCTTATCATCACAGACTAGAAGAAAGAATGAGTTACAATGACAAGGAGTTTTGAGATACAGATAAGGGGAGAAGATGAAGCTCTCACATTTTCTCAGTAAAATATGAAGCAAAATCCTCCAGTGGAAAAGGGGGGGAGGGGATTAGTGTGGGAAGACTGAGTGGAGAAGAGGAGATTTAGAATAGCATGTTTAGAATAGAGAATCAATTAGGGATGTCGATCAATAAGTAGGGATGTCAACAGATGGTTATTCAAATTAAGAGTTACTAGTATATCATAATAGTATTTTCTGAGCACTGGCAAAGCCTGGCTAACAAAACTATAAAAAGCATTATGGGACCTTGAGATAAGCAGTGTGAAAAATTCAACGTGGGGAAAGACCTTAGAAAGGTACTTTGAGACAAAAGCAAAGAGAACCCAAGCCTGCTGCTAGGAAAGGCTACAACTGGGAATAAGACGAAGGTGGGGCAGGGGAAAAACTCATTTATTGTATGGACACTGGGGAGAATGAAGTGATCATCTGAATCTTTCTTTAAGGAATTATTCCTGCTATCTACATAACTAGAATAACTTGCTTCTAACTGCTGACTGTGTAGAAATCGGTGTTGCCCAATTTATGGTTTTTCATAACTATTGTTAGATACTTACCATAGCACTAGTTCTAACACAGCCAGGAGGAGACACTATATACTGCTGGTAGTATCAGTAAGGACTAGATGGAGTGCGCGAACTATAGCCACAGCTCTTCCTGATTCTTTAGAATTTTATTTAATGTTGTTGAACAAGGTATTTATGTATGAAATGTCATTCTAGCTATAGCTTTCTATAATATGAATTGCCAACCTTTCTGTAACAAAAAATGCAAATTACTCTATCTTTATTAAAAAGCCACAAAGCCACATGTTTTTATAGCCATTAGTAAAACTGAATAAACTTTTAAGCTTTTCAGGTCACCTTTGTTTTCCCTGTTTCATTCTACATTAAAGAAGCTACAGAAAAGTAAAATCATGCAAAAGATGAATCTATGCAATAACCCTCTATCTGTGTTAAGTTAAAATTACAGAGACAATAAAAAAGCTACAGTGGTACAAAAACAGCAAAATACAAGAGTCAATAGTACTATTTCTATTAGATCCCAAAAGATTTTGATGTTTGGCACAGGAAATTATATGAAGGACTAATCAATGTTAATTAAAAAAAAAAACAGGGCTAACCCTAGGAAAAATTGTGAAGTGGAAAAAAGTGTCTATGAAACATTAAATGTTGAGTTTATAGATAAAACATTGTAGATAAAACATTAATGTTTATCTATTCTACTTTTTTAGTGATGCCAGAGTAAGCTTAAGGTGCTTTCATGTTGCCTTTAGGTCTCTCGTGGCTCCCCACTATAAAATCCAACTTTGGCAGAAACCTACCAACTTACTATTACAATATTTCTTTTGCCTCTTTCATCAAAACGTGCCCTGAAGACCCTGTTTTTGGCTGTGTGATGGGAAACAAAACAAATTAAGTATTTCCAGTTTCCTTATACACTGAATGTTTTCCTCATTTCTGTGCTCTCACTGAAACTGAAGGGATCTATTCAGAGTCTGTGCAGACTTATTGCTTCAAAGTTACAGCTCAAAATATCTCCATCTATTTTACCGTTCACCTCCTAGACTCAGCTCAGGACCTAAAGCCTTAGACATAAAGGCCCTCCCCTGCAAAAGAGAATTGCTATTCATAAGTCTCTTGAGGGTGTAAGCCCCAGTCAAAACGTACTCTCTTTGCTAAAGGCTGGCCAGCACACTCCCACAGAAGGGAAAGGCTCACTTCAATGTTTTAAAAATATGACAGAAAAATAGAAATAGTCAACTTCTATTCTGCTTGGTTATTTCCAACAAGGAGAAATGTCTTCGGACTAGAAAAAAGCAGAACAATATTAAAAAAAAAAAAGACTTTAAGATTAAACACCAGAAGGAGACAGGAAGAAAAGATCTACCTGATTTAATAGGAAGAAAACATTTGCCTGCTTTAAATGAATTCCAGTCCTTATGGCCATTTACATCCTAGGTGTAGCACCAATGCAATATTCACAGTGCCCATGATCACTACAAATACACCTGCATGGTGATCGATCACAAAATAGAAGACTATCCATACAGAAGACAAAAGCAAAACATTTATACAGACATCAGAAAACTGAATCCTAAAACCATTTAGTCAATTCCATCACAGTAGCAAAGAAGTTAATAAGTTACAAGAGCACAAAGAGTCACACTATCCTTTAGCATTCCCACAAACTAACACAAGCCTAGCTGTCACAGCAGGTGGCAAACAGCAACTTTAATTCACAAGTCTGTCTGTCTCCCAACCATCTAGCTGTCTCTGACTCCCAGCTTCCTGTGGGCTCTGCTCCATCCTTCAGCAAACTTCTCCCAAGACAAGCTCCATGTGATTACATTCAGCCTATTAGGGGGCAGAGTTTATTTTCAAAGCAGGGAAGATCTTCAAATTCTCATTCGCATTACACTAGAGCACTGAATTAATTTACAGATATTACATTGTAGCTATTAACTCTTAAAAGTTAGTCGGGGGAAAAAGGGGCGCAAAAAACTGGAAATTTAAAATAGTCCAATTATTTTTTAACTAGGAAAAGAAGAAGATTCTGGAAAGATGGTGGAGGTCAGAAAATTCCAAGCTCTCAAAATTTTCCCCCCACAAAAGAGGTAAAATAGCACATCAGGGCAAGCAAAGGGGGGGAGAATAAATAAGAACAGAGGCACCACAGGGGTCTTCCTGGGATAATTAGAGAGCTGAAGGAAAATCCCAGGAGAGGTTTGGTCCCAGTGAGAAGTAACCACTTCCAGGGTATGGTCTGTTTAAATAATAAGCAGCAAGTCACTTAAACAATAAGGGGCAAGTGTTTGGGATGGCTGGGTTGGAAGGCTGCCTCAGCCCCAGCCACAGGACCTTTTATCCCCAGAAGAGTAAGGGAAGTTGTGCTACTGAGATGGGGAAGACAGGGACCTCTGCTGATAAGTGTTTGGGATGAAAAAAACCTCACCAATAATTTAATTAAAAAACCAACACAGAGATCTCTTAGGATAAGAACAGGAGTTTATTTTCTTCCCCAGGAAAAGAGGGTGGTCTTACCCATGACTCTTCATGGAGGAGAGGCACCAAGGTGTCGGGGAACAAAGTTTTTATACCCTAACACAGCAGGGTCATATTTCCCCCATTGTCCCTCACTCCCACTGATTGGGAGAGAGAGCTCAAGCTGTCCCTGACTCCCACTGGCTGAGAGGAGGGGCCCACAAAGGCGCAAAAGCAGACAAAGAACCGAAGGTGGGGGGTTGAAAGATTCCCAAAGGGTCTTGCTGCTGATTGATAGAAGCAATGGAGGAGGAAGAGGGAATTAACAATCCAAAACTGCCTGAGAAGTTTTCACTCCCCCCGGATAATCTCCCCTCCCTTTTTATACTCTGAAAACTTTTTATTATATTGCTCATCTTCCCAAGATGGGATCCCCAGGAAAGAAGTAGTCCTGGTAAAGGCCAGGTCCGGACTCTTGGGAAAGCTGTCTGCATCTGACACCATCTTTTTCAGACCCCTTGGCTCAGAGGAGGGGTAATCTTCAGATGATTAGAGTTCATATGCACAAGCTGGCACAGCCAGCCAGACCTGACAGGGTTCTCAGAAACATAGGATTTAGCATCAAAGGTACATATAAAGGTCCAGTTTCCCAGCCATGCAAAACTATGTCCCAAGAGTATAAACAAATAGTTCAGTTTTCTTAGCCACAGAGGGCGAGGCTCAAGCAATACAATAAGGTTTTCTCACAATTTTACAGAATTACATGATTACACTAAGTCAAGTACAGATTAAATTTCTTAGATGATATACAATATACTAGCTTTTAGAAAGGTGATTGCATGTCACCAAGATAACCAAGAAAACTTACACACAAACTATACAAAGTAAGAGAATCATTATTACCAATATCCATTAACATCCGATTCCTTGTATTCCAGTGACCTGTTTCAACTAAACAACACTATTGAATCCCTGATGCCTCATGCAGTTACACAATTCAGAAAGGAGTTCTGCTTCTCCAGCTTAAATCTAGAGGTTACCAGATAATTCTGACTTAATATAAATTAGTACAATCATTTAAAATTGGTTCCACATTTCTGAAACTTCAGAGAATTTTCAGTTCATTTATTAATGTAATACCTGGACTCTTTGACAGTCGTGTACGTGGACATTTGATCAACTGTCAGACTTTCAGGACTTACTTTAAAAAAAAACAAACCTGAACTTAAGAGAAGATTTGATATACAAAAGCCAAGAGAAACATAAGGTACACACAAAGACTGATTAAAAGTGATTCAAAAAGGATAGAACATTTATCTTTTATGTATGTAAAATGTAAAACATATGTCTAAGATTGTCATTAGCAATTGATATCGTTTGTAAGAGAGATTGGGGTAGACCCAAGTATGATATGACTTTAAAATGTAAAACCATATAGGAACAGTTAAAAAGAGTAATAATCTTATACAAATGAGGTGTGAAAGGACGAAATGACACAGAGAAATTACAGGGGAAAGAGGGCTGGTAATTTTGGTAACCTACTTTCATCAGGAATCGGAGGGAAAAAAGAGGGAAAAACACACAAAAATCTAGAATAGTATAAAAGTCTTTTAAATTCAGAATAAATAAAATGGTAAGGCAATAGTGAAGGAGGGAGAGGATAAGGGAGGGATATTTAAAGGGGAAGGTGAGGAAATAGGTTAAAAGGGGGATATAGAAGGGTATTTGTATTTTTGGGAATGGGAGGATAAGGGAGGGATCCTTGGAGGGGGGCTAGGCTAACTAATAGGAGGGCAAGCTAGTGGGTAGAAGTAAACTAGAGGAGTCAGGAGCGATAGGAAATAAGACACATGCACAAACATAAAAACAAAGATCAGGTGTAGAATTTGTTAGGGAAAGTGTATGTCTATATATGTACCTATGGTATGTATCTATGTATGAGCATGTATTTACCAGTAGGTAAAAATATATCTGCACTTAATTGTGGCTTTTGAGGAGGTGGGGGGAAGAACAAAATAAATATATGTATAGCGCTCATAAAAAAATTTTCCCTGATAGTGTTAGAAAATCAACAGTAATTTCTTACTGAATGAAAATATTAATGATATTTCCATGTGTCAGTAGGAAGTTATGTGTCCTACGCTTTTGCTAATATTTTCCTCATTTTATATTTATAATTTTATGATATACACAGGGTATTATCTGAAATTTGTACAAATTCGGTAAACCAAGGCAGACAGGTTAAATGACTGACATAAAATCAAATGGAAAGTTGGTAGAATAGTGGCCTAATCTTCTAATACCCAGGCCTCTGTTCTTTCCACTAAACCATGCTAAGCCATTCATGCTAAATTAAAATAAGTGGTTTATAACATAATAATTATTAGTTAATGGTACAATCCATGCTAGAAAAGTCACTAAGCCACCACAGTCCTACTGCTGAAAGTAGATAACATTTAGGAAACAACACAGAAGTATGCTAAGGGTCTATAATTTATTAAATCCTTCATCCTAATGTTTGATAATATTATTCTACTGGATATTTTCAAATTTCAAATCAAAAATTTCTTGATAATATATAATTTTCAAAGTCAAATAAACCTGGACATTATAAAGACCTTGTATTCCTTTGTGAAGCTATCAAGTTAGATACTGTACAAGGTGTTCATGGTCAGAAAATTGATTTTAGTATCAATGAGTGTATATACAAAACTGATAATAATCAATTATTCATCAAGGAAAGATGACAAATTGATTAGAAAATTATTAAGTATGGAAATGTTAAGAACCACCTAGAATGAATCAAAACAGTTTTTCTATTCAGTTTTTTACTTTTACACAAAGATAAATTGCCCAACTTTCTAAATCTTACAGAAAGAAAATAATGAACTGATCAATATGTTGCAAGATCTCAAATAAACTGTCAGCCCTTCAGAGTAGAGACTATTCTCCTACTTAATACATACTGTTTTCCAGAGATCTGAGATTAAATGTAGGCAAAGTAGTCATTTGCCAAGAAAGAATGTAATATATAGATGGATGGGTAGAGTGATGCTTTTTAACATTTCCTTTTATAAATGCATATATCATTAATGCCATAAAATTATATTTTTCATGACACATAAATTTATTTTCATTATGTTAAGTTCCATGTACTACAATGACAGCTCAAAGCCAGCAATAGGCAGTGATACAAAATCGTTACAAATTTTAAATCCTATTTAGAGTAAAATAAGGTCCTATTCTGCCCTTGGTCTCTACCTCCTTCCACCATAGGCTAGAGCACAAGTGTCTGCTCTATGTTGTAGAGCCTACAACACTCCGAAGTGCATCTCAAAACCAGCTTAAAATGTAACTGGAAAATATTTAACAAAATAAATAAAAATAAAATAAAATACAGATATCAATATGAAGCCTGCAGCGATCCTTATGTACAGATTAGTAGGGCCCATTTTTATTCGAGTTACACAAAACTGGGCTAGCGGACAGGGTATGAACTTTGATTATAATGATCTGGAGAATTCCTGGAAACTTCTTCAATGAACATACATGACTGTCAAAGAGTCCAGGTATTACAATACTAAAAACAAAAATAGATGACATTCTCATTAGTATAAAATAATTATTTTGCATAAATTGATCATAGGATCAATTCTACATTTAGAACTGAAAAGGAAGTGAGATTATATCATCCAATCCCCTGATTTTATAGATAAAGAAACTGAGGAACAGTGTCAAAGGCCAAACAAGTAATGAATACAAATGAACCCAGGTCCTCTAACTTCACAGTCAGTGCTTTTTCCACAGTACTATACTTCTAGACTTATTTAAAAAAAAAAAAAACCCTCTCCATTAACAGGTTAATATATCTTTGATATTCATATTGATGATTAAAAACTGTTAAAAGAAATTAAGTATGACTTAGATGAACTTTAAGTAAAATATAAAAAAATAAAACTCAATTTTTATTTTTTCAATGAAATAAAAATAGTAGATAAGCGAAATACAACTAACTTGTTTTGGAACTAAATAGAATTATTTTTCCATTCTATTAGAAGTCAGTGACAAGAAACAAAAATAACATGTATTTATTTAGAAACACAGTTTTCATCCTATACCCAGAAAAAAAAGGAAAACATGATAAAAGACAATGTTGGAGAGGTTATAAAAAAGCAAGTGCACTAATGTATTGTTGGTGGAACAGTAAACTAGTAAACCATTTTGGACAGCAACCTGAAATTATACGGTGGTGAAAATGTCTATACCCTCTGACTTAGAGAAACTCTTACTAGGTCTATGTATCCAGGAGGTCACTGAGGGAAAAGAAAATCTCCATATGCACCAAAACACATATTAGAATATTACTGGGCTGTAAGGCAAACACACAAAGACAGAGAAGTATGGATGAACTTAGATGAATTGATGGAAAGTGAAGTACGCAAACCCAGGAAACCAACACAGACAATGACCACAACAATGTAAATGGAAAGAACAATGATAACAAAATAAATGAAAAAGAATATTTACAAAATGATAAAGAATAAGCTGGACCCCAAGAAGAAATATAGCAAACCATACCCCCCCCTACATACAATTCTGCAGAATGGAGAGTTGGGGAGTCCATGAGTGTGGAACACTAAATATAACAGCAGAATTTTTCAAAGTACTGTTCAATTCTCCTAAATTTTTCTCTTATTCCCTTTTTTTTCTGTTTCAAAAAAAAAAATTCTTAATAGATGTCTCTCTGGGAGGAGGAAAGGAGAAGAATATAAGAGAAAATCTAGGCAACATAAAAACAAAATAAATCAATTAAAGCAATAAAATCCATTAAAAAAAACCCAACCAGCAGTAAATCCCAGAGCATAATTTGAGATTAATATACATTCAGCTCAGTACATTTCACCTCTAATCTAACCACATTCTACAATGAGAACCGGTATTCAGAAAAAAATAAACTTCAGAGACCAAAGAACTTTGAACCAAAGAAAGAATATCCATCAACTTACCAGAAAATTGACTTAGCTGAAACACTCTAAGGTTTCTAATCTTATACAAATATGGGAAAATAAGTATGTTAATGAATTCACCAAAGATGGCATGATCTTTAAATATTGCCATTTCAGTTTTTATTCCTAAAAAACATACACTTTATTTTTATCCCTTCCACTTCAGTATATACACTTTCAAAGTTAAATAGAATAGTTTTCTTCTCAGCAACACCCAACATGGAAAACAATTCAAAGTGAAAAGCAAAGACATCCAAAGTGCATTCTTAAGTATGTAGTTTTAAATGATGTCTAAGAGAATGCAGTTATTTATGAACTTTCATTCAATAATTTTCAATGAACCATAAGAATTCTTCAGGTGTGTAAGTACATATACACGTGTGTATACACATACACACACATAAATATATATGCTACTTAAAGAGCAAACCCCTAACAAATAAGCTCTCTGGTAAAAAAAATACCTATTAAGAAAAAAACAACAGGAGCAGCTAGGTGACGTGGTGAATAAAGCACAGGCTCTGAAGTCAGGAAGACCTGAGTTCAAATCTGGCCTCAGACACTTAACACAAAACAAGCTGTGTGACCTTGGGCAAGTCACTTAACCCCAACTGCCCAGCCTTCCCCGCTCCAAAAAGCAAAAAAAAAGAGAGTAAGAAAAAACAACAACACTAAACTGAATGAATCAACATTCCTTTAAAAGAGGTTAAATATTCTCCTGTATAGCATATTTAGTTTGGGACTGAAAACAGAAATTACATAAAGCTAAAAATTAAATTAATCACAATTAGAGAATTTTAAATTCTGAAAGGGAGCTTAAAGACCAAACATTTCAATACCTTTATTACATAAATGAAGAAACTAAGGAGGGAATGATTTAAGTGAATTGTATATGATCAAACAGATAGGCAGTCACAGGAAAAAAACAAACATATCCTAAAGTGTAATTCCAAAGTCTCTCCCCTATCCAATCCATCCCTCATACAGTTGGAAAACTGATATTTCAAAAACAGTTTTGACAATTTCACTCTGCTGACAGAGAAGTTTCATAGGCTCTAATAAAGTTCTAATGGATCTCTCTAAATAGAGATCCTAAATAAACCCAATATCAAAAAAGGAAATATGACCTAAGGGGGAAAAATCCTGGTCCTGATGGATTTACTTAAGAATTTTATCAAACTTTTAAAGAACAATTACTAATAATACTACATACATTATTCTCAAAAATTGAGAAATCACTCCATCAGGTTCCTATTATGAGACAAATATAGTGCCAACTTCTAAACCAGGTAAAGATAAAACACAGAAGGAAAACTATAGACCATTATCATTAATGAACATTGATTCAATAAATAAAATGCAGTCAAGGAGACATAGTGTTTCATTCAATAAATCATTCATCATAACCAACTTGGATTTATTCCAGGGATTCAAAAATAGTTCAACTTCAGGAAAATAATCAACATATGTAATCATCATATTAAACAGAAAACATCTCAAACCTCATGATTATCTCAAAATATGTGGTGAAAGTCTTTGACAGGGTTATACAATCATTTCTGCTAAAAGCCCAACAAAGTAGCAGCATTTTTCTAATACAGCTTCCCTGATCCCTCACACCAGCTGACTGATCCCAGCTGTCCTAATGCAACTTCCTAACTACAAAGGTGCTATTATCATCCCATATCCTGCTGAGGAAACCAAGGCAGAAAGAGATTAAATCACTCGTCCAAAGTTGCATTGCTAATAAGTGTCTGAGGCCAAATTTGAACTAAGATCCACCTGACTCCAGGACAAGTACTCTATCTATTGCACCAACAGGCAGAAAGAAATTAAAGACATGAAGACAGGTAAAGAGGAGAAAAAAATACCCGTTTGCTGAAAATAGGATGGTTTACTTAGATTTGGTCAATCAGAAATTTATCCTGTAAACTTACTAGTATATTTAATACATTAATCTATGCTGTATATACCTAGCTTATATATTGTTCTTTATAGGTTGTCTCCTCCATTAGAAAGTGAGTTCCTTAAGAGAAGGGGCTTTCTTTTGCCTTTCTTTGCATCTCCAGCCAATATAACATGGTGCCTGGCACAAAGTAGCACTTAGTAAATATCTATCGATAGACTGATTGACTTTTACTTCCCATAGAGGTAAAAAATAGTTGTAGGGAATACCCTAAAAACAAACGGAAAACCTATGTTTCCACCTTAGTTTAGGTGATGTGTGATTTCCTCTAAATTTAAAAGTTCCCAAAGTGGGTGATACCTCCCACTGGGGAATACTGGAATGATCCAGGGGTGTGGTAGTAGTTTGAAAATTTAAAAAACAAAACAATAAGGAATTTTTAAAAAGTGGATTTCTGGGGGGCACTGAGTAATTTTTTTTTAAAGGGGTGGTAGCCTAAATACATTTGAGAACTTCTGCAAGATGATTTGGATACTCTTCATGCTTCCATTAAAGGACACATCAGACATTTAACCAAGAACTTTTTTACCACTACTGCCTCCAGAAGATAAGTCTCTGCACTAAAAATAGAAAATAGTCTACTAAGCAATCTTAAATGCCAGGGAGTTTCTCAAAATATATGGCTAGTTGCTTATTGCATTATTATAATAGAGAAGCCTCGAAATAATTTATGTTATTAAGGCTAAGAGTAAGTAACATAGAACAATCAATCTATTATAGTTATGTTGTGCTCTGAATATGTTATTGGCATTACAATTTACCGGCACATGTCTTCACTGATTTCAAGAGGAAACTGCATATAAAATAAGATGACAGAATAGCCTTGTCAAGTTTTGTGGCTTATTATTTGTCATTTTTAAAAAAAGTATCCCAATATGGAAATAACTGATGACCATCAGCAAGGAACCTTTCAAAGTGACTAGCTCAGGCAAGTCTCATCTCTTCTTCTCCACTAGAACTCTGTTTCATGATTATTTTGTGGTCATGAAGAATTTGAGCCACTGTAGCAATTCTCTGAGTGATCACAGTTAAAAATCCCATTTTTCACATTATTTAAGCTCATTTACAATTATTATAACCATAAAACTTACTGCCCAAATACTTATGGAATATGTGGCTCAAAAATCAATTGATTTTAAGCACTATAAAACTATAATTCCTAATCTTCCAATACTATAATAAAAACAACTTCATTATTTAGGACTGGAAAAGTATCATTGACAACTAACTGTACCAAATCCAAAATTAAGATGATCATATAAATGAATAAATTCATTCATTTATACATACGGACATCAGTGAATAGAAAACGTATACAAATAAGTATAATACAAGACGAACTGTAGTGGAGTACAATCCAGAAAGAAAGAGAGAATTCTAGAATTGGAAGGAAATCTCAGTGCCTATTTAGTCTTGTCCATAACTGAAACAAAATCTGCATCATAATTTTTCCAATAAGTGAACACAAAACTCTGTCCAAAGGTCTCCAATGACAAGAAATGTACTACTTAGCAATGAAGCCATTTCCTCTTCTGGGTAGCTCTAATTGTTAGGAAGGTGTTCTACATAGGCCTCTTTTCAAATTCTACCCATTGTTTCTAGTATTACACTCTTCCAAATGACAGCCCATCAAATACTCAGATAATTGAACACAGCTATCAGATAACCTTTCCTTTGCTTCCATTCTTTTCCCCAAGTTAAACATTCTAGTTCCTCCAACTGATATGGATCTACGCGCTAAATCATCTTGGTTGTCATCCTCTGGATATTATCTAATTTATCAGTTTCTTTCCTAAATTGAAGTGCCCAGAATTAAACATAGTAACACCACAGATGTACTCAGAGCAGGGTAGAATATAGAGTCTTTTACCTCCTTAAATCCTGGAAGCTATGTTGCTTAATGTAGTCCTTGATTGCGTTAGCTTTTTGACTGCTACATATGATTAAATTGAACTTAAAATACTCTAAAATCCCCAAATTTTGTTCAAACTATCTAACCATGCCTCACTCTTCTTGTAAAGTGAGCTTTTTAAATCCAATTTTAATTTATTTATCCCTAATGAATTTTATCTCAGTCTAATGCTTATTTCAAAATAGTCAAAAATGGAAGTAGTTTGTGTAGCTGTGGACAGAACACTGGGCCAGGAGTCAGGAAGACCTGACTTCGAATCTAATCTAAGAAACTTATTAGCGATGAAACCCGAGGTAAATCACTTAGTCCATTTGCCTCCATTTCCTAAAATGTAAAAGAGATGATAATAGCATTTGTAATGGTAATGAAATCTGAAGTTCCTTTTGTAATGCTAAGCTGAGAGGTACTTAGCACCTAGTTTCAAATTAAGCCTCTGTTAAAGAAACAGAAGGCATGAACCTAACAGGAAGGGGCTGAAAAGGGAGAAGCAATACTGTATATAAGGAAAAGCCAGAGAGGGAAAGGCAGAATTCCTTGGAATAAGCTTCTTGGAGGCAGGCTGAAGAGGAAAGGCCCAGGCTGAAGAGAAAGATTTTGATTTTGGGAACCTGGATGAAGTAATTTGGATTCTGGGAATGAGCTGGAGTTTCTGCTGGGAAGCTACCAGCTTCTCCTGGGAGCTACCGAAGTCTTTCAAATGACCAGCTGGAGTTGCTGAAGACTGAGGAAGCATGACTGTGATGCGGGTACTTTTCATGAACCTATTTGTGGCTGTGTTAAGCCTTGACTTCCCGGGAACAGAGACTGTGAAGGATTTAAAGTGGACTGGACACTGTAAGCTTCAGTATGGTACAGAACTGCATGTAGAGCTGGACAAGGAACTGGGAGCCGTCTGCCATTGAACACATGTGACAGTTTGGTGAATCTAAGTAGGAGTTGAGACCATAGAAGGGGATCCAGGGAATATGAGAGCCTACCCCAGGTCTACCTGAAAGAAGACTTTACTTGGATACTGTATACTGACTGAGAAGATTGCAATTTACTTGTGACTGAGGGGTGGAAGGCCTGTGTATTTTCTGATGACTGAATAGTGAATGATGGCTGAATAGTGACTGATTTGTAACTTAGTGTGCCTCATGAGTGGAGAACTTTGACTTTTTTATTTTGTGACCCTGAAGGAGGCAAGCCTCCTTAAGGATGACTGAATGACTGAGTTGAATGAATTACTGAGTTACTAAGTGACTGATTGACTACATGATTATACTTTGTTCAAAACTATGTGACCACAGTGGTGAAAACTATGTGGCCATTTTAGTGATAAGTTATTGTGAATGCTGTATTTTATTATCTGTGATAAACTGTAACACTGTGAATGCTGTACCTTGATTTACCGTGAATGTTTTGCTCTGATTTGTTACTGAATAGAGTGTTCACTATACTATGTAATCATAACCTTGAAAGCTGATCTCAGCAGCCATCCTCTGGAAAGCTGCTCATGCTTGGCTTTACACTATCTCACAGGGTTGTTATGAGGACCAAATGAGATATTTGCAAAAAGCACTTGGCACATAGTAGGCACCATCTAAATTTTTATGCCCTTCTTTCAAGATTCTGTCATCCTTGCAGTACTGCGTTACCAACACTACCTCACTATAAGTTTCATAAATATTCCATCTATAACTTTAGACAAAGCCACTGCAAGAAAAGTTAACAGCACACATTCCTGGCACAGTAAGATTTCCCTTTAAATTGATATTGAACCATTAATAACTGCTCCTGAAGTCTAATCATTCATTCCCTTATGAAACCAACTAAATGTATAATAGTCTAGGCCTAGATTGTATCTCTTCATCTTTTCCCAAAGGATAAAATGAGATATTTTACTGAACTCTTTGCTAACATAACTTTATCTACAGCAATCCTCAGAATGGCAAATTTAATAAAATCCTGTTTCTCCCAAATAGTTGATCTATACTTGATAAAGTCATCCATCTATAATTATTACTTTCTTCTCTAGAAGTATATTAAATATTCTTTAAGAAACAATTCAAGAATTTTCCTAGGAATCAAACTAAAGCTTACTGTCCCACAATTTGCATACTGTATTCTCTTTCCTTTTTTGAAAGTTGGGATATTTGTCCTTCTGTTTAGTCCTGCAGCATCTTAATATTCCATAGCTTCTCATGTATCAGACAGTACAATGCCAATCACACCAATCAAATTTTTCAATGCAGCAGGATGAAATTCATCTGGGCCAGGTGCCTTGAATTTACCAAGGGAAGCTAGGTGCAACTCTTACTATCTTATTTATATCAGGTACTAACTCCCTGTGTCCATTTTTATTATCTTTTCCAGTACAAAAGTCATTTTCCTTGGAAGAAGAAAGAAACTAAGAATTGTGAGGCCATGCTTTCTCTCTACTGTCATTTATCATTATCTAACACACCCCAAGTAATGGTTGTATTATTTCTTTGATCAACTTTTATCCCTCAAATAAGTTTTTTAAAAATCCCTTGCAAGCCATTTGCTTTCATCAGTAGCCTGAATTCATTATAAGCTTTAACACTCTTTTTGTATTTAATCTGTTACCTGCCCTTGTTTCCATATTTTATGCATTAAAAAAATCTAAGTTGTATGAGGCAGTCATCATTTTCTTTCTCTCAAGTGCTCAAATAAATCTGAGAAGAAAGCTTATCAATGAGCAATTTTCCTAATAATTTTTTCTTCAAAAATCAGATTATGAAAAGTCTTTCCTGTACTCAAGAGAGAAAAGTGGCGGAAGACTATTCCAAGGACTGTAAAAGGTCACAATATCAGAAAAGTTCAGTATGAAATCCGGAACACTTTTCTAGTAAATAATTTGCTGGGAAGAAGAGTATATTAAAGATAAAGTATATATTTTATTCTACAGACAATAGGAGAAAACTGAAGAGTTTTGAGAAGAGGAATGATGTGGCCAAAAAAAAATGGATTAAGAATCTTTTGTCAGTAAAGATATAAAAGATAAGATTGTGAAGAGGCTGACAAAATATAGAGAAACCAGTTAATGAACAATTATAATGTCACAGGATAAACTGGAAATAGAAAAAAGATGTATCATGTATCTCTGTGATTATCCTTTTATTCCTGAAATACATCACAACTTTCTTTTCGATTATTCTTTCCCTCCCATTACTTTTCTGTATTTCTTGTCATTATCCTAAATTTGATCCTACTCAATAAACATTTATTAAAATTTTATTTATGTGTAGGGCATTATTCTAGGTACCAGGGAAAGAACAGTATGACAAAACAAATAAACGCTTGCTGAAATGAATCTTCCATCCTTAAACTCCTTGGTCGATAGAAGTTTAAAAAGTTACCTGGATTATAGTCTAATAAAATGTCACTTTATTATTGTTATAGCAACTTTCCTCATTTTTTTTTCTGTAAAATCATGTTGTAAAATGGCCTTCCTACAATTCAAAGGAGAATGGCAAAAAGACAGGCATATCCTTAAGAAAATATTAACACATTTTCTAGCATTTTCAAATAAATTAAAACAATTTTAAATATCATGACTACTGTACTACATTACTGCCATCTATTTAAATATAGTATTTATAAGTGACCTAAAAATTGTGAAAATCTTACTGCATATCTTGTTTTTTCCCTTTCCTTTTCTTTTCCCACTTTTACAACAAACTACAAGTGAAAGAACTGTTTCTTTTTTGGCAAAAGGCTGACATGGTTTTATCTGGAAGTCTAAAGAAAGTGCCAGAGCATGTCAAACAGCAAAATCTAGTTCAGCTTTCATCAGCAGCATTTAATAAAATGAGTCACAAATCTTCACTTCCATTCACCTTAATTGGTGTTTATTTTATTCTAAAAATAAAAATAAAGTTGTATAACTCATTGCCTTCAAAAGGAACAAAGTAGAATAGACAGAATAGTGAATATGGATTCAAGAAACCTAGCTGTATATAATCCTAAATCAGTTAACTTCTCAGTGACTCAGTTTCCTCATCTGAAAAAATGAGTACAGCTTACCCAAGGATAGGCACTTGCTGTATCTACTTATAGGAATTTTTGTGAGGAAAGCGCTTTGTAAACCTTAACATGCTGTCTATATGTTAGTTAATATTGTTGTTTTGGTTTGTTGTGTATGATTTCACCAAAGTAAAAGAGAATAACAGGGGTTAGAAACTGCTGGATTTTATCAATTCTGAAAGGCAAAACTGGTTTCCATAAAAAATATTTTGAGTGGAAATAGGCTTGAATTAGGAATCAAGATGTCCTAGACACTAGTCCCAGCTGTAACACTATGTGGCAGTCACTTAAGTTTTGAATTTCCTAATCTATAAAATAAGAATCTAGGAATTAAATTGTCTCTAAGGTACTTCCCAGTTATAATATTCTAGAATTTAAGTAGATTAAAAAAAAAAATTTCTCAGGGGCAGAGCCAAGATGGCAGCACAGAAGCAGGAAAACTCCGTGAGCTCCTCCCATAACCACTTAAAATACCTACAAAATATGACTATACAAATTTGAGAACTACAGAATCCACAAAGTGAGAGAGGGAAATAAATCTCCCACTGAAGGCAGCCTGGAAGGCAGATAGGAAAGGTCCATAATACCGCACTGGGAGCTGTATTGGTGGTGGAATTTGGAGATGCCCCTGTATTGTCTTGGTTTTTGGATTGAGTGTTAAAGCCCAGAGCTTGTGGGTCCAACTTGTGGGATGGACTTGTTGACATGAAGGGAGAGGGCTGAACTGGGAGGAGCCGTGGATTGGGACAGAGGCCCAGGCCTGGAGAAGGCCAGAGGAACTTTGGGAGAGCAGTATCCAGTATCATGGAGCCTGAGTTGCTGAGAGAAAGACTGCTAAGGGCCCGGTAGAACTGCCCAGGACTTTTGAGAACTGCCACCCGGAACTGCCAAGGACTGAAGAGGCATGGCTGTGATGCTGGTATTTTGTCTGTCTGTTTTGATGTTGTTTTGCCAGGTTGTGGAGGTCCTGGAGCCTGGCTGTTGGTTTGGAAGCCCTGAAGGAGGATTTTCTGGTAGCACCTGCACAGAAATCCTGGAGGAGGGCCTTGCTGATGTTTTCAGGGGTTCTGAGACTATTCTACAGGCAGAGAGTGACTTGATGAGGACACTGGCTATGGCTTTGTTTAGCTTTGTCTCCCCAGGAACTGAGATTGCTGAAGGCTTGGCTCAAGTGGGGATGAGGGAGGGACCTTTCCTTGGGTATTCAATGCTGAGTTTAACCTTGCAGCTTGGGGGTGGATGGCCTTTTGTGTTCTCCTGTCCCCTTTTGGGATTTAGGGGTGGGAAACCTTTGAGTTTTTTTGTGCTCTATGATTGACCAAATGAATGTACTTTGTTTATGGTTGGAGACTAATGTCCATTTGAGAGGAGAGACTTTGACTGACTAAATGAATGTACTGTCTAGGGGTGGAGTAGTACCTGGATTGAATTGAGAACTTACTTGCTAAAGGAACAAGTTACACTGTATTTTGACTTTCTCTGTTCTGTGAATCTTTGCTGAATAAATGGGGTTTGCTATGCTGGTAATCCGAACCTTAGAAGTTGCCTTTGTTTGGCATTACAGGAGCTGACCCCAGCCCTGCATGAGTCAGAGGTTTTAGCCCAAGGGCAGCCACAACCAGCAGCTGCTGGAGCATGCTTCAGGACAGTGGCTCACTAGCACCAGTGGGTGTGTCCAGAAATACCAACCCATAAATGCCAAAAACAAAATAAAAGGTCAGGGTGGAACTCTGTTGGAAACGGGCGGGGACAGAGTATGGTCCAGCCTCTGCCCCCTGAGCAGAAGTAGGGGAGGCGTGGGGGTCTGGTAGCCACCTTCACGTGGCTGCTTCAGAGCTCTTGGCCTGCAGATTGTAGGGGGCCAATTCAGATGGTAATAGCTCTTGATTTAATCTGCCTAGATATGGATCGCAATCTTGGGTGGTGGTCCTGATGTATGTGACCAGTGAGCTGGAGCTTGTGGGGGCAGCAGAGATGGCACCCAACTAATAGCTCTGGCAGCTGTGAAAACCCCAGTGATTTGGGACAAAGCTCTCCTCTCCAGAAGCAGAGTTTTACTGTGGCAAAGAGCTCAAAAGTCAAGTAATTGAGTGGCAACATGAGCAAGCAAAGAAAGCAAAGCAAGCACAACAACGAAACTTTAGATTCCTTTTCTGAGGACAAAAAGAATCAAAGCATGGAATGGGAGGAAGACAACGAAGTCAGAACTCCTGTACCAAAAGCTTCCAAAAAAAATATGAATTGGTTATAGGCCATGGAGGAGCTCAAGAAGGATTCTGAAAATCAAGTAAGAGAACTGGAGGAAAACCTGGGAAGACAAACGAGAATGATGCACGAAAATCATGAAAAGAGGGAGAAGAAAGGAAAGAATCTGGAATTCAAAGTTTTAAAATCAAATGTTTAAAAAATATTATCATCATTATTATTGTTGTTGTTGTTGTTAACATGCAACTGGGAAGCAAAATATACAGGTATTAGGGTATGGAAATCCATCTTGCTCTACCAGAAAGTCAGAGGGGTTTTGGGGGAAGATATAGGAGAGAGCAGATTGGGGGAGAGAGTATTCACTGGGATCACTGTTTTGGAGTGGTGGGTTGGAGAAAGACGAGGAAAAAATCTGTAACTCAAAATCTTCTGGAAATGAATGTTTTAAACTAAAAATAAACATAAAATTTAATAAAAGAAACTTGCATCTTCCATATTTTGCAAAAACCATCAGTAGCTCAATTAGCAATTTTATATATAAATCCTTCTTATCCACTACAGTTAATCAAAAATAAGAATGAGAAGTATAATGAACAGATAATTTAAGATTCATACATCATATTTCAAGAAATCATAAAATAAAACTGCTCTAGAATTACAGGGTACTGTAGAAATTCAAAGATT
>CM053589.1:21465325-21481384 GCA_028646515.1 Pseudochirops corinnae | reverse complement strand
ATAAAGAAATTCAGTATTTCTCCTATTAGTTGATATTAGTTCTAGACAATGACATGAGAAAGAAATTGAAAGGCTAAGAAAAAAAGGAGGTGAAATTATCTCTATTTCCAAACAACATTTTAGTTTACTTAGAGAATCCTAAAGATTTAATGAAAAAAAAAAAGTCTAAGCAATTAATAATTTCAGCAAACTGGCAGGCTATAAAATAAATCCACAAAAGTAATAAACTTTATGTTACAGACAAAACCCAGTTGGATTACTCCCAACCTGTAATTATTCCCACTATCTAATGCCTTCATTCCTATTCATTTGATATTAAAAAAAAAAAAACCTGGAGAAAATCATGAAATCATGTTGAGTATACTACAGATGATGCTTAAAAAAAAAAAAGTATTTTTTTTATTTTTAGCTTTTTGGGGGAGGGGGCATTTTGAGTTCCAAATTTTTTCCCTCCCTTCAACCTGTCCTCCACTCATTGTGAAGGCAAGCAACATTTTATACATGGGTAGTCATGCAAAACAACTTCCACATTAACCACCTTGGGAGGGGTGGGGGGAAGCAAGAAAAATAGTAAAAAAAAAAAATTGCTTCAATCTGCACTCAAGAGTTCCTCATTGCTCTCTCTAGAGGTATGAAGTAGCATTTTTCATCATGAGTCCTTTGGAATTATCTTCGATCATTATATTAATCTGAGTACCTAAGTCTTTCACAGTTGACCATCCTTACAATACTGCTGTTACTGTTTACAATGTTCTCCTGGCCCCGCTTCAGATTACATTACATATTTCAACTGGGTCCTCATAGATGAAGGGAATTCTTTTTTATCTTTAGGGATTCACTATCTCTATCTCTCTCTAGAGATAGTGAATCCTATCTCTATTCATTACCCCACTCACCACAGCAGCTTTTCTAAACATCTCATCTCTCCTCAAGCCTCGCACAATTCTCTCTCAGTTGAGAATTTTGCCCCAGATTTCACTTAAGAAAATAAAGGTCATTCACCAAGAGCTTGTCTTGTCTCTTCTTGTCTCTTCCTTCACTTCTGACATTACTCAGATGCCTACTAATACTTTCTTGTCCTTCACTGCTGTCCCACATGAGGAAGTGGCACCTTTCCTTGTCAAACCAAACCCCTCTGTATACGCTCAAGTGATTCAAAATCCATTCTATCTTCTCCAGCAGATTACCTGTTCTATCATTCTCACTATCAAACTAATCTTTAATCTCTCCCTGTCTACTTGCTGCTGCCTATAAACAAGACCACATTCTCCCCATTTTCAAAAAATTTGATCCTAACTGTCCTTCCATATCTTTCTTTCTGTGGCTAAATTCTTTGAGAAAGTCACCCACAATTGGTGCCTCTAACTTCCTTTACTCTCATTCTCTTAATTCTCTGCAGTCTGGCTTCTAAATCTTTCAATTTCAATTTCAATTATAATTGCTCCCTCCAAAATTAACCAAGATCCTTTAACGTCAAATCTAATGTCTTTTCTCAATCCTCATCCTTCTTGAACTCTCTGCAGCCTTTGACACTACTGACCACCTTTTTCTCCTTCATACTTTCTTTTCTCTCTAGGTTTTTGTGACATTGCTCTTTCCTGGTTCACCTCCTGCCTGTGACTCCTCATGCTTAGTTTCTTTTGGTAGTTCTTTACCCAAGTCATGCCACTAAAAGTAGGGTTCCCAAGGCACTGGTCTGAGCCTTCTTCTCGTACTATACTATTTTAGTTTGGTGACCTCACCAGTTTTCATGTATTCAATTATAGCCTATATGCAGATAATCTCACAACTCCAACTGGACATCAAGAATGGAATGTCCTGAGTCTTAAACTCAGAATATCCAAAACTAATGTATTATTCTTCCTCTTAAACCCTCTCCCTCTTCCTAATCACCCTATTATTGATTGTCAAGGATACCACCACCCTCACAGTTACTCAGTAGCTTTCATATCTATGGTTCCAGGGAAATTTTATAGACAAAACAGGAATAAAGGAGATCGCAAATGACAAAATATATATATTAACTATATAAAGTTAAAAGGTTTTTTTGCATAACCAAAATCAGTCTTTGCATGAACTATCTCTGATAAAGTTATATTCAAAAATACAATTATAGACAGAGCTAGAAGGGATCTAAAAGGCAATTTACTCTATCCTTCTCATTTTACAAATGAAAATACAAGGAAATGAAGGCCTAGAGAAATTAACCAACTTCTTCAATATAAAGCAGTAACAAAACTCTGATTTGGAGTCATATGACTCCAAATATAGAACCTTTTCAATAGAATGATAAAATGTCTCTCTAGTAGACAGACCAATAGAAAAAAGGATATAAACTATTCTCAATGTGTACTAGGGGTTTAAGGAACTTATTGACATACTGGAATTTGCATTTTAGAAGGCCAAATCTCTTAGTCCTGCATAGGACTAAGATTCTTAGCCCTGAATAGGCCTTTGGACTACTTCAATCTCTGAGCCAAAAGGCAAACTGGAGTCATACCCAAGAGTTTTCAAAAAGAACATAGTTTGTGAGAAAGCTTAAAAGAAAGGATGGCCTTCTCAGTCCCACCAAGGACTCAATGAACTGAGCTTGTGGTATAGGGGCTGAAAGAGAAACCATAAGGAGAAACCAATAGGAGAAAATCAAAAGACAGTGAAGCTTTAAGAGAGGAAGGGAGAGAATGTGATGAATTATTGAGCTTGGAACAGGTATCTTAGAACAGAGAACTTGGGCTAGGCTGGCCAATTATACCCTCCTCTTCAAGAACTGAGGGGAGACCAAAGTGGAAAAAAAATTGTGCACTTTCTCCAATTTCTCCTCTGTGTTCAGTGCTAGACTCTACAATATACTCTGCTCACCTCTTTTAATTAAATATTTCTAGTATGGGATTAACTGGAGATATACAAAAATTTGATCTAAGGCAGAGAGCCAAATGTTTGAATGAATGTCAGGAATTTCTCTAACTGGGGCTCTCAGCTATTATAATTGCACTAATAACTTTCATCTGATATAAACTCCAAAAAACAGTAGAATAGGTAACCACAAGCATTAAAGAGGGCGATCATATTGCCTTTAAGCCAAAAAGTGAGCTAATAGTTATAAGAGTATGGTGGATTAAATCACTAGAGCCTCATGGGAGAGAGGAATGGGTAGAAACAGGCTAGACTTCTGTGACAAGGACGAAGAAATAGGCTCCCCTACCTTCCAGGAAAAGAAAAAAGGCAGTACACAGGATTCTAGTACCTTATAAGTACCACTTTTCTTGCCAAAATAAATATACAAAGAAGGCAAACTATAAATGACCATATAAAAAAGTGCTCCACATCACTAACATGAGAAATATAAATTAAAATATGCCTGAGGTTTCACCTCATACCCATCAAATTGATCAAAAAACGTGATATGGAAAAGACTCAAGTGTTCTACAGAAAAGCAAGCACACTGTTGAAGGAAGGAGAAAAGAAGCAAATATTTAATAAGTGCCTTCTACTATGTGCCAGGCACTACAATAAACACTGTACTTGGTCTTCATAACAAACCTACAAAGTAGATGTGATTGTTTTCCCTATTTTACAGTTAAGGAAACTGAGGCAGAATTTAAGTGACTTGCCCAGGGTTACACAGCTACTAAGTGTCTGAGGGGATATTTGAACTCAGGTTTTCATGACTCCAGGCCCAGCAGTCTATCCTCAGTGCCACCTACCAGCTGTGGACAGCACTGTGATTTGATCTAACCACCTCAGAAAGTTGTCCATAACCTTAAAATCAGTGACATTACTGGGGATAGATACCACAAGGGCAGTTAAAGACCAAGGGAAATATTCTACACTTAGAGCAAGATAGTTTCAGTAGCATATTATGGTGGCAGCTAGGTGATGTACTAAATAGCACAGTGCATATAGAGTCAAAAATAAGTGGATTGAATTCTGCCTTAGACACTAGATGTAATTTGGGGTCATATAACTTTCTGTCAACTTTGGTTTCTTCATTTATAAAATAGGATGATAACAGCACCAACTTTAAAGAGTCGTTATAAGGATCGAATTAAATAATGTATGGAGAGTTCTTCAATGTGCTTCATGAATGCTATTATTATTTGGGATAGTAAAAAACTGGAAACAAAGAGGGTGTGAACAGATAGAGCAATAGCTGGACTTTCATGAGCTGAGCCAGAGAGAAGTAATAGCCAGGTAGAGGCCGTTTACAGAGCACTTTAAGGACCAGAAAGCATTTTACAAATATTATCTCATTTTAACCTCAAAACAAAACAAGGTAGAAGCTATTATTATCACCATTTTACAGATGAGGAAACTGAGGCAGACAGCAATTAAGTGACTTGCTCAATATCACACAGTTATTACTAAGTGTCTGAGGCTCTCTTTGAATTCGTCTTCCTGACTCCAAGTCCAGCAGGCCACAAGCAGAACACAAAGGAAAACACTTAAAAGTGTCAGAACTCTAATAAATGTAATAGTGACTCCAGACAATTAATCATGAGTGAATGAAAAAGTATTTAACAAGTGCTTATTATGTTCAGAGCGCTGCTCTAAGACGAGAGAATCCCTGCTGCCAAGAAGCTCACATCCTAGCAGGAAGAGACAACAAACAGGTTTCAGCTGGAAGTTAAACTGAAATGTCCAGCAGCGCCCACGGTAAGACAGACTGTGGCGACTAATCTTCATTAGTGCCATTTCCACTGATAACACCATATTTGTGCCTCATGCTGAAACAGTTAACAGTGCCAAAACCTCTGGTTGCAAGAACTTTGTTTTCTGGGTCTGCCAAGGAAGCAGGAGCTGGTCGCACCTGCTTAGGCAGTTGTCAGGTCACACTGTTCTCTTGGATGATGGCTGTGGGGCCCAGGCTGGTAGTCATGAAACAGACCTTGCTCATGGAAGAGAAATGGTGACCTACAGGTATAGAACAAGGTATATGTTATTAGACATCGTCAAAACTTGTCTTGAACTTCTTTGCAATGTAGCTAGCAATTACATAGATAGCTCTTCACAAATATTCTCACTTATCCCCATTTTGAACATGAATAAACAGGAAAAGTAACAAAGGATAAGTGACTTGCCCTGGGTCACACAGTTAGTAAGTGTCTGAGGCTATCTGAACTCAGTTCTTCACTCTGTGTCCAAGACTTACCCACTGCGCTGTCTTGCTTGTTGTAAGGTTTACTTGAGGAGGTGAGGGGAGAGGTTATAAATAATAATAATTGTAACAATTATAATAATGGAGGAGAGGGGGTGAAGAAAGGAGAAAGATGACGGAAATGAGGCTGAGAGAATGTGACTTCTTCAGGTCACATGGCTAATAACTGAGGGAAGATCTGAATGCAGGTCTTCCTCATGTTTAAGTTCAACATTCTATTTACTATGCCATTTAGCTTCAGGGGGGTTATCAGAAAGGAAAAGGGGAAAACAATCAAACAACAACAAATATTTTAAAAAATTAAAATGTAAATGGCAATAGTAGTAACAACCATAGGATTTGGGGGAGTGTCACGAGATAACTTTTGTAAAAGTACTGTGCAAGCCTTTAACAGGCTACTATATGTCAGCTATTATTATTATGGAAAGAATCTTTTTCTTAAAAGTTTGCCAGTTCTTTCATTCCATTTGTTAAAGACGACTAATTTTCTTCATTTTAAGTTAGAACAGAAATGTCATGAGAATTCTGCTTCTCTTTCCAAGTATTCTGTTAGTACATAGCAGCCCTGCTGACCACACAGTTCAATACCAAATGGTAATGAAGTCTAAAGTCTAAAAACTGTTCACGTCCTCAAACTGACCATCACATAACTTTTATTACATAAAAATTAAAATTACAATTTTTTCTGTCCAAACCTGCGTTCCCTTAGAATCAACAAGAGATTTTTGTTCCTGATTAAATAAGAAATATAATAAATGATCTTTAAATACACTGGGATTTTGCCCAGACAAAACCCATTCTAATCTGTATCAGCCTTACTAATTTTAAAACACTCTCCATTAACGGTTTCTCACTTTTGTATTAGAACAGAAGACTTTCTAGAAATAGATCATTTTTCATCACACTGCTGTTATTAATACAAACTACACTCTTTAGGCTCATTCAAAATATAATAAAGTTTTTTTAAAAAACACCTCAAAATATAGACAAATAAACAAAAACAAGTAACCTCCCCTAAGGATTAAAAAAAACCTGATTTTTTTAATGTGCAAGAATTACAATCAATGAAAAAGAGAAGAAATAAATGAGCAACAGACCATTACGATTTTAGGAAATCAAAACAATAATTTTATCATAACTATTACCTATTTATTTGATATATAAAGCATGTTTCTAACTAATATGCGTTTTGTATAGATGCCCACATTAAAAAAAAAACAAAATTAAACTATTAACATAAACAGGGACTATGAAAGCAAAACAAATTCAACTTCTTTTATATATTCAACAAAAATACTCAAGCTTTGTCAGAGCAAGAAGATACAGAAATCACAGGTAAAGACTTTGCTCAGAAAACACTGTCACATATCCTCTTTGCTTTAAGCTTTATGGACAGAGCCTGTCAGTTGATCTTGATATTCTTAACAGAAACAAAGATTTGTCCAATCTATGTATCAACTTTAAAGCACAAAATTAAAACTAGTAGTTTGAGTTATATGTGCAAAACAAGTAAAAGTCTATATAAGACTAGGGAAGAGAAATCATGACTATTTTTTCAGCTGTTCTATATGGGTTTCCATAGCAATTTGCCAGGCATTCCACACCAAAAAAAAAAGAAAGAAAAGAAAAAAAAGGGGTTAACAGAAGATAGTTTTCCTTCCAACCAATGTAATCCTGATAGCATTTTTCTTCAAATTACTAAGTACATAGTAGCATAATACTTTCACAGAAATGTAACTCTCTGTACTTTAAAAAAAATGTAAATGGCAGGACTATGGATTCTAAAAATTTTTTTAAAAAAAGTTTTATAGTTCTTCAAAGATTGAAAAACTACTACTATTTTAAAAATCACAAGATTTAGAAAAGTCATAAGTCTAACACATCATGGAAGAACATGATCAGTGTTGCAAAGGGTTATCTCATTATGATA
Organism: Pseudochirops corinnae; assembly: GCA_028646515.1. Lineage (NCBI taxonomy): Eukaryota > Metazoa > Chordata > Mammalia > Diprotodontia > Pseudocheiridae > Pseudochirops > Pseudochirops corinnae. The sequence goes on along the minus strand of CM053589.1, from coordinate 21,474,299 downwards.
AAGACCATAACAAAGAGAAAAGATTATAAAACTAATCTAATGGATAAAGACACATTATACCAAATTCCATTTTGAGTAATGGAAAACATTGAAAATATCCCCTCAAAGTAAAAAACAAAACAAAACAAATGGCAAAGAGCTCACCAAAGGGGACTAGGTGGTTTCTTTAAACAGTTTCTAGACAAAGTTTTCAGTCTTCAGTATTACGTAGTAATCTCTTTTTTTCACGTTATCAAGTTAATAAACTTCATGGTACAGCCACCATTACGATCTAGTCCTTAAATTTCACTGTACCCAGTTTTTATATGTAAGTCTCCTACACTCAGCACTCACTAGAGCTCAGATAACGCAGTTCGTCAGATATTTCAGGGCCATCACTACGGTGCTTTTAAAAATTATTACTATGATTAATATCCTGATACTTTTGTTCACCTGATTAAAACCCTATCCAGGGCAAATTTCACAAAATTTTTCAAGATGAAACTCTCCACTTTTTGTTATTCAGACTAGATCTAACATTCAACACAAAAGAAAGAGTAACAACAAAAATAAAATCTTATTTTCTCCTGATGATAATGACATGCTACAGCTAAGACAAGACGATTTACTAATAGAAAAGAAACTCCTATTAATTAGGGTCATGTAAGTTTTTCTATCCATCCAAGTTCAAGGTACAATATTAAAGCTCTACGTGCTTCTTTGAGATGACCTGTCCATGAATCAAATCCTCTCTAAGCACGACTCCTCTGAGAGCTCTGGCAGCCTCCTTGAAACAAATAAGGGTTCATGGGGCGCTTGATAATATAAAGGTTACTGATGTATTTGACCCACAAACAGCAAACGCTGTAAATTTTCTTTTCAACCTTTGCTACTTGGCTAAAAGGATCCGTGGCTATGCTAGACAGTTCGCTACAAATTCATTTCTTTATTTTCCCAGCCACTCTAAACTGACTAGCCAATAAAAGGTGTTTGTTTTTTTTCCTTCCTTCTCAATGAGCAGAATGCCAATAGAAGAAAGAATATATTCCTTTTAATCCTAACCCAGATAGAAGATATAAAATACTTTTTTCCCACTGGCCTGTGTGAATGCTACGAATATTATTTTATGCATTTAAGATTTCTACACGTACATGTAAAAGTATTTTAATAATAAAGGGACTAATATGCAAAAAAAATACTTAAATCACAACTTTTTGTTGTAGTAAATAGCTGGAAAAGAATTGGTTGTCCATCAACCTACGGGAGAGCTAAAAAAAAATGGGGAAATATGAACATCATGAAATATTGCTATGCTATAAGAAATAACAAACAAGATGAATTCAGAGAAACTCAGGAACATTTGTATGAATTCATACCAAGGGAAATAAGAAGAAATGGCAGAGTCAGGTGTGGCACTACACACGTGTAAATCCCTGCAACTGGGAAAGCAGAGACTATACAGCAAGAATCTAAAGAAGAATAATGAAAAAGGTGGGAAGACAACAAAAACCAAACAAAGAAACAAACTCGAATCATACTACAATGAACAAAACAATTGGTGCTGGTTAAAAAAGAGATCAATCAATAGAACAGACTAGCTAACAACACACAGAAGAAAATTAGGCTAAATAGCCCAATGCTTGATAAACCACAGAGTTCAGTTATTTGGGTAACAACTCACCATTTGATAAGAACTGATGAAAAAACTGTGTACTAATACAATAGAAATTAGGTTTAGACCAATAACTGACATCTACTACTAAGATAAGCTCCAAATGTATACACAACCTAAATATAAAAGGTCAAATCACTTAAAAAATAAACAAACAAGAAAATGCCTTTCAGGCTGATGGAAAGGATTATGTAATCCTCTAATCCTATACATCATATCATATTATAAGGATTATATAAAACTTTTTAAAAATCCAATATAGCTAAAGTGAGAAAGAAAATAGCTTAACTGAGGAAAAAAATCTTTGCAGCAAGTTTCTCTGATTAAGGTCTCATTTCTAATTTATAAGACATCAGAAATTAATTCAAATTTATTAAAATAAGAATCATTTCCCAACTGATAAATAGTCTACGGATATGACAGGCAGTTCTCAAGGAAAGAAACCCAGGCTACCTATTACCATATAAAAAAATGCTACAAATCTTTAAGAATTTGATAAATATAAGTTAAAGCAATTCTAAGGTTCCATCACAGAAATACCAAAAAAAAAAAAAAAAAAGGAAAGAAAGAAAGAAAAGAAAAACGGCAAAAGTTGAAGGAGGTGTTCTGAGAAAATATGCACAAAAAACATTTTAATCAGTGATTATGCTCTACCACTACTAGGCCCCAAACATATGAAAGAGGAAAAAGGTCTTATACAAAAATATTTAGAGAAATTCTTCCTGCGATGGCAAAAATAGAAATTTTAAAAAATAATAAATAAAAAAACCCTGGAAACTGAAAGAGTATCTTCAAATAAATGTAATGGAATATTCTGCTATAAGACATGTGGGAAATGATTGTTTCAAATAGAAAGACTTGTATGAACTGATGCAGAGTGAAATAGGTCAAACCAGATAAATAATTTGTACTATATACAACATTAGTATCATAAAAAACAAACCATTTTTGAAAGAATGGTTCAATACAATGATCAACTATGATTCCAAAGAACTGATAAACAAGAATGCCAACCTCACAACAAGGAGATAATGAACTAATATGCAAAATAAGAAATACATTTCTGTGTGTGACCAGTATGAGAATTGATTTTGATTGACTGTTCCTGTATGTAATACAAAAGTGGATATTTGTTCTCTTTCTGTCTCTCTCATTCTTTCAGTGGGTAGAGGAGGTACAAAGCAGGGGTAAAGAATGCTTGAAAAATAGACAACATTCAGAGAAAGATCTAGAAAGAACAGAGTTTAAACGGAGACTGAAGCAATCTACACGCTTTCGTTCTTTTCTGTGTTTGATTTTCTTTGTTTTCTCCCATTGTTCACTCCACTGGTTACAACTCTTCTATACAACCAGACTAATGTCCCATGTGAAAATATCTGCAGAACCAAAACTTGATTGCATGCCGCCATGGGGGGTGGGGGGGCCAGTGACGGAGGGGAGAAAATTTGAAGCTCAAGAGATTATGGAACTGAATCTTGTAAACTAAAAGTAAATAAACAAATCAAATTTTAAAAATAGACAATAAGAGATGACATCAAGGGCACAAGTAGAGGGGTTGGTATTGACAAGAAGAGTTACCTCTTCTTTCAAAATTTGAGCAATGAGGACTGGATGAGAGATAATGCTGAAATGTCGATTCAGGAAGGAAAGGGAGTTAAGGATATATGGCCTCAATTAAGCAAGGTCCTCTGCTGAGAGAGAGCAGGCAGGTAGTACTGTATGCAGGTCGCTTAAGAAGAGAGAGTAGAGAACAGGTAGAGGAAATGAATTTAAAATGGAAAGTAAGACACAGATTTGTACACAATGTAATTTTTTTTCTGCTGAATTCCATATATATATTTGTCATAAAGGTTTTTAATTTTTCAAATTTGGGGTAGGGAGAAGGAAAGTGGAAGACAGTTAATGTGCAAAAATAAATAAAATATTTTTAAAAGGAAGAAAAATAGAAGAAGTGACAACCTACTGTTGGACATTTCATTTCCTGGACTAATGCTTTTTTCCTACTTCTTCATCTCTTCTCCCCAAATGTAAACTTCCTTCACATCTCTGAACTCTGCTCTTTGTTCTCTAAATTCACCTCAGAACTCATGAACTTTCAGGATCATTCCATTATTCCATTACTCCAATGATGCACTAATCCAAATCTCTAATCCTTATTTCTCTCCTGCTTTCCAATTCTATATTTCCAGCTTCCTTCTGAAGGATTATTTCTGATAGTCCTGTTCTCACCTCAAAATGAAAAAATTCAAAACTGAAATAATTCTCTTCTCCCACAAACAATTCTCCTTCCATTATTTTTCTAGTCTTCTGAGCTAGAAAGAAATTCTGGAGTTATCTTTTATTCTTTTCTCTGTAATCCTCTAGATGAAATCATTCATTTACACCTATCATTTTTTTTTCTTTCCTGGGTTTTTCACATGCCATCCTTGCTCTACACTCTCAACACTGTCTCCCACCTGGATGACAAGAACCTCCTTCTTACTTTCTTTCAGTTTCTTCAAATTTCAATTCACCTCACAGCAAATTTATTATATAAATCCTTTACTCAGTACCTAACAAAGGCTTCCTTTCCTACCACATCAAACAAAAATTGGCTTTTTAAAACCTGTTTTAATTTAACCTTATTTTCCTTTAATCCCTAGAACATACTCTCAGCTCCTATTAAGTTTAGAGAATCTTACCTTCATGACAATTCCCCTACCTGTTATACCCTCTTCCCTTACCTACTTAAATCCTATTCATCTAGAATCTACCTTAAAAACCAGCTCCTCCTTGACTGTTTCAGTGAAATGCCTGAAGCACTTACTATTTATTGTAGTACTTTTTGGCATTTATTTCTTACTGTCTCCTTTGGGAGAAACTGTATAGAGCAGTGGAAAAAAATCACTAGACAACAGAGACTCTGCATTTAAATTTCAGCTCTAATATTACTTGCTTAATCTCTCTAGCAAGATAGGAATGATCATAAGCAAAGTATAACCTATTTAATCCTACATTTCTTCATCCTGAAAAATAAAGATACTATTCACCTAACAACCTGGTAGCAATAACGTGATGATGATAACTGGAATTTATATGGTACTTTAAGACTAGCATTTGATCTCTACAAAAACCCTAAGAGATAGGTACTATTACTATCCCTATTTTATGAAACTGAGGCTGAGAGAGTCAACTAATTTGCCCAGGGTGACATAAATTTTGAGTGTCTGAGGGGGAATTTAAACTCAGGTCTTCTGGAATCCAAGTCTGGCACTCTATCCACTATGCCATCTAACAGTTCTCAAAAATAATTGCAAACTATTAAAAGGCATATAAAAGACTGCTCCAAATCAATAATAATAAAAGAAACACAAATCAAAATTAACTACAAGGCCTCATATGTCACACTCAACAAACTAATCAAGATCACAAAAGACGGCAATAGTCAAATATCAGAGGAGCTATGAGATGGCAAACTAAAACACTGTTAATGGAGCTAAAAACTGATACAACTATTGTGGAAAGCAATTTGGAATTTGTTTTTAGGATGACAAAAATGTCCACACCTTTTTTAGGACCCAGAGATTCCTCTGGAATACATATCACTGAGCAAGTTTAAGACAGAAAGAAAGTCCTATAAACACCAAAATATTAATTGCAGCAGCACTGTTTGTGGAAGCAATAAACTGAAAACAAAGTAGATACACAATGGTTGTGGAATAGCTAATCAAACTGTCCTACATGAATATAAAAGAAATGCATCTGGCTTTAATGATGAATATGAAAAATACAGAATGAGAATGAATGAGAATGAGAGGAGTTATATGAACTGATATAGTAAAGTAAGCAAAAACAATATACACCATAAGTTAAACAGTGTAAATGGAAAAAACCAAAAAAAAATGAATGTTGTATAGCTATCATGATCAATCTTGGTCTTCAAGAAGAGATGATAAAAATGTACCTTTCTCCTAGCATTGTAGAGTTGGGAACTATGGAAATGAAATACTGCATAAACCATCAGATATGGTCAATACATTGGTTAGTTTTGCTAAACTGCTTGTTTTTCTCTTTCTTTTTAAATTTTGATTGTAAGGGAGAACTTCTGGGTGGGAAAGAGGATAAAGAATATATTTGGAAATGAGGGTGAAATACAAATAAAATTATCAAAATAAAATAAATTTTTTGAAGAAAAGTTCATGGTACAGATTAAAAGCATCACACAAATGTAAGTCATTACTTACCTTTTCATTTTTATATGTCATCGTGCCAATTAGATAGTATACTCATTATTTCTAAATTCCTAAATTCTAAATACCATTAAGTATCATCTTTTTACAGGTTAGCAAATCATAACTATTTGTTGACTGCTTGGGAGGGCAGATTCAGTTTCTAGCTGTCTAGTATCATTAGGCTCATCCTAACTGCATATACAGCTTTCCATTTTCATTATTTGTTTACTTGGAAAGTACCAGTCTTTTGTTATTAACTATCTGCAACTGCAAAATTATAAAAGGTATTATGAACACAGACAATATTGTGACAAACTCCACACTGATACTCAAAAGGTCAAGTATGTTTTTTTAATTCTTTGAATGAAGTAGATGATAAAGAAAAACAAGGAGAAAAAATATTCAATGATATCAGAAAACAAGAATTACATAAATAAGACCAGTATCAAATATGGGTTTTAGGTAAAGGTAAATATTGCTAAGCAGAGATGTATACTTTAAGCCTTAAACACCAACATAACCTTAATCTTTGTTGTTGTTGAGTAGCGTCAGACTTTTTGTGACACAATTTGGGGTTTTCTCAGCAAAGATACTGGCATGGTTTGCCATTTCCTTCTCCAGCTCATTTCACAAATGAGGAAACTAAGGGAAATAGGGGTAAGTGACCTGCCCAAGATCACACAGCTAACAAGTATATAAGGCTACATTTGAACTCGGGCCTTCCTACCTCCAGGTCCAATGCTCTATCCTCTGCACAGTATTAGAGGTGAAAACGGCAACAATTAAAACATTATTAACATTTCAGTTTGTCTCACTTAATCTTCATATGTAAGTACGCACCAAAATCCATCAAATTCATACTTTAAATGAGCAGCCCTGATATTTTGGAGTCCTTGTCCCCCATGCAACAAACTTCAGGATTGAGGGAAAGAGTATTTTTTCTTTGAATTTTTACTATTATCTCTTTCCTTACCCCTCCTAGCTGTCCCCCACCCCACAAAAAAAGAGTTTGAATCAAACTCCCATTCTGATTACTCAGTTTGGGGAAAATCTCCTTATGTTAATATTCTTATTTATTTTAAAAGTTATTCCAATTTTACTAAAACTAAAAAGATTCACCATATTTAATTAAAAAACAAGAGAAATGAACACTTTTACTAGTATTACTTTATTCACTCATCCATACAACCAACAAACGACTTAATATAATTATTAGCTAACTTTTCTGGGGTCCCAGCCACGTATTTCTTGACTGCTTTGGAGAAAAAAGAGTAAATCTGACATCTTCCGAGGGTTGGGTTTTTTTTGAGCATTCCAATTTGGCCATGGAAGGCTCCAAGAACTAAAATGAGAATAGTTTAGCTATTTCTTATGCTGGAAACAGCGAAAATCCTGTTTTACACAGACAGCAGAGTGGAATTTTTTTAAGCTTTTTTACAAGCAGCTTGAACTGTTTGGTTAAAAAAAAAAAAACCTGTGTGTACAGGAGGGTGGGATGGGGAGAAAAGGAGTAAGGATTGCTAAAATCCCATATGGGTTGGCTGGCTGCTCAACTAGAATTTAAGACAGTCGGGGGCAGAGCCAAGATGGCAGCACAGAAGCAGGAAAACTCTGTGGCTTCCCCCATAACCACTTCAAATACCTATAAAATATGACTTTAGAACTACGGAACCCACAAAGTGACAGAAACAAATCTCCTGCTGAAGGCGGCCCGGCAGATGGACAGGAAGGGTTCATCTCAGCAGGCTGGGAGCCTAGCCCAGTCCCAAGTGAGCCCAAGGTTTTAGCTAGCCCCAGGGCACCCCAATCAGCCACAGCTGGAGGGACTTTGGGAGAGTAGATCACCAACAGCTGTGGCCATTTCCAGAATTATCTACCTATAAAAGCCAAAGGAAAAGTGAGAAGTCAGCGTAGACTTTGGGAACGGGGGCACCAAGAGTGCCATCCAGCCTCTGCCCCCGGAAAGGAAAAACAGCTCAAGGCATGGCTGCTTCAGAGCTCCTGGCCTGCAGATTGTAGGGGGACCAAACTCCTGCACCAAAAGCTTCCAAGTAAAATATGAACTGCTTACAGGCCATGGAGGAACTTAAGAAGGATTTTGAAAACCAAATAAGAGAAGTGGAGGAAAAACTGGGAAGAGAAATGAGAATGATGCAAGAAAATAATGAAAATAGAGTCAACAACCTTACTGAAGAAATTAACACCTTAAAAAAACAGACTAACTCAAATGGCAGAAGAGGCCCAAAAAGCCAATAAGGAGAAGAATGCCTTAAAAAGTCAAATTTGCCAGTTGGAAAAAGAATCTCAAAGGCTCGCTGAAGAGAATAATTCCTTCAGAATTAGACTGGAGCAAATGGAAGCTAATGACTTTATGAGAAATCAAGATACTATTGAACAGGTCCAAACAAATGAAAAAGTAGAAGGCAATGTGTAATATCCCCTTGAAAAAACCACTGACCTGAAAAATACATCCAGGAGAGACAACTTAAAAATTACTGGACTACCTGAAAGCCATGATCAAAAACAGAACCTAGAAATCATCCTTCAAGAAATTCTCAAGGAAAATTGCCCTGATATTTTAGAACTAGAGGGCAAAATAAATGTTGAAAGAATTCACTGATCACCTCTTGAAAAAGATACCCAAAAGAAAATTCCTAGGAATATTATAGCCAGGTTCCAGAGTTCCCAGATCAAGGAGAAAATATTGCAAGCAGCCAAGAAGAAACAATTAAAATATTGTGGAAATACAATCAGGATAACACAGGATCTGGCAGCTTCTATGTTGGGGGATCAAAGGGCTTAGAATATGATATTCCTGAGAAGCTGGGATTAAAACCAAGAATCACCTACTCAGCAAAACTCAGTATAATGTTTCAGGGAAAAATATGGTCATTCAATGAAATAGAGGACTTTCAAGATTTCTTGATGAAAAAACCTGAGTTGAATAGAAAACCTTACATTCAGATACAGGAAGCAAGAGAAGCATGAGAAGGTAAACAGGGAAAAGAAATCATAAGGAACTTATCAAAGTTGAACTATTTACCTGCCTACATGGAAAAACAATTATTGTAACTTATGAAACTTTTCTCACTATGAGGATAGGTGAAGGAAA